>JAHLJT010004567.1:194647340-195107340 GCA_031308135.1 Acheta domesticus
AATTAAGTGTAACTTATTGTTACATTTTCGATTTTACAAAATATTATGGCATTTGTTATCCTATGTACAAAGAAACATTATAAGTACAGGCATTCTTCCACAGGTATGTTTTTTTATGAGGACAAAAGAACCGACTTTATATCGGAGAATCACCATTTGAAACTCATCGCGCAGCGGTAATCTGCATTACGCTTCACAGATTATTTCCAGCCGAGTTGCGAGAAAAAAATGAGTGTAGAGTCCATTGGTTTTAACAGACCGGCGCTCAGAATTCTCATAAAATAACAGAACTTCTGCCCGGTGTGCATTTTCATTATCCTAGTTTGGTTTCCATCAGACGGTGACTATTGTTAAAATAATATGAACAAAAAGTTATCATATGGGAACAGAAGAGTCGCAATAATTTTTCAATGAACCACATGTGCAAGAGCTTGCTGCACAAGTACACAGAAATATATCAATTTATTATCAAAAGCAGTTTGTAAAACAGATGTTTTATCCAAATGTTTCATAAATGCCTGATTTCAATCATTCTTTGTTCGAATTTACTGACTTATTTTCGGATACTTTCTTACGCAATACTATGGAATTTTTTTTCTGGGTGTACTTTGCAGATTCTCAGCATTTTCAAAATTTTCTCAAAATGGTTCAATATTTGTATTAATTTTTTCCTCCGATAGAGGGAAGCAGGTAAAATTGCCCATGTCTCACTTTTGTAGAACAGAAAAATTGCAAAAGTTCCAAATAAAGCGGGGAAATACGCGCTGTTGTAGCACTACTAGTTTGGTTCTCTGCCCATCCCCGACGTCCAATGGTCAAGTGTACAAACACAATTACACTTTCAACGGTAATTTTCTTCACCCCGTCTTAATTTAAAGTGTAAATTACATCAAAGTTCCTTAAATAATGACACAACAACTGAAATGTGGAGAACACGCGGACGGCCATGTCCTTCCAGGAAGTTCTCACGAAAGTCTATTAAACATTTATTTCATTGCTGTTGAACTCAGAACTTGCATTTCGCAGCACAGCTAACACTCAAGTGCGAAAGCGTAAAACTTGAATTGAAATTACAACTCCGTAAAACTTCTAACCCTCAAATGCTCAAAGGCGCAGGGAAGGGAACAAGGGTAGAAGGGAGGGACACAAAGCTTCTCCAGAATGAACAGTGGGATGGGAACATTTATTTTTACTGCACAAGACCAATTTCTCGGAAACAATTTCTTTTTTATATTAATCATAATTGATTGTTTAATAATTCATATTTACTGTAGAATGTCTTATCATTGTAAGAACTTAGAACTAGGAAATTGATATATTTTATTACTTCATTATTATTATTATTATTATTATTATTATTATTATTATTATCACCATCATCATCATTACAGAGCTCCACAATTCAATAGAGGGAGAGGACCCCGGGTTGCCGGGTCGAGTAAAACAGTGGAATTCCCGGACACCAGTGTCGGGAACTGTCTCATATAAACACTATTTACAATAATAAAAAAATACAAAAATAATACAAAAAATTCATTTAATCATGTATAATAATTTCTCATTAAATACATTTACTACGTTTACCCTGAGGATATTACTCTTTAAGTTAATACTTGTTTCTTGCTCTGTAATAAAGTATTATAAGTCAGCAAATCCCGAAGAATGGCATTTTTTTTACATTCTTAACATTCTAACTGTTTTTCAACATAATTCAGAGGATGGAAAGTACCAGTTAGCAAATGAGATCGTTTTACCTCAGATAAATCTCCGACTCGCGAAGCGAGAAGACTGACAAAGCGATCGATGTATACCGCCACCTAAAATAGACAAGTTGCAGTTTATGATTGGCAAGTAGGCAGAAGCGGTAAGAAAAAGCAAACCGAAAAAGCGATGAACTTTTTGAGATATTCT
This sequence comes from Acheta domesticus, assembly GCA_031308135.1. Lineage (NCBI taxonomy): Eukaryota > Metazoa > Arthropoda > Insecta > Orthoptera > Gryllidae > Acheta > Acheta domesticus. Next base: position 194,649,252 of record JAHLJT010004567.1, read on the forward strand.
CCTTGAATGGGGCATTTTGTGTGTAGAGTAATTTTAATTTCACGAGTGAAATAGTCAATGTAATCTTGGAAAAAATAATTTAACTAGTTTTGATATTATTTATAAAAAATAGCAGGCAGTACTCCATCAAATAGAATAAATTACATAGTACTCCATAAAATAGAAAATAGACAACTGAAAAACAAATTACAATAATCAGACCAAGTATATCAGAATTATACTGCAAGTCAAATTAATATACTATAATTTATAAACGTATCTCTTACATGCGTAAATATGGCAACATACTTTCAAGAAAATGAGAATTACAGGAACTGAAGAGTACTTGAAAACTCTTCTACTATCTGCGACTTTGTAAAACAACACTTCTTCTCCCAAAGTGAAAGCAATTGACTTTTTCGCAGGTGGTACGTTTTAACTTAAAACAGCAGGTACTGAAGACGAACTAGTACTCGCCTATAGTAAAGGCCATTTAGTAACGTGTTGGTGTTGAGTCCAAACAGGTAACTGTCGGAAAACGAGTTACAGCAAATAACAATATCAGTAAAAAAAAAAGGAAAACAAACGAGAACGAAGGTGTCGTGTTCCATCGGAGCCGTAATTTTCGCAGAAGGTATTGGTCGCCGTTGCGAGCACATGCAACGGGAGCTGGTCATATTAGTAATTCAGCAGATAGAATGTTTAGTTGTTGCACTCTGAAACAGTATGAAATAAAGATATCCGTCTGAGGCATTCGCAAGTAATTTTGTTATATAAATAGTTCAAACAGTTTAATAGTAGATTTAGGACATTAACTTTGGAATAATTTCAACGTCAAGAAAGAAGATCAGAAGATTATTGGAGGTCGACGAGATTCCTCGGGGAAGATTCTTCACGTCAGCAGCGTGGTCTACAAGGACATCATCTTCACAAAGTATAAGCGCCATGGAAAACCTCTCGCAAGATAGACTGATTATTCTTTGCAAATAATTATTGGACATTTTAGAAAAGGCATTTAATAAATAACAATATTCTTATTAAATTTGATGACATGCCAAAACTAGTTTATAAAGCAGAATGTTGTAAAAATAATTATGAAATTGCAGCAGTAAATGATGCAACTGGGTTACTGAAAATGAAGGCTAATTTTAATTAAAGATAAACTCCGCATATCAACTATCTTGTGTTCTTCTAATCAGTATACATTTTCAGTAATTACCTAATCCGTACTGGTTTGGACGTCGGCCCACGTAAGTAATATTTAATTGTAGAAGAATGTAGAAGTCGGGCATTAATAAATAACTAAAGATAAATATTTTCAAGTGCATCGTGATTTTAGTATCGTTTCAAATTGGCTAATCCCAACGTGGGACCTATCGCAATCAATTATATTGTAGCGGGTAATTCACGGTAATATACTCCTTACCCTCTCGCCAAAATCACTACAATTTATTTGTACTAAACGCAACGTCGCGCCTCACGTTCTGGGCGCTACTGTAGCGGTGATTCTCTCTGTTTCATAGACTAGCTATCTTTCTAGTTACTTACATTCAATTAATTACTTAGAAATGCCCGATATTTTGACAAAACATTATATTACGTGGTTACAGAAAATTTCTTTGGTCGCAGGTCGTAGCTGGTCCCTACGGGAATTATCTGTAAACTAACGTTCAATACTGCAGCATACCCAGGCTTCTATTTAATTCAAAATAATAACACATTTTCTGTGAGAGAAAGGAGCACTTCGGAAAATTTCCGTTCTCATTGGTTTATTTCATTTCAAAAGAATAAGTATTCACATGGAAATTCTCTTCGCTTTCGTAAAGCCCTTACCAGTAACTAGAAAACATGTAAATACAACAATACGAAGACACACACACATACACACTCGTTTTGCAACATCAACAATACAATATGATACAATAACACTTAAAAATCCAAATGATTAAACCAACTGACTGACTTTAATTTATGTAGGAATTCCTCTTTGTAAAAATATTTATCTAATTTTTTTTGTACGTACGTTGACCATTTGTTAATAAGAACATTTATTTTTTATAACTTTGCTCAGCAACAACTCGCATGCATTATGTTTTAGAAAATACTTCACAACATCTCTCGCAACTAATTTGCAAAGAATTTAAATTATTTTGTCTTAAACATTCTTGGTCTTGTACAGATTTTAACTGGAAATACTACACAAAAAAATGCGGGCACTTCCCTTTGTCGAAATGCAGCCAGTAAGTCGTCGTTGCCCCAAATACGATCACCAGTTTTGCGTGCCCAATTGCACGCGCCGACAGATCAGCTTACACCAAAACTGCATTCACCAACTTCCAAAGAAAATCATAGCCTCCAAGAAATTCTTAATTACTCACGACTGCGTTTTAGCGAAGCACATACAAAATAAACTTCTTCTTTAAGTATTTGTCGCGTCAGTATCTAATTCTTGCGACAACAATGGACGCCGTCGCTGCCTCGCGAAAAGAAAGTTCACTATGAAAAAATGAAATTACAATTCGTTCGATAAAACTTTCAACCGTGTCTCACAGAAATAATTTCAGTTTTCTTTCACGTTCATGTTAAAACATATTTGCCGCGTCGACTAGCTGCGAATGTACTAAGTCCAAAATCTTTCACGTTTCTCCAAAAAAAATTCTATGTCCACTACCACTGCACTGTTCGATGAAAAATATTCTAAGTCCGGTTTGCACACAAAATTTTAACACAGCCTAACATAAATTCGGCGTCTTGCCTCCACGAGTTCTGACTCAAAAGTGATACGAATCAGCGTCGATTCACCACCTAAGTTCGTGTTGTCTACTGTTTTTACAAATGCCGGCAAATTCCATTCTTGCATCCTCTATTGTTTCATAAAATTTTCTAAAATCTAAAATATTAGTTATTTTGCCATGCCATTACGTTTATTTATTACTATTTGTGCTCAACGTCCGAGTTTTATTGCCAAAATAGACGTTTCTAACGCTTAATCTGCCGAAAATGATGAATTTCTATGTCGAAATTATGCACTGCTTCGGCAATTGTTTTTCGACATTATTAACACATACAATATTTCTTCAAAATAATTAATTCCGACGTTCTCTAAGTCTTTTAAGCATTCCATAATTTCGCTAAATTTAAATTGTGCTGATTTGCAACGCCTTTCGTCGCCCACATCACGGTTTCTTCATAAAATCTTGACATTTATGTTATTGTATTTGAACGTCTCACGTGAACTTTTCCTCCATTTCTACATATTCAAAATTTAAGCGAACCCGTTGTCCGATTGCGTCCAAACAAACAACAAAATGTTTATTTATTCCTTCTCTAATTCGCTATTTTGTCAGATTTTATTTCTGTACGCATTTTCAAAAATTATAAAATATGATTTTTTCCGCGGCGCGTCATTCTTTTGTTTTGTCACTATCGATTCAAGTACAAGCCGGCCGCTTAGCTATGGTTCATGTATAGTTGGGCCGCTTCCTGCTATAGTCTATTCAATGTTTACATTTGTTTCGAAAACTGTTTATGGGGAATTTCGGTTTTTTATGTAATAGATGAAATCATTACAATATTAAATACCCACTCGCATAATAAATACATTTCATAAAAACACTAATATTTTCCATTTTCAGAAAAATCTTCCGAAGAAAATGTTTTAAGGAAATTAATTATTTTTTTTACAATAAAGGTTATTTACAACAAAAGCGCCTACGTTTGTAAATCGATTGCCAAGCCCCCCGACTATCTAAAAAGGCAAAGGAGTTCATTTGTAAGCTCGGATAAAATAATTTTTGTCCGCACTCCCTACGACATACTAGAAGTTACTTAACATGTTTAGCCCCTCATTCATATAAGTTGTTTTGTCACATAAGGTTGAATAAATATAGTTAATAAAAACATTCAGGAAAACTAGAGAGATGAGTCATAAACACTAACTAGATTTTTTTCCACAGACTATCCGTCTTGGAGGGCTTATTATATAATTAAAACACAATATTGCAAAACATTGAAGACCTTACTAGCCACGCAACACATGAAGAGCGCATTCATTTTTTCTCGAGCTTCGACCAAGTGCGCAGCGACAATCCCTCATTACGGCAGCTGCGATTCCGGCACGTAACACGATTACAGATCGTTCGTGAAATTGCATTGGAATCGAAAGAGGCTTACAGAATTACGTAAATTATGCATCCTTGGCTCTCTACGGGCCGAGAGACTGAAGCAGATCCTTGTTTGAGTTAGTTCTCTGCAAATACCACATCGAACGACGTAGTCGGTTGTATGTCAATATTTAATTTATTCAATCAAAAAATTCGGCGGCCATTATAATTCTAAAAATAGTCCAAAATTAATGTGAATGCTTGTTGGCAATTATACAAGAAAAAAAGAAATAAAATTGAAATTCATTAATCAGGAATCGTTTAACACTAGAAAGACGGCGATTCTCCTTCTACCTAGTAGGACGAACCCGCCATTTCGACGGGTACGAAGTTTTGTAGCGTAATCATCAACACAATCGTTCGGATTTTAACTGCAACTTATGTATTGTTAAAGAATGTTATTGTTATGTTAAGATTTTTCTCACATATGTAACAATGGATGCCTGTAACAGTAGATAACATGCAGACCCTGGACTTGTTCTTGCCTTTATATTCTCCTGTCTGGTAAGTCTTGTAAATATCGTTACTTTTAAGAGTGATGTTTGCATGGACGTACGTAAGCCCACGTAATCAGCACTCTGATAATTTGAAGATATAATCTCGGCGATATTTTTTCTCTCTCGTCATCTCTGTGCGTAGTATTCATGCATTGATAGCCGCTGTATCTGGAGCATTGAAAAATACATGCATTGACCAACAGTTACACCAGAATTTTATATTGCGCCATTTAATCAAGGATATCAAGTCCCATTTTATTTAGTTATAAAATTTCCAGCTTCAGGAAGTTTCTCGTATCTGTTTTCATCGATAGTTAAAGTTTGATGCAATGTACTATCACTTTTTATTTACTTTTCCCTGATAGTTTCAAAGATTTAGACAAAAACCTAACATTCGTTAAAATGACGGGTCTTCGTCCTATTAGTAGTATTTGTAAATAATATAGTTTAATTTCAGGATACATGTACACTTTTCTTTAAATGTGTAGAATATGATTAAATATTAAAAGCCACAAAGCGCTGAATTTACAAACCATACATTTTGTTGAGAATTCAAGGAAAAAACCTAGGTCATTGGTCAACATGACGGGTGCCGTCCTCCTAGTGTTAAAGGTTAAGTATTACCATAAAATTTGACATACAGCGTAGGTGATACAGGATCATAAAAAAAGGGCTACTCTCCTGCCCCTCCACCCTCCTCGCGAACTTTCGGGTTGACGGTTCGTCTCGTCTTTGGGAAAGAGTTGCAAGCCGAAAGTGGTTATATGTAACAGCCCAGATGTTTGCTGCATTTAAAGAGTTCAGAGTTCTGTGGTTTGCTAGTTTTTATTCTCTGACAATTTATGAAATGAATTAAAAGAGCTCAGGGTTAGGAAATCGAAATTACTGAAATGATAATACCGACTCACGTTTATAGACAAAACATATCTTAAAATGTGTGTAATCTATAACTATACAACTACATAGAGTGAGCAAATGCGTAGCAAATCAATGATTCCTACAAGAGAAATCCAAAAAAATAATACACTAATATTGCCAAACAGAAATCACGTAAATAGAAAAACTTACCATAAATGAAATTACATTTCATTAAACAACGTAAGTATGGAATTCACTTAATTGTTGTCTGATTTGTTTAGTGTATAATGTAATAAGCATTAATATTATTATTGTTATTATTAAATGCATGGCCTAACGCTATCCTGCTAATTATGCCGTCCTAATATAAAATAATTAATTAATTAATTTCATGTAAACGCATTCTAAAGACAAATAATTCCATTTTACTGAAATACGTTATCTTACATATCGAATATCATATGCTGTTATATTACCTTCAGTTTTTTGCTATTGGTACAAAATAATAGGCGGGATTGTATAAAGCACAAGTTCATAAATAGCAAAGCCGTCGGGAGGCGCATGCCACTGACAAATAATGAACCCGGCGGCGCGGCGGCCGCGGCCCCGTTTCACTCGCAGCTGTCGGCGCGGCGCCGCTGCGGTGGCAGGACAGCGCGCCCGCCAGCCGCCCAGCCGCCCAGCCGCCCAGCCAGCCAGCCAGCCGGCGCCCGTAATGATCCTGGGAGCGACGCAAACGGCGCCCAAAACGGCGGTGCGCGATTCACGGCGAAGGCAATTGCACTCGGCCACGGGCGGGGGAGCGGCGCCGGACCGTGAAGGACCAGGTGGGAGACGAGGAGCGGGGCGGGCGGCGCGGAGCGGGGCGGGGCAGGGTGGGCGGCGCGGAGGGAGGCGGGGCGGACGGGGCGGGACGGGGCGGGGCGGACGGGGCGGGACGGGGTGGGCGACGCGGGGCGACTGCAGAAGCTCGAGGAGCTGAATCGAAAACGAAAGGAATAGTTTGCTTGTGTGAGGAATGGTCGAGTGAATCAAAGATTCTTTGCATTAAAAGTGTTTTTTTTCACACATTGCTTGAGTAAATGCCGTGAAACTCACTTTCACATTATAAATCGGTTAATTATTTTTCATATCGTTCAAAATTTTACCTTAAAATTGTAATGGTGTCGAATAATTAATTAAATGCATAATGATAGGAAATTGTAATGAAATGCAAGACGATAAACTACTTTTAAAGTGCATTAAAATTAATGGTTATTTGCAATGATCGTCACATTATGTTTCGAAGTTTGGAAGTTAGGAGATAAAAATGTATCACCTGCAAGTTCTTAAAAAGAATCAATGCAAAGTCTTGCAACGCTTAAATAGTTTCATTATTTGTCCTCGATTTCAAAAAAGAAAAAAATATATTAATAAACTAATCAACCATTCCAATCTACTTTAACCATTTTCTTAGTATAGAGTTTTCCAGTCTTGTCAAAGTGTTTTGACGAATTATAGACAATAATGTATCTCCTGCACAAATCCAATATTTGTTGTCCATTCCAATTGAAACAACGCAAGAGACATCCATGAATAAATTTCACGGGTGTTTCTTCGCAATTTAGCTACCCCACAGCCTGCGACCACAATCTCTTTTGTTCGACGAATATGAAACGTTCAACTGTTTACACAGAAGAGTGCTTTCAAGCACAACACACTGGGGAATTGTCTATAAATATGTTTAGTGGCCAACATTTTTCATGTCACAGTACAAACCAGGCAATCGTTCATGTATACACAGCTACTAATTCACGCGTTTTATTAATTTTTCGCATTTAAAATTCAGATTTATATACTTTCCGCGCGCGGTATATTCACATTTCCATAGTGAAGATTTACGAGCGTTGCATCGAGCGCGTGTGTTGGTGTACGTCCGCAAGTAATGTAGCGGACGTATCGCCCCAGAGGCGCGTACGTTGTACGGGAGGGAGAGTTCCGGCAAGAATAAAACTCACTATCAAGTACACCTCAAGACTGATGCTGTTAGTAACTCCATTTGTGAATCAATGGTTTATCTCAGCGTATTCAAAGCGAATCTTCCACACATCAGATCGTAAATCGGAACCGACGTTTATGGACCATATTCGAATATATACGACGTGATTTTACGACGCTAAGTGTTGGAGACTGCGGGGTCCACAGGAGAAGTCACTTCGTCTCGCCTCTGGTTCGGAACAAGAAGCTGCGAATCGAGACCGCGAATTCGCCATTCGTGTCGTGGCTCACCAAAAAATTTGGCGAAGAGATGTATGACGTTTGAGAATGTATGGTGGAATAGAAAGTATGACATCTCTCTAGTGTGTTCATCGAGAAATATATAGAGGTATTTGGAAAGAAAAAATAATAGCTTAGTTTACGACAGATTGGAGTGTAAGAATTATCGTTTAGAATTACCAATAAAATACAAGACACTGAATAATGAACTATCTCTTACTTCACTGTCTTTGTCCACGTTGATACTTCATATGAAAACAATTAATATGAAAACATTATTCTCTAACTTATTACCGCAGTAGTTTGCCGACATAAATTATGATTTGGAAGATCATAAGAAAGAGGAATGAAATCATGTTGTCTTCGGTGAGCAACAAGTAATGTGATGAGTTGTGTTCACGTAAGCAATCTAGCCTTTTAAGGTTAGTCTCCATAAAGAGCTTCCCAAGGAAACGGATAAGAAAAGCATCTTTTTGAAATATATTCTCTGTGGCCGGTATCTAAAGACAATTTTTTCTTTTCTTCTTAATTTTTTTTATTACAGAAAGATTTTATAAGCTGTTGTATGCTTTTTTATAAACCATTTTTTATAAACAATTTAAGAAGAAAAGAAACATCTGTCATTAGATACCGGGCAAGACACTGTCTGTCACTCTTTTCAAATGTTTGTAAGTTGGTGTATAGCCGAGGACCTTTTGCGCTCCATTAAGGAGGCTGCAGATGAGTCTGTTAATTGATGAATATTCCGCGATGAATTTCACTTGAAATATCTGTCTGACAGAACTTTATAAATTTTCCACGTCAGTGATGGAGATGTTTTTGTAATATAAAATAGATCTGAATGCCAAACTTTAAAATCTGGACAAACGTTACAAAAGGGGTTGCTGAATAAATTATATCGTATTCGAAAGAATCATTGACTACTTTAGTAATTTGATTTATCTATTCTGGAGGTGAATGTTACTTCCTGATCCAGAAGTGGTGAGGCGGTGATATGTCTTGTTCCATTACGATTGTCATATGTGGGTTCCATTACGATTGTCCATTTCCATTACGATTGTCATACAGGGAAGTATGAGGTTTTCCATCACTTTAGATTGATTGTGTAAAAGACTCAAAATCGACACGGTGTAACTTCATTAGGCGTTTTGCCAGGTTTTGGTACTACAACGATTTCAGTAATTTTCCATCGTGAGAGAGGAAAAGATAGAACATTAAATTGCGTTTAAAATTGATGTTTCAAATCCTACTTATTAGCTTGTATGTTTTGGAAAACCAGTCAAAATATTGTGTCCAAGTGATTTTATGTAGAGAGTAGTTTATCTTCAGTTTTTCTGTGAATAGTGCAGATTTAATAGGAGGGGACAGTTGTTGCTACAACGTGAGCCAGAAGTCCTTGCAAAAAGACTTTCCAAGAAAGAACAACGGAATGTATGCGAGCTGCAGACTCCATCCACGCCAACGCAAGCTGTAGGATCAGGAAGCTAAGGAAGGAGAGTGGAGAGCTTAGGGAAGCATTCCAAAAGCCTTCGGTTTCCTCTGGCGGACTCCTCCTCTTCCTCTCGAACCGAAGTTCGGCGAACGGATCCGCCTCGCCCACGTCTTCCTACACCCGAAAGTTGTGCCGGAAGACAGAGTGAAAGTGGCTTCCTAGTATCACCACCCATTCTGCTCCTCACACCGGAAGTGCTGAAAGACCTTCTGGCCCTCCTACATGTAATGACAATTTATTATTCGAACTAAAGAATTCGTCTCTCAATAATCACAGTGTAAGAACATGAAATATTTCTTTTGAGATTGTCCGTTAAGAAAGAACAAGATGGGTTCCCTTTAGATACTTTACAACATGCCTCTCATCTTTTTCGCAACCCCTTATTAACTTCATGAATTATGGTATATATTATGGTATTTATTATGGTATCCCTCGAGATACCGTATTGATGTCTACCATTTGAAAGTGATAATGGTTTTTACCATCTAACCTTTCTCCGATAATCCAAAAAATGGTGTCCAAAAAATGCTAATGTATAACCATACATTATATATCCTTTGCTACAATTTACATTGCTATTATTACATATCCTTCAATTGCTACAATTTTCTTGGAAATCTCTTTCTCCTATTTTGATTAAGACATTGTACTAAAGAGTAAGTTTTCTTATTCTATTTCTTCAGCAATAACCAAAATTAAATAAGAGTAATGAACAAGAATAAATGTTTAAAAGTGTTATGAGACGTGCTAAGCATTAATTAATAACTGAAACCATTTAAATACAGAATACTAAAACAATGTATTGAATGAAATATTTTAAATTTATTTTAATATTCATTTGTATTTTCTCTCCTCTGTTCCCGTTTCGACAGGGTTATTGACAAGGGAAATGCCATGTGTCTATCAGAATCTCCTCTCTCAATTAATTTAAGGATGATTAACCATTATTTTGGTCCTTATCACGAATTATCAATCCCAATCTCCGCGGACATCAATATCACTTTCATCTGCAACATCAGCCGACTATATCCGTTATCTATCATTCGTCACTACCATAAATTTTGTTTCACAGTGATCACAGTTCTATCAAGTGCTATTTTGTCAATCAGCACTATAAACAAAACAGAAATGTTCATCTCCACGAGTAAGTGAATCAATGTACTTTAAAAATATCATTAACAGTGTACTTAAGTCATGTTTTTGTTTTCATTGCAATGTAGCGTATAAAAAGTATGTACTGAATCAAAAAATTATGAACCGCCGCCACCAAAAAATCTAATCTGAATAACTACTAAAAATTACTTTAAGTCATCAAAAGAACATTCAAACCAATCAATTTTTACATTTCTTTTATTGTCTCCTGTTTCTTTTCCTGCTCTTTGAATACCTTTTACTAGTGCTCAGAGGTTAAAGCATTTTTTCTAAAATAATCAAGCCAAGAAATCATTTATTCTGGCTAAAATTAAGATGCAAAAAAGCTACGAAAAAATTTAAAATAATCATTGAAAAGGGATGATGAGCATTCAAAACAAAATAATTTTGAACGGTGTTGAACGCCACTCTGGGCGTACGCGTGGAATGGGATCCCTCGTGGGCGAAGAAATCCTTTCAATATCGTTGAAAGGAGTCCTAGCATCTTGTGTGGTAGCGCCTCACTTCTTGGAAGCCCTTTTTGCTCCTCCGGAAGTTTAGAGACAGATATCAATACGCGTACCTGATATAGCGCATGCAAACAAAGGCAAATGTCCTCATGAATTTTTCGGGTTTGCAAATACATTTCCAGTTAGACTGGGATCAGTGCCAGGAGAAAATAAAATAATGGCGAAAAGCGAAAAAAAACACAAAATAAGTCGAAATTCTTAAAAATAGTCATCGGGAAATAAAAAAAAGGGGGAAAAGGCAAAATTAAATAAAAACCTGAAGCGCGGTTAAGTTATTCCAATTGTTAAAAGTTTTGTAATCGTAAAAGTATCAAGAAAGAATTTTGGAAAATTCCAGGTACCAGCTATGCCTTTTATCACATTCTTTTCAATTCACCGCCACCATCGCTGCCAACAGCGGGGCGGAGGTTCTTGAGCATCGTTTCCGACTTTAGCCAATGAACTTTAAGTACCAGTTAGCATCACAATATTAGCGGGAATTCCAAATGCCAAAATTAACAGAAACGGTAAAAAAAAGTGCTTCGTGTATTTCAATTACACATTCATCGTGTTATTATTGGTTGGTCATCGTTGAAAATTGTCTCTTTATGCCACTTTCAAATTGTTTTTCAACACTTCTTACTCTCCATGCAACATGGCGACCAGTGACTGATCTGGCTTTTCAAATGAAGTGCCCATGTTGTGGTCTCGTGGTTCGTGACGTAAACTGGTACTGCGCAGAAGGAGCAAAAATCGATGCGCCGGAGGAGATCACCCATTTTCTTCCAACGCCCCGCCCCTTCCTCGCCCTCCCCCTCGCCCTCACCCTCTCGCCCTCGCCCCCTCGCCCTCGCCCTCGCCCTCGCCCTCGCCCTCGCCCCCGCCCCCACGCCCCCTCGTCCTCGTTCTCATTCTCGCCCTTCGCCCTCTCCCTCGCCCTCCCCCTCGCCCTCCCCCTCGCCCTCCCCCTCGCCCTCCCCCTCGCCCTCCCCCTCGCCCTCCCCCTCGCCCGCCCCCTCGCCCTCCCCCCTCGCCCTCCCCCTCGCCATCCCCCTCGCCATCCCCCTCGCCATCCCCCTCGCCATCCCCCTCGCCCTCCCCTCGCCGTCGCCCACTCGCCCTCCCCCTCGCCCTCCCCCTCGCCCTCCCCCTCGCCCTCCCCTCCCCCTCCCCCTCCCCCTCGCCCTCCCCCTCGCCCTCCCCCTCCCCCTCGCCCTCGCCTCCCCCTCGCCCTCCCCCTCGCCCTCCCCCTCGCCCTCCCCCTCCCCCTCCCCCTCGCCCTCCCCCTCGCCCTCCCCCTCGCCCTCGCCCTCGCCCTCGCCCTCGCCCTCGCCCCCGCCCCCACGCCCCCTCGTCCTCGTTCTCATTCTCGCCCTTCGCCCTCTCCCTCGCCCTCCCCCTCGCCCTCCCCCTCGCCCTCCCCCTCGCCCTCCCCCTCGCCCGCCCCCTCGCCCTCCCCCTCGCCCTCCCCCTCGCCATCCCCCTCGCCATCCCCCTCGCCATCCCCCTCGCCATCCCCCTCGCCCTCCCCTCGCCGTCGCCCACATCGCCCTCCCCCTCGCCCTCCCCCTCGCCCCTCCCCCTCGCCCTCCCCCTCGCCCTCCCCCTCGCCCTCCCCCTCGCCCTCCCCCCTCGCCCTCCCCCTCGCCCTCCCCCTCGCCATCCCCCTCGCCCTCCCCCTCGCCATCCCCCTCGCCTTCCCCCTCGCCCTCCCCCTCGCCCTCCCCCTCGCCCTCCCCCTCGCCCTCCCCCTCGCCCTCCCCCTCGCCCTCCCCCTCGCCCTCCCCCTCGCCCTCCCCCTCGCCCTCCCCCCTCGCCCTCCCCCTCGCCCTCCCCCTCCCCCTCGCCCTCCCCCCTCGCCCTCCCCCTCGCCCTCCCCCTCGCCCTCCCCCTCGCCCTCCCCCTCGCCCGCCCCCTCGCCCTCCCCCATCGCCCGCCCCCTCGCCCTCCCCCTCGCCCTCCCCCTCGCCATCCCCCTCGCCATCCCCCTCGCCATCCCCCTCGCCATCCCCCTCGCCATCCCCCTCGCCCTCCCCTCGCCGTCGCCCACTCGCCCTCCCCCTCGCCCTCCCCCTCGCCCTCCCCCTCGCCCTCCCCCTCGCCCTCCCCCTCGCCCTCCCCCTCCCCCTCGCCCTCCCCCTCGCCCTCCCCCTCGCCCTCCCCCTCGCCCTCCCCCTCGCCCTCCCCCTCGCCCTCCCCCTCGCCCTCCCCCTCGCCCTCCCCCTCGCCCTCCCCCTCGCCGTCCCCTTCGTCCTCGCCTTTGCCCTCACACTTCGCCCTCGCCCCCGCCCCCGCAGCCGCCCGAGGGCCCAGGGCCGTGGCGCGCGCTTCCTCAATCTCCGAGGCGTAATTGTGGGCGCTGATAGCTCCGCCCTCGCGGCGCCGGAGGGCGGTGGACAAAGCAGCCTCCCCACCCTCCCAGGGCGCCGAGCAAGGAAAAACAGAGTCACGTCTCAGTGGAGCGACACATTCTCTGACAATTTCTTATTCAACGTTACGCATTGTTACCGGGATCAACTGGACAAAGCATCAACTGTTACTGCAGCGTCCCTCACCGGAAAGTTATAGGTTCGAGTCTCGACGGTGGCATGATTTTCGACACTAGCTAGACAGCTAGGTCGAATTCAGCTACTGTCTGGAGGAGAATTCTAGCGGCCGGCAGCTCTGAGCCATAGATTTCCATGGTTTCTCCTATCAACCCCAGGCGAATGTCGGACTCTAACATAGGGTCATGAACTGCGCGCGATCTTTCCTGCCTCTTCCTTGTCCTATCCTCTCCCCTTATACACACATTTGCACTAACATGCACAACGCTACCACACATGCCAGGAGACCAGTCGGGAGCTTAGAGCTTGTCCTGGCTGGGGCGGTGCCCCACTGGTAGAAGACGCCTGGTTGAGGCAAACCCCGCTAGTCGACGGTAGGTGTCGCCGGATCTCGCCGTCTATCGGGGAAAACGTGAGCACTTCAGGTGATGGATTGAGTATAAGACAATGGCGGCGTGAACATGTGGCACGCCTTTTTTTTTATCCGCCACAATCTACTTGATCTCTTAAAGTGCTGTACTCATCAAAGTTAAAAAGTGTCAACAAAACAGAGCTAAATCTGCAGTGATGTGTCATTGTCACTAGTCACATGTGTCACTAGTTATTCAACAAATCATGTGCTTTGCTATCAAGAGATGGACATGTTTTAATAAAACTGAACTTGGAGTTGTCTAAGCAACATAAAAACTGGACAACCCTCAATTGGGGCGACGCGACGTGCTTATTTACGCGCGTGTGGAAACAATTCAGCTGCATGGCGGCGGATATAGCCGTTTCTTCTTTTGCAACCTCTGGTCGGTGTGCATGTTGCCGGGATTTTAAATGGTGTCAACAGCTGGCAACCTTCAGGCGTTTGATCTACGACTTGTGATACGTCTTTTGACCCTTGTGTCATAATTTGTAATCTTACAAGTGATCTGTCTGTTACATGTTTTATATCATTTGTTTTCTTTGGATTTTCTTTAGCGTAAAAACTTATTTAAGAGTGGACTGTCTTCAACTTGTCATTATGTATTTGTATTACTAACTTGTCAGTATGTATTTTTATTACCAAAACCTACGTAGTTTAGCAAGCAAGAAAAATCCCATTCAATAATAAAGTGTCATATGACTGCTTCTATTAAAATTATCATCAACATTTTGAATCTTAATGTAATATTGAAGGTTTTGTAATTAAACAAATTATTTTATTGGATTGCTTTTGATTGTAAGTTATTAGAGGGAAAGTAATTTTAAGTGCCCTCAAATCCTCTCAAGAATAGTCCGCTTGCTCACAGGCGCTTAAACCACTTTCAGATGTTCTGCGGTCAGCGACAGTTGCGTTTCATCATAGTACATACGCATATAACTCCGTTTTATGCAATTTCCCATTACATTTTATTAGCAAAAGTTATTATTTTCTACTCCTCTCAATGTCCTCAAACATTCGGAGGTCCTTTATATGATGCTGTTCGCCCATTCACCTAGAAGTGATTAGAGAAACCTTGGAGACAATCTGTTAGAAATAGTTCGATTCTATCGGCCAATAAAATCGATTCTACCCCAAGCGGAATTCAATCAATACTCTCCCACTCGAGAATTTATCAATGACCTCCAAATCACTTGTAATACTGTCAACAATAACAACATCAGTATGTATCGATAATTCATACCAAAAGCACAGTTATTATTTGCATCTCACCGTGTTTGAAGGGACACAATTAAAAGAGATTTTTTTTAATGGAGGTGTTCAGACGATTACGTGATACACTCGGTCGAATGTATGATAAGTGACCTTATTCAAAGGAATTAAAAACATTGGTAGAGCTCATTAATCTCATAAAGGGAGATGGCAATGATAAGTACCGTAAACATCATGATAATGACAAACATTTTATTGCAATTTAGTTTGTTTGTCAATATGCATGAATTGCATAATGTTTTCAGTAACTTGCGTATTTCGTATTTCATTTATAACTATCTAAAAATTGTATTGTATTATTAAGTTGATCCCCTTAAATTTAAAGACAGTTAATTTTCAAAAACTTTATATTTTCATTTTCACTAATTGTACAACTTTTCGACGATATTTCTCGTCTTTTTCAAGTTCAGAAAAATATTTTTATAAACAAAATCAGAATATTAATTTAATGGGTAGTAATTTACTACATCGAATTTTCATTGCTATTCCATTTTGCAAATTTTGTAAATTTTTTAGTACACAAACAGCGCCAAGTACGCGAATTTCTTTCATCATCCTTCGCCCCTACCATCTTGCATGCACGCAGCCTTTTAGATCGTATCTTCGTGACATTGTTGTACGTTGCATCCTGTTTCTTTGCGTCTTAGCATGGAAGGAAGTTTCGAAACAACATTCCTTCACAATGAAGATTGAGATAGATAATCTGCACACCGTACAATAACTACATCACCTCATGACTTTAAACTGTTCTACACTTCTTACAAAACAAAACGAATATGCAACAGAGAAAACGTGGAGTGAAATCCATAAGAAATATTTGCCTATCCCTTTTATAATAACTAAACACATACAATTTAATTAATATTATTAAATACCATTATTGAAATTATATGTCAAAGTTGTACAGTGGACAATGTTGAATAATTAAATACGCAGTTAAGCATCTCAATTCCACCTTCTAGCATCGTATGCAGACTCACTATACCATAGAACTATTGTATATTAGGACATTTTAATTAATATTACATTTCAATGAACTATTTAAAGCATTTCTTCTAAAGACTTACGATTACCCAGTGATCGTGACTAGAATTAAATTAAACACAATACGAGCGATGTATGTATTCTAGCACTGCATCTTGACGAGACATGACGCTAGAGCCCGCCATAGCACCCACCCAGCCGGCTCGGGAGACGTATGGTAAGCAGGTCGCATACGGATGATATGTACCTTCATTGTCGTCCTTTTCCAAAACATGGCAAGGGACTGGAACGCTCATCTCAGCATTGCCCACCCACTGGCGGTACTTTTCGGTCGATACCACGGTAGATATCCGAACCCTCGCGAGTCACATATTGGCCATTCCCCCCGTCCCCGAAACTTCCCCCAACCTCCACCCTTCCCGAGTTACAGGCCTATCTCCTACCTGCTACAGAACCTAATAAAGGACATAGGCCGCTCCAGATTGTAGCGCGCGCGTAAAAAGCGAAAGAACGAGCCACCAGGTTACGGGCCGGAAAGTCAGGAGTTATGAAGTATTGCTGTAAAAGATGTCCATAGGAAAGCATAAAATGTTGGCGGGAAATGGTCTGTAAACTTGTCGTACAAGGCAACGGCATAACTAAATAAAAGCCAACCAGAAAAGGAGGCGGCGAATACAATCGAACGGCACATTACTTCAAAATAAGAGGAAAAATAAGTTGACACGGATATAAAATTGTTACAATTCACAAGTCTTAAAAACTAGCAAAAATTATGAAATTGGCATTTCTAAAACACATTTTTCTTTGTCGGAATGTTGATTCTCATGGAAGTTTATTTCAGTGAATATAATTTTCTAATGATATCGTCTCACGTATCAAGTACTTCAAGACCTAAATTTGTAATAACGAGAATGAAACAAGTTACAGTAATCATTATTTTCTATCTAAAAGTTAGTCTGCCCCTTTCTCATTGTTCTTTCCCCATTTTAATTTTTTCATAGAATATATATTAATGAGTAATATCAGCTCTATAAATAAAGTTTATTAAGTTATTTTATTAGGTAATTCATATATCTCGTAAACCGAATTACAACAGCAAGATCCCTTAAAACCCTAAGAGCAAGAGAAGATTCAAACTTTACAAATGTCGAAAATTTGACGACATTCAATTCTTTTGAGACTTGTTATTAGTGTTCGTTTTTACTGCAAACGATCTACAACGAGGTAAAAAAAAGAAAAGAGAGAGAGTAAGGAAGAGAAGGAGAAGAAAAAAGAGGCGAGAGAGAACACTTCCGATTTTTTAGTGAAACGGGGTGCGCACAAACGCCGCGCCGAGTTGCCAGCGGCATTTTTATTTTATTTCGTTGCGAGACAAAGCACAATGATTACGCATTCCCTCCCGCAGCTGCGTGACGCTGCTTGCCACTACATTATACGCTATAAACGTCTTGCGCGAACGTATGGAGCCCGTAAACTGGCGTTCAGGGAGCGACGAATCGTAATATCGGCCCTGCGGGAGGTGAGGGGGCACGGCGACAAACCGGTTCTGGAAAGGGGCGGAGGAGCGGAAAAGTAGAGCAACGAAAAAGGGGGAAAGGCCAGTAAAGCAGCGTGGCCGAGAAAACAAGTCGATAGAGTGGTCGAGTAAGAAGGAAGGAATGAAAAAATGAGAGAAGCAAAAACACGCATAATGGGCAATTGAAAGGCAGTATAAAGGAGCCACAGATTTAAAACGTCTCACGAAGCGTATGCAGGGAACTTGGTCGGTCGTGGAAAAAAGGGTAAACTTGTGAAAATGGTGAATGAGACAGTCCATGAAATAAAAAACTCTGCGAGAATGAGGAGGAGTGTATTCGTATAAGCAACTGAAATAATAGAAGATTAAAATTTTTGTAACTATCTATTTCTTAATTATCTAAATATTACTAGTTGGTTTCTTATCATTATAGTACGATGAAATTTACAAATGTGGCTTGCAGAACTTGAAAATATATATTTTTGATTTCGAAAAAAGGAAACGATTTAAAATTGATTATTTTAAAATTGCACAAATGGCAATAATAAGGTATTTTCTTTTCTAAAGATGTCGCTTCATTCATGGATCAAAATAAAACACTGGGAAATGTTTAAATCTTTCCAGTTTTATTATATAACAAATAAATAATATAAATGAATATTGAACGAAGGGTCAACTGTTTCAATACAGTTTTCCATACCAAATACATAATTGTACACTCCAATGGAAATCGACGATTTGCAATTGACTGAACCAGAGATAATAAAATTTTTGGGCCTCTAAATGCAGTCAAATCTCTAATGGAACGTCCGTTTAAATGAATTGAATTAAATACGTAGTTAAATCTCCCAATTCGATCGCCCCTTGGTTTCTCTGGGCGGTCAGTTGCATGTCTATCCGCCCGAACATCTTTTCGCAGCCGTCTTTCTCCTCTGTCATTTATGGCCCGTGGCGCATCGGTTTTGCTTATCACCATTTTGCCATGCACGGTATATGTGAACCATGTGCACACTTTACAAACTTAGCCTTTTCGTAAATGCTTTCGCCCTTGGTCCGACCCCTTTCGACGTCTGATAAATCACTCCTTTAAATCCTTTCTGCATTGCGACAACTACTGCTTCCACCTGACACGTTCTATGAGCCCTCCACCTATGTTATTGCTGCAATCTGTGGCGGGTTTTGCACATTTACATCGAACATACGCGGTATTCTTGAGCTGCGGAATATTATTCTCCCACTCCTCTACTAACATTAGTTGAATTGAGAATAAGTGAAAGCAACGACAAAAACCGATAACAAAAATATTTGCTCCTGAATAATAGAAACTATTTTACCTCGAAAAAGAGCTGCAGATTTGATAAAATAGTCCTGTCGACAAAATATTTTTACCACCCATTCCTCTCGCATCTAGTGAAATGAAGGCTCAAAAAAAAGTGCGCGGGTAATATAGACTATGCATGTACGGGTTGTAAATTCTCTAGTTCATGGGGATGCATCAACTGCAAGGAATTTTCTTCTATGATTTGTCGTCGCTTATGCCTACGGAAATAATTTCTACGAAAAATATTTATGATTATATTTAGTAATTTAAATTTGAATAAAACGAGTCATTTTTTCATCTTGACTAACCGCACATTTTGGCAAACACGAACATCTATTCTCCTGCTACTAGATCCACTTTTTCTCCCATGGCTGCAATTTTTTTTGTTTCCTGTTGCTTTCATTTCTGCCTTTTTCTTCTCTGTTTTCATATTATTTCTCTTTTTTCACTTACAGCAATGTAATTGGTTTTCCACAAATCCGTTCATACTCACTAATAATCGCGAAGTATGCAGCTTCCTTTCCGTTCCATCGACATCCTTTAATGTTTTGAATTTAATATTGTCATATTTTCAGTAATTTTGACAAGTTTTTCTCACATATCTCATCTTAGGAGCTCATTTCGTCTGTTTAAGACACTATTAAATTGAATCAGCTGAGGAACATTACTTCGTCAATCACTTCTCAAGATACGAGTATATATTGATTTCCTCAGCATTCTACGACAAATATTTAATGCTTTTACTACTTACTTCAAACTTGAAGTAAAGTCTAGGTTTTTCTTCACACTCCCCAGTGTTCTTGATCTGCAGTTATTTAGAAAACTCTACCTCAAGGGATAAGTAGCACTTAAGCATTTCTTATCTATCGTATGAGAGGAAGAAAAGAAGGGATGGAGCCTTGGGAAAATCTTCAGAAGGAATTTAATTTTCAATAATATGAAATTGCTTTCTCTTTTTACACTATTCTTTACATTACTAACGAAGCAACGATTTATATTGAAATTTGTTTTTGCAGAACATGTATGATTATATGACACAATGGTTTAGAAAATTGGGGATAATCTGCCCTAAGATATTTACAATGAAGTAGAGAATTTGTCTAAATGACATTTTTAAAAAATATAGAATAAATTACTTGAACAATCTACAAAGAAAGCAGCACAAATGAAGATGAAAATCCAAAAAATGTTAATGAGAGTTTGATGATTAGGGATTTTAATGAGTAACGAAAGAAGCTTTTGTTAGAAGAAATAGTTAAGAAAGAATACATTTTATTTACGATATCATATTTCTGCGAAACGACACATCCTAAAAACGTTAGATTAATTTTTCATTACACTACACAGAAGTTGTGTGATTTTAAAATGCATATTAAAGATAAAAGAACTTAAGATAAAAAACTTTCTATAACATACTTTTAAAGGAGATTCGTTAATAAACAGACTTCAATGACAAGAGTTTTTAGAACGCACAAAGAGCTTCGAGTTGCAGAGTGGTGTAGTACGAACCTTTTCCAGAAGACCTATCTCACGCCCACTTGTGCGCCGAAAACGAAACTAAAACAAAGTCACTAAAGCATGCTTGCAAAATGGGGCGCCTGCAACGAATTTCAATGCTCAACCGTTTCGCAGTTTTGTTCTCTTCTTGCTGGAGTCCAGCAATAGAAAAGAAGCTGTGAAACACTGCGCGGGAAATGGAGGAATCGCGAAGTAGGCTTAGTCTTTTAAGACCTCGTTTCTCGAAGCAGAAAGGATATCAAAGCATTGAGAATTCATGATCAGTCTCCCCGGATATCCTGCATGTCATTTTGAATCTGTCAAATCCTGACTACCGTATACTTATGTGATCTCCTTTACAGCCTTGGTATTAAGGGGTCAATCCAAGTGGTTGTCCGCGGATCAGTTGCGCACTGTCCGACTTCCAGTAATCGTGCTGGGGTTTACCGCAGCTACATAATAAAGTTGTGATCAGATCTATTAGATATTCACTAGGATACTCCTAGGTCAGAAGATCCTGGGGCAGAAGAACCGTCCCTTTTCGTGATCGGAGGAAGGACGGATAGACGGACACACAGACAGTCGGACAGAGGGACAGAGGGATAGTCGGACTGACGGCTTGTTTGTTGTTGTTTTTTGTTGATTAATTTATTCATTGTATGATAGTACACAGTTCAGTAATACATTACTCCATCATGTGTTTTGATGGCTTACAACGGCTTTGTTTGCTATCAATTTATGCGTGTATTCGAAATTAGTAATATAGATTATAGATCAGATGATCCATATCACTACAATCACTTGGCTCCGTATTGGTCAGTATAGAAGATCATGCTTTTTAGAGTAAAGTATTATCCACATATGGTATTGATGACTGCTCACTGGAAACTTGTCCGTTGACCTACCCACAAACTGGGTTTTCTGAATTTAAGCATTTTGAATTTGACTTCACATTGTTACCCAGCGCTTGTTTTTGACTCTCATGTTCGCCGCTAGGGTCCGACGCAGCAACTATCTCAGAATTATTTACTCGTTTCTTGTATCGTTCCTAGCTGAACGAATACTGAATCTGACTAAGACGGCAATAACAACAAACGTAACTGACAAACTTCGATCAATAACATAGTATAAAATAAAGGCCTTATCCCTAATCATGAAAAGAAATACTCCCCTGTCCTCATTATAATTCTATTCATTTCACATTTACCCAAAATGCAGCTTTACCTATCGCGTCTTACTTCCCCTCCTCTCCCCTCCTCACCGGTCATCATTTTAAATGAGGAAAGGAAGGAGTTTTATTTTATTTTCATAGTTCGGTGCACGGGGGTGTGTCATCAAAATTGAATATCTCACGGTATTTTGCGTCGTTCTCCGTTGTGCCGCCAGAAATCGCATGATCGCCAGCACTGCTCGATACAGCCACAACCATGCGATTTCTAGCGCCAAAACCGAGAACGACGCAAAATATCGTGAGATATTCCATTATTTTGATACCACCCCCGTGCGCCAAGAAAGAAAAACCGAAGTGTAACTATTAATAATTGGCCAAATGCTCATCCGTTACGAAGAATTCAATCTATACATACCGCTATTAATTAATAAAACCGGGAATAACGCACATTTCGAAGCGAAAGACTGTTAGTGGAATAGATAGCAGACACTTATTCCCAGATATGAAGCAAGATAAATCTCATGACATCTGTCACAGAAATGGGCGGATGAATGAGTATTGATTCCGTAGGCGCATCAACTACAGCCGTAAGTGTAGTGCATGCTGTATCCGGGGAGATGGAGAAGTTCCTCTCCTGCTGACACTGCAGGTCTGGCGTCGACATACAGATTACGTTGCTGGTGTTTACCCCTCTTCGTATTTCCCCCAAAGGGGCGTTGCCAGCCGGGAGAGCTCTACGCTTTTGACGTGTCCCGACATGACTTGTAATGTAGTGCATTTGTGTGCGTGTGCGCGTGTGTGCGTGTGTGTGTGTGTGTGTGTGTGCGTGAGTATCTGTGTGGGTGCGTGTGTGAGTAGGTAGTTAGGATGGGTCAAGAATGAGTAAGGGACGTTTCATACGTACTCCCCTTATCTTATCCACAAATTTTACATCCCATGAACAACATGTCTATATTATTTTATAACGCTACACAAGGGATCTGATTTGGTTTATTTTTGTTCAAAGAACAGTAAAAACTTTATGTAACGTTTAGGGGAGAAGTACAATCTGCGCATGTTTTCTTAAATTCAAAACTCTCTTCCCCACCTTAAAGCCGCAAATACATGAATAATATATCAAAGTAGCAATAAAGTGAGGTTAGCAACATTTGAAAACTAGACATTTTCCCTTCCGAGTTGCAGAAAACGTATTTGCATCGACAAACAAACTGCAGATTTGATATTTTAGTATTTCTAACAAGAGTAATCCATACCACCGGCTTTACTTAACTATACCAGCAAACACCGGCTGCCTTAACTACCAGCAAAATTCACAAATCCTGACAGATAGGACAGACCAACCCTCCCGCCAAAACAACAGCTAGCGTACATACTACTTCACCGAAGCCAAAAAGAACTCTCACCCCAACTTTCATTTGATCACCCACCCACGCCGCCGAACGCGATGGAAGGGGGGTGTCAGGGGCGAGACCTTATTAAGGTCAATGCGATACCATGACAGCACATCACCATGCCCTAACACGATTAGGTCCTTACAGCTACTCTGATTACACACCTAATTGAATCAACGCCAATTACATCGCACGTTATTAGATCATATATAGAAACGAGGCTCAATCTGGAAGTTCTGTCGACGACAGGTGAAATTAGAGTGTTTAACGGGGAACGCCGCCAAGTGTAAACGAGGGGATCAGTAGTCAACACGGCTTTGGAGGATGCGGCGAGAATCAAATTACCATCCTAAACCAACAACCCGACCTGGCAGCGACAAGAGAAATGGAGGACGAGAAATTTGAATGAAATGCGTTCCTCGCAGAAATCAATGATAGTTTTCAACGTATCATTTTCTATAAATTATGCATATTTCGGTTGCTCAAACTCAAGATCTTAAACAACGTCAAAGTGGCAGAAGGATTGAGATGAATCACTTCGATCTCGATTAAATCGGAAAATATGTAATTATGTTTTAAGTAGAAGTGACAAGAATGAACGTCAAATGAGCCACGGATAGGCCATACAAAATTGTCAATAAAATACAGAAAAGTTGTAGATGAGATACAAAAGTGATAAAATAGACAATATTTTATCAAAATTGGAAAAAAAATAAAGAGTAGAGTTAAATACGTAATTGGACATAATATATTTAGAAAAGCTGGAGAGAAAGCCAATTAAAATGCAAAGATGGGATGAAAAGTGAACATATCTGCGCAGAATGATGAAGAATGAACACTTTTGGAAATCATATGCTCTGAGAAGTAGATAGTTGAAGGCAAATGTTGGTGGTTGAGTATATAAAAGTTCCAAATGATTACAGACAGTCTTAATGATAACCTATTTATTAAGACTGTCTATAATCATTTGGAACTTTTATATACTCAACAATTCAAAAGAGAAAGTCTATAGTTCAATTTGAAATGTTGGTGGTGTTAGAAGGAAGAAGAAAAAGAAAGCTGGTGAAATACAGTCGTGTCAAGGCGTAGATGCGCGAAATGGAAATTTAAAAAAAAGTATAAAATTAAATTGTTTGGACTAAATACATGAAAATAGTATCGAACAGTTGTGAAATACAGGATTTATTGGATGACAGACGTTTTATTTAAGTGAGATTAGAAATTTTTGTGTAAGATTTGGAAACTTGCACATGGAGGAGAGAGGGTGCAAGATATACGAGCTATTCGGCATGAAAATTTGCTGCGGAATGGGAATGGAACGCCCCAGGCCATCGTCAAGGGAGCAGACCAGTTCTGCAAAGTTGAAATACAATTATTTTTAAATTGTAGAAAGACAAAGTTATGTGAATTATTTAGCCTAGATTGTAGGTTTAGGGGAGAATATAAATAAATATAAAAATAAGGTCCTGTATGTTGTGGTGGTAGATGAATGAATATAAATGTGATGCGGAGCATGAATGAGAATTACTTATATTTAAAAATGTTGTTTGTTTTGATGTAATGTTTCTTTACAATGTTAGTGCAAAGCAGACAAGTTGTAGGTGTTGTAAAATTGATTGTTATAATCATTAACAGAGCAAGTAATGACCCGTGTTATGGACTGTAATAATACGAAAATCGTGTAATTACGAAATTCATGGGAAAATATCTGTGTTAGTATTTTAGACAAACTCAAAAGTAAAATATTTTAGGTAACCTTTTTCCAGAGATTCACATTCTGAGAATATCATTCGTAAATAATTAGAGCTAACACCGATTTATATTATTTAACGGTATTTTTATCAACGGAGTTTATGCTGAGGTGGTTTTCACGTTATCCCATGATAATTTTATGATCATCAAACGTCACTTATTAGACTCAAACAATGTGCCACATTAGCTCGAATATGGCAAATTTTACGTTAAATCCATGGAAATAGATACTTTTCAAATGAACATAGCTCCGCAAATTTTTATCCGAAATACTTTTAATTTAGATAAGAAGAAAGCATAACATCTCAAATTTAAGTACTTTGCTTCACAAAATTCAACTACATCACTGCAATCGTCTAAAATTGCGTCGCGCGTCATCACTGATAACCCACATTTCGGCCCCACTGCTGTGACTGATTTTTAATTCACTATGACTCTGCATTAAACATATTCATAGAGACGTCAAACGGATTTGGAAGTTAATGGACTTAAAAAAATACTATACGGCCTTTAGAAGCCCCTGAGTTATTTTTTCCTCTTCTTTTCGGTGCGTGCAACAGTGTCCATGTCGCGCCCGTTTGCCTGCCCCACGTGCCGCTGGGGCCCCCGCCACTGAAGGAGGCGCACTCATTAATGCATTCATTGTGCACACTCATTAATGCATTAATCTGTGTCAGAAGCCACAACTTCTTAGTTGCGGAATTACGTGATCAAGTTCAATCATGTCATCTCTTCCCCCATACGTCATATACAGTTTTTACTGTTTTTGACCAAATAAATAAAATAAAATAAAAATAATATAATTTGACAATTAAATGTATCTAGAAAGCTCACAAATAAACTGTAAATATTTAGTAAACAGCATATATTTCGCATTTCTTTATTTTCTTAAATCTTATCTTCAGTAAATTATCACGTAGATTCACTTACGGAAGGCATAGAATACTGCGTCATTGGAAGAGTATAAAGTCCTTGTTATTTGGGTCATTCTGCTCTCTCGAAAATAATAAGAAAATAAGACATCTTTTCAAAACGCTCTATACAAAATTGTAGGTTTCCTTCTTAAAGATACGGGCCGAAATACGAATGTAAGAAATTCTAAAATGTCATTGATTTTCAAATAATGTTAAAATGAATAACCTTTATTGAGGAATATGTTAGTTCTTGTAACTTATGAACTTAATATTACTGTTGCTAACAAGATCGGGATTTTTGGAAAAATATGTAGCACAAAATGTAAAAATTATAGGAATTAACACTAGAGTAATAAGAAACATAAATCTTAAGCAGTAAAAAACAGCCAAGCACACTTTTGCGCGTCTAACACCCAATAAATGTTCACAAATGAATTGAAACAAAAAGAGCTTCACACGAACATGAAGCATTGCACTCTCACTTTAGAAATGTTAAGAATTTGTTCAAAAAACTAGTCAACATAAGGAAGGCGAAAACCTTTTAGGGAGTCTTCTAACATCCACTGGGATAGAATTCGGCAGAAAACCTCTAATTGTGGTGTTCTCCCTGCAATCTACAAAATAATATATTTTTTGGATCTATAAAATCTTTGGAGGTTCAGCGCTTTTAGTTTTTCCACTAGGTAGTGAGTTTAAAATTATGAGATTCTGAGTTTTTTCAAGAAGTTTTTTGAAATATTGTCAGTCAAAAACTCTGTGGCCAAAATCCTGGAATATGCTTGAATATAATAGTGACAATTTCCCGTTTTTGTGTATAATAAAAATAATCTCATTATGAAATCTTTTGTCTAATAATTGAAATGCGTCACGGTCCTTTCCCACAGCAGCCCCCGAGGCAGTCTCCTGCCCCCCTCCCACCCCCCGCTTCCCTTTTGCACAGCGCCCGGCCCGAACCTCCGCCCCGGGTCGATCGCCGACTGCAGCGTCACGTAAAGAGAAGGCCCCGCATAGAAAGTGGGAATTTCTTTACACCACACATTTTCACTAGAAATAACAGCTCCGTTCTCTTAAGTTTTATGGGTACAATTTTCTCCTCCCCGTTGCTTCCTTTCTTTTTTTTTCCTCCTCTCTTCTCTCTCCGCGCGCGAATATCGAATCAAGTAGAAATACAATTGCCAATATGTCAACTGCTTGGAACATTACGTCTATGAATCAACTGTAATGTGTATGGTTACGATCAGAAGTAGAAGGAAATTATGGCTTCCATTTTCTTAGTGAGCCAGTTTCGTGAGAGGGTAAGTCGTCATACGTGAATGTGTTGCCGTAATAGCTTCATTCTCTATCAAATCGCTGCTGCGTGTGCAATCGTTTCTCTTGACATATCGAGGAGATCTCGCCAATTACACGGGGCGCCTTGTCCCACGCGCGCGGCGGAGATAACTGGAAACACGAGCAGCATGCCGTGACGGAAGGCATTAAACTCTTGCGCACGGAATCTAGAAGGGAGCATCGCCGTAATCGAAGATGATGCAGACGTCCCGGCGGAGCGCTGTCTAGTGTGATGGAATGCCGCGCCGGGTTTGGTCGAGCATGGAAATGGACTCAACTTGCCACGAAAGAAAATTACCGTAAGTGGAGCTGTACCCTTTAGGATTGACGCTCAGGAGAAGAGTTTTTCGTTTTGAGTTCCATTGATTGATTGATTGATTAGGGAATTTGGGCGCGTTAACTGCTGAAGCCATTAGTCCAGTAAGTGTACTCCAAGCTCTTTTTTATCGCAGAAGGTGGCGGTGATTTTCCCTCGCTGAATGGTGAGATCCAGCGCCGACCTACTCGACGGCAAGCGGAGGTTTTCCCCAACCAAATATCTCCCCCAACGGGGCATCGCCCCAGCCGCGAGAAGCTCTACGGTCCCGACTAGTCTCTCGGCATGTGTGGTGGTGTAGTGCAAGTAAATGGAAGTGTAAGTAAGGGGTGAGGTTTGGAGAAAGAAGAGGATGGAAAGATCAGGCGCAGTCCGTGGTCCGTTTGTTAGTGAAGTGCTCTGGCATTCGCCTGGAGTTGATTGGAGATATAACGTAAAACTACCGATCAGAGCATTTGGCCGCCAGAATACTCTTCCAGGCAATGGCTGAATTCGACCTAGTATCGAGTAGCTAGTGTCAAATACCCTGCCACCGTTCGGACTCGAACCCAAGGACCTCCCAGCCAGACGCACTGCAGTGTCATCAATTGATGCCCTGAGTGACCTAAGCCAGTGTTTATTTGGATTACGAGTTTGTTTTTTAAAGAAGCCTGGATTTAAAATAACAACTCCGCAGCTGTTAGTCTATATTTGTTCGAGTTTTTATTTTATGTTTAACGATTGTGAAAGTTCAATAAAATTCTTGAACTTTCTTTCGTATTTTTCAAAATTTCGCAATATTCCATGATTAATATTTTAAAAAATAAGGTTCTACGTTCTCGAAAAATTACATGTGCAGAACATTTAATGTGGTCAAATCATCATCATAATGAATTTCGAAAACCATTGTTTTTATTAAAAATAAAAGTGTATATATATTTACATTCTGCCGTTTCAGTTATATTTAATATTGTTCTAAGTTCCCAGAATAGCGATAAAAGAACAAAAATGCTTTGATACGGAAGCAAATATAATGTATGAGAAAAATAATTTTAGTATTCACCGTTTCAACTCCACGAATTTGATATTTTATAGGAACGTATAAGTGTCCAGAAAACAAAATACGTTATTTCCATGTTCTGTTGTTTTCAATTAGAAAATTTATTCAAACTACCAATTGTGCTACAACAAAGCCCAGAACTTTTATAGCATTTGCAACGGTCATGTAAAATAATATTTTTTTGGAGTAACATTTTCAACGACCTATCGTTAATCCTGTTCGTCAATCTCCTAATGCCACTATCCACTGTTCTCTATTCTACGACGCATCTCATAAAGAGGATTAAAACTTACTGCAGTGTACATAATCGACTACTAAAGCACGTTCAGCAAGGGTGATGAAATTTAAGAGCGTTAAAACACTAGGGGTGCAGACTTTCTCGTACTTAGTTTTCTTACTTCTTTAATCTGTGATGTCTTTTCGGTTTTTCCCCTTCCCCTTCTCAGCTGCCATTAGCTGTTATGTCTAAAAGACATTTTTTTCAAATTTTCTTAATTTTACCACGGATCCCTAACTGTAGAATTGACATATGACTTCTGGTAAAATTTGGTCCTATATGTACGACAAAAGTAGATTCTTATTCCTTTATGTAGAAACAAACTTTCTCCAACACTTTGTGTTGTTTGAATCAACGTTTGTGGGTCATTGATACCGAAATGGGTTTACAGCAAAACGTCTGTCCATCTGCCCGTAAACAATGCTAGAGGATAAACTGTAAACAGTATTTTCATCAAAATTGATATTCCACAATTGATCTGGTTGATGCCTTGGCCCCTTGGATTCGAAATTAATATTTTAGTTTCTCGGGGTCCTACTTTACGTGAAGCCTCAATATTTTCTATTTTTTCTCAAAATTGGCTTGAAATTTTTATTATATTTTTATAGGATAGAGGAAAGTACGGTTATAAAATTGGCGCAAATTCTGTTTTTGTTGAATTTCCTGAATTTTCGAAATTGCGAAATATAGTTTCGCCATTTTTCTACAATTACAATATTTTTCTTCTGAATGAGATCTGTTCTTAAAAAATTATCATTAAATGAGATCCTTTACCATTTTTTTTAATAACAGTAGTTTTCCCGTAATTTTGCGAGAAATAAAGCTAAGTTTAAAAACAAGATTTTTTCAAAAACGGATCCATTTTTTTAACTTTTTGTATGGATAGTGTTAAAAACTGAATAACACGACATAAATGTTATTTTCATGTATTCTTTTGATTTTTCAAAAATTATAAAAATGTATTTTCCATATCTCTCACTTCGTTACTGCATTTGTAAGTACAAGTGCTTCAATGCTTTCTCTGAAGTTTCTCGAAAAGTCAAATCTTTTTCTCTGAAAATGAACTCAAAATTGGATATTGCAGAAACGGTAAAACAATATGTTTTCAAGCACCAAATTTTTTTCATGAAAATAGCATTGATTTTCAAGTGTTACTATTCTATAATATTAAAAGGGGCGACGAAAATAAAAATTAATGGCACAGGAATACTCAAATAGTTCAAATAAAAGATGACAATAAAAAATATAATAGGGAATAAATGTTCGTTCACTATTATGGAACTAATTAGAAATATATAAGAAAGAAAAAATATTTAGAGATACAAATAAACAGAAGTATGAGGAGCAAATAGAGAAGGGGAAAGACAAAAAATCGAAAGAAAAATAGAAAAATGTTAGTGATTATTAAAGATGTAAATATTAAAACTTTTGTGGTCGTGTAAAGAGACCACACGGTGAAGGGGGTGGAAAAAGAGATAAAGAAAGAGAAATAAACAAATAAAAAAGAAACATAGCTATTAATAACTAGAAAAACGTTGCAACAGACTGGTGGTGCCGTAAAGGAAACAGGTGTAAGAGAAAAAATGGAAGAATGAGCAAACACGAAAGGAGAAAGTCAGGGATTATTAAAGAGAGAAACGTTAAAACAGAGAGTTGCAGCGGTCTTATGAGCAACACGTGTAGTGCACTCGTCGCCGCCGCGCCCCAAACACAAACCAGCGGCCGGACGCTCTCCGGCGGAAAGCGTCGAGAAGAGCGCGCCCAACAACCGCCTCCAGAGGGCGGCCACACTTGGGCAGATTAGCCTAATCTATGCGCGGCACGGCAGGGGCCGCCCCAGGGCCGCAGATTCCACAATGGATGATAATGACTGCGCATTCTGACGCCCTGTACAATGCCTCCTGACAATGAGTCAGTCCCTTGAATCTTGCGGCGGCGAGAGGCCCCTACCGCCGTCACCGCCCTCACGCCCTATGCCCTGCCCACGCCTGCCGGCGCCCTTGTTCTTGCCTCCTTCCCCGGCCCCAACCCGTCCTCGCACCCGCCCTCGCACCCGTCCTCGCACCCGTCCTCGCACCCGTCCTCGCACCCGTCCTCGCACCCGTCCTCGCACCCGTCCTCGCACCCGTCCTCGCCCCCGTCCTCGCCCCCGTCCTCGCCCCCGTCCTCGCCCCCGTCCTCGCCCCCGTCCTCGCCCCCGTCCTCGCCCCCGTCCTCGCCCCCGTCCTCGCCCCCGTCCTCGCCCCCGTCCTCGTCCCCGTCCTCGCCCCCGTCCTCGCACCGTTCCGCTCCAATCCCGCTACACCACAGCACCCATTCCCGACCCGATTTCCGACCCCACCCTCCTTTCCCCGTCCCCTCACCCTCCATCCCGCGTCCACGTCCCGCGCCCGCCCACGCCCTTCTCTGTCCTTTCCCGTCCCCCGCGCCATCGCTGCCCCCGCCGCTTGTTAGCTTGTTAGCACAATGGTCGTACAAAGCGGGGAACGAGCCGAGGAGGAGGAGCGCCGACTCGCCCCCTCGCTTCGCAGACTCACGCAGGTGCTCACGGAACTTCACTCACGCTGCATATTCCGTGGAAAACGCACGGCGTCTGGTTGTGCTGTTCGCCCCCCCCCCCCCGCAGAGGCAACGCCCAGGCCATAACGATGGCAGTTTGTTCTGGTGTTGGAGACACAGGTTCTATGAGAGATTAGTCAGCTTTAAATACAAAGAGATATGATAAACAGTGAAGGTGAGATTAAATCACTTACTTTTGAAGCTAATAAGTAAACCATTCATTTAGTTTCTCTTGGCAACGAAAAAATCGTATTCCCCAGTGAGTTACAAACTTAATTTACGACTGAGGATTTTATTTCGCTAAAAATATATATAACTTAGATCACAATGGGTAGACTTCCTTACTACTCCTTTATTAATAATCTCTCATTAAAACAAAGACATCCAAGATCCATTTCAATATTGGTACTTTCGTCTACGTTAAGCAAATTGATAAGTTGCTGTATGGGACTCGTCAGTAAAATATCTCATTTTCTACTACGAAAAAAATTATTTTTTCCGAAATTTAATCTTTTAGTTTCTCAGAACGCAAAATTTTGAGTTGTTTTTCGCATAAAAGTTTTATCTCTTCAAGAATCGTTATAAGAAATATTCTGAAGCAGTTGTACTCACAAATCTAATAATGTAAAATATTAACTAAGTGAGCCGGTAATGTAAATATAATTACATTACGTAACATTTATTACATTTGTGTAATTTTTTAAGTCAAAAGAAAACATCAAAATTACGTTAATGTCGTGTTATTCAGTGTATTTGTCTCTACCTGTAAAAAAGGTTAAAGAATAAATTTGGCGGGGGGGGTGTTGAGAAAATCTTTGATTTAATGTTGGCCATAATTCACGCATAATTGCAAGAAAAAATAGTAATACTATTTTCAAAAACTGTACAAGGCATTAATCAAAGCTCTAACTGTGAAGAAAAAATTTTAATCGAATAAAAAAATCTACCTTCAATAATATGGTTGTCGGAGGCGGTTCAAAAGTGTTCAAAGTCTGTCAATTTTCTAGAATTCAATTAACAGTGAAAATAGGACTTAGGGCATCTGTAAAAATGCATTTCACTCTATTCTTACAAGAAACTTAGGGTCATTTCTAAGAAATGTTTAAAAAATGCCAGGGGCTTCTTCGAAAAGTACTACCAAAATTCAAAGAATTCTTCCCAAAATCCCAGGGATTGGAGTCGCGTCAAAACGATCAATTAATTTAGGCACTAGTGTTCACGATAGACGGACACACCGCCGCAAGGGCACACAGCCACACGGACACACCGACGAACCACGAAGTTCATTGCCCTCTGCTCTCTTATATCACATCTTGTTCCCATCTTCTCCTGGGATATCTTCCGAATACGACTCATCTCCCATTGGTGTAAGAAAATATCTGACAAGCGTTGGAGATGGAAGATGTAGCTTCCAGATGCAAGACCTACTTCCACGACAACCGGTATTATGATGTCTGACGATAATAATACCACCGACGCATAAGAAGAAGAAGAAAGATCTTAAATGTCTGTGGTCTAATTCCCACGCATTCAAATAAACTCAAAAAAACGTTTCATCAACATACAAAATAGAATGCCTTTCATTCTCGTTCATATATCTGCGAATAGATTTGGCATGCACGACTAAAAGCATTTTAAAACAACATTCGTATTTTACAACCATTTCTTTGTAAGATATCAAATTTCGACAATTTTGTACGAAGTATTGAATATAACGCTTAAATTTTGTTACTCATTCTTATGTTGTTTTTTTTCTTAATTTGTCCTTAATTTTCTTTATTAACTCAACTTTTCCCCTCTTGTACTCCTATACCATTCCCATTCAACTAAAAATTTACTTCTTTATTTTTTTAATTCATGTTAATGTCTGCCCCATTCTTTTCTACTAATCATATTGAGCCCTTTCCAAATGCCGTTCCTTCTTTTCAAGCTTCACTCGACTTTGTCCTGCTTGTTTATTTTTTCCCACGTTTCAGTTCATTTATTGTATTTCTTTCTGTTTTATTCCTCTGTCTCCCTCTTTCCCTCTCTCCCTCTGTTCACTCATATACGCGCGGATACACACAAATACCTTTTTCTTCCTCTCCTCTCCTCTCTCCCTCCCTTCATTTTTCCTTTCTTCTCTCTCTCCCTTTCTTTTTACGAGCGTCTCTCTGCAACTCCTTCAGCTCGGCTCTTGATCTTTCCTCTCTCGCAAAGATTTTTTTCGCGTGCCATTGTTTTGCTGAATTGTACAGCTCTCCCGCCTGCTTGTCCGCGCTCCCCCCCCCCCCACTGCCCTCCAACAGGCGACGCGGTGCGGCGCGGCGCGGCGCGACACAGCAGGCGCACGGCCCTCGCGAGACCCGCGCTGCTTAGCGCGCGACGGAGGGCTGACACTTGCCGCCAATTAGATTATTCCCTGCGAGGGCGACCTGCCTGCCTGCCGAGCCTCCGCGTCCCCGCCCCCACCTCGCCCCCGCGCCGACCGGCAATTCGCCGGCGCCAGCCAGTTACCGGAAACTGCGTTACGAGTTTACATACATTGCGTGGGAGGGGGCGGGGCAGCGGACTCCGACATTGGGACGCTGCAACAGCGCCGGTGGAGACACGAGGGCGGCAGCGACAATGGCGGAGGCTCGGAGGTCGTGTCAGGGAAGGTGAGGAAAGCCGTTCATTACGCGACTTATGTTGGAAAGGAAGTTCATGTAAGAAAAGTTATATGCAGATTGAGGTGGAAGGGTTTCAGTGTTCTGCTCATAAAGATTTTAAAATATATCGAAGACCGAAGTGAAGGCGTGTGTTTAACGAAAGCTCGTTAATCAGTCAGTAGTTAGAAGAGTAAAAAAAATGGGAAAACTCAAAGAAACAAAATTATGAAATTTTTAATTGGGAGGAATTCAAGAGTAGTTACTTGACTGATAACTTTTCTCAGTGAAGATATTGGACCCATAGGTTAGAGACAAAGTGGTTTAAATATTGATTGAAAATTAATTATTCATATATCACAAAAGATTCACAGGTATACGAAAAATACTTGTTCCATTTCACATTGATTTCTTGCCACCTGCAATAATCAATCCCTTCGTTTAAATCGCTGGAAAGTTTCAGGCAGTTTTTGATGGTTTAACATAAGTATGCTATGTCCACTCAAAAAAACAATTTGATATTACTGACAACAATTGATATTATATATTAAAAACAATCGCCTCAAAATGACATTGTATAAGATGACAAAACTAGTCCACAATCTCCCACCACAGTTTCGTAAGCGTCTTAAAATGAACAACGTCATACGTTTAAAAAAATGCATAAAGAAGAGTAACAATAATTAGTCATGCATAGAACATAACTAACCAACCGTTTTTCCTTTATTTGTGATGAATTTAAATGGCCACAGAAATAAAGGATTGTTACTGAATATATTTCCATGTACATAAAAGTTGCTACCCTAAGAAGAAGACGTTGATTAGAACATTCGTCGCATGAAAAGTTCAATCTCTGATCCAAGAACGATGGCACGAACGAGGAAGGTTTTTCCTCTTCTTTTCATCGTCAGGCATGAGTTTTCAAAGAGGCGGCGTCTTGAAATAATAAATCTCAATATCAGCAACGTCGGGACTCTCCGACAAGACGTTTCAGTTCAGATGCAAAGATGAGATGAGTAATCGGCGCAGTGATGGAGAAAAGAAAGTGAGGGGATGGAGAACGGAGGAATCCCGCAGAAAACTTCCTTGACATACAACAAACTCCACTTGGAACGGACGGGATCGATTCTCAGACCAGTGGCGGAAGGCCAGCACTCCCCCAAACGCCCTTCGAAACACGATTTTAGTGCTTTGGTACATTCTTTCTACCTCGGCAAAGACGCCTTAGATCACACTTACTTATAAATCTGAATTGTGTGCATAACAGCCCAGAAAACACAAACATTTATATTTTAAATGTCCTACTTATAGTATTTTTTTAACATTTTTTGTCACTTATTTTATCACATGACTAACATCTGCTACGTTGTATCGTTTGATGTTTAATTTAGAGAAGAAAACATGAAAATCCTTTTTCTGAACGCTGACACACGCATTCATGCTAGAATCTGTGTCAAGCGACTAAAATAAAAAAAGCATTTTGATAATGATTTTTTTTCATTTGAATTGTAAATGGGGTGAAGAAAGAATACAGTTGATGTTAGTCTAAATTAAATATTTATAAAAAGGAATGTGTTGATCTTTTTTTCCTTATCGAGTGTCCTCCCTTTTACATAAACTTTGTTGGCAACCCTAGTCGTCACGGTCACTTCTTCACAACACGCCTTTCCGTTTCCTTCTATAGTCCATCACCTCTCTGTGTGCGGGCCGCTGCGCAGCACGGATATCGCTATATCTGCCACCGTACGAGAAACGATGGCTGTGTGCCACCGAGAACAAGCTCAAAGTACTGCCGATCCGCGGTGACGGAGCAGTAGTGTCTTAGCGATCTCGCACCCAAAGATCGCGGGTTCGAGCCCGGCCTCAGGCATTGTACTTGTGTTCGTTCTTTCACCCCCTGTCATCACCATATCATTATATGAAGTTACACCCAATAGTGGTCGCTAATGACCTTGATGTCAATTCGATCTAAAATAACAAACAAAAAAGGGAATGTACTGATTTGTCTGCCTGTACTAACACAACAGCCTGTGATAGGGCCTACCAGCGGCGTCTCGGCCTTGCGACCATGGTTTAAGGGGTACATGTGATTAGCACGTAGACATTCCTACGCCACATCTCTGGTCTTCTCAACCTGAGAAGTGAGGTTTCTCATCGTCACACAGCAACAGATATTGAGAAATTGGAAGTAAAAGGGCACACTACAATTTGCCCCGACTGGGAATCGAACCGGGTGTTGCATCATGCATGTATGCTGAAAGCAAGCATGCATGCTGACCAGTGAGCTACCTGTCGGGACGAATGTACGGATAATCCTCAAAAAAACTCTACAAAAAGTCTTCGTTGGCCAGAACAGTTCGAGACAAGGGCGTCACACTGAACTAACGGTGATTGTACCGCAATCCATGCACCTACAAATCTCAGACTGATTTATCATTAATTCAGGGCGCGTCAATTACTAAGGAAATTAGTCCCGTAAGTGTAGTAATTGCGTAACAGTGGTTTTCTCTCCTAGAATGGCGAGATCCGTTGCCGACGTACGCCGTCTTGCGGGTTTTCCCAACCAGGTCTCTCTCACCAGCGGAGCACCGCCCCAATCGGGACAAGCTATAAGCTCCCAACTGGTCTCCCGACACGTATGCAGTATAGTGCATGTAATTGTGTAAGTAAGGGGTGAGGATAGGACAAGGAAAATGAAGGAAAGATTGCACGCGGTCCGTGGCCTATTTGTTACGGTACTACTCCGACATTCGCCTGGTGTTGACTGGAGAAACCAAGAAAATCTACTGATCAGAACAACCGTCCACTAGAATTCTCTTCCAGACAACAGCTGAATTCAATCTAGCTATGTAGGTAGTGATGAAAGTCCTGCCACCGTCGAGATTGGAATTCTGGGACCTTCCTGTCAGAGGCACTGAGGTGCCATCAGTTGTGCCCTGACCTGACAGTGCCATCAGTTTTTTCCGGTCGGAACTCAGCTTCAAGTACTGCTCGTGGCTCTGGTGGCAACGCACACCAAAAGCCCTAGGTCCACTGTTTTGCATGGAAGCTGTGGAACGAAACAGAGGAAGAAGTCACGCATCTGCAGTAGCCAGCACATGGACCCAAATCACGCATGGAACCACGACGCGTAAGGCATCCATTTTTTCATTTATTTCAAAATACTACTGTGGCAACGTATTTTAAAGTTCTTATGACATAATGAGTTTCCCAACACACTTTTTTTCTATTTAAAGTAATTTGACAATCACCAT
Organism: Acheta domesticus; assembly: GCA_031308135.1. Lineage (NCBI taxonomy): Eukaryota > Metazoa > Arthropoda > Insecta > Orthoptera > Gryllidae > Acheta > Acheta domesticus. The sequence goes on from JAHLJT010004567.1 coordinate 194,686,311, forward strand.
AGTCAAAATTGTGTTACTTATCCACTCAGTGAAATACACATTTTATATAGACGGCATTTTCAAAGGAGTAGGTTGGATCAGCTGATCTTTACATTTATTATTGTTCATTTTATAATATATTGGTTTTCTGAAGACATCTAATGGGATATTTTAAAAATTGGGTATGAAAATTTATGAAGTAAATACATGTTACGATTCTATCAGTTTGTCGTTGCATGTAATTAATAGTTCAAGGACAATATAATACAGCACTTTCAAAGTTCAGATCACAAACTACATATAAAATTATATGAATATTACAGAAATTGAATATTTTTGGGGGGAAAAGTTATAAACAATCTATCATTAGTGTATTGTCACTGCTTGTGGACAAGACAACTTTTCTCCCACGACGTGTGATTCTAAACACCACTTTCATACTTAAAAATTTATAAAATATAATACCTGTTTAGTTTTTTCGGTATCAATATTTATATAGTCAATATTTCTTACTTTATAATTGTTTTACGAATAATCGTTTCATTCATAGGGGCGTTTGTGGCTGGTTCAGACTCGTGTGCGTTACGAGACCAGAGGAAGGCCCAGGCAGAACGTCCGTGCCCCCTATCTCCCTTGCATCGCGCAGCGGTATTATGCCCAAAGGCTCGAGTTTCTGCTAGGCCGTCCGGCACCACTTTACGCGTTGCGATCCGCGCCGACTCTCCCCTCACCACCGTCACCGCCAGTTCCGCCCCCAACGACTCTCGCTCTCCCAGACGCAACAGAGGAAGGACGTTCAATGTCGTCTTAGGCCGTGTAATGTAGACTTGAGAGAGTAATAGAGAAGTTTTCGGAAGAGTCTATCTTGACTATTTTATTATTACAACTCGTTTTCTCACTCATAGGTTTTTATAATTTGAATCATTTAATAAAAATTAACTTCTCTCTCATTAAACATCTTTATTATTATCTGAAAAGTTGCATCCAGTAAAAAGGTAAAAATCCATTGTGGTTTCTGGAAGGATACTATGGGCTTTCCACAGATCTGCCTCCAGGATTTTTCCATAGTAGCTCTCCCCTAAACCGACTAACGATAACAAAGCTATTAATTGACCGCTCTCTCAACGATCTGTAGTATATTAGTAGTAGTAGTAGTACTAGTAACAGTACTAGTAGCTGTACGAGTAGCAGTAATAGTAGCAGTACTAGTAGCAGTACTAGTAGCAGCACTAGTAGCAGCACTAGTAGCAGCACTAGTAGAAGGATTAGTAGCAGGACTAGTAGCAGGACTAGTGCTGGTAGTAATGGTGGTAGTAGTGTCAGAAGTAGTGGTAGTAGAGGTGGTAGTGGTGGTGGAGGTGGTAGTGGTAGTAGTCGTAATAGTAGTAGTAGTAATAGTAGTAATAGTAATAGTAGTAGTAGTAGCAGTGGTAGTAGTGGCAGTGGTAGCAGTGGTAGTGGTAGCAGTGGTAGTGGTAGCAGTGGTAGTGGTAGCAGTGGTAGTGGTAGCAGTGGTAGTGGTAGCAGTGGTAGTGGTAGCAGCGGTAGTGGTAGCAGCGGTAGTGGTAGCAGTGGTAGTGGTAGTGATAGTGGTAGTATTTGTTTGGATCTCTTGAGCCACGAGAACGTCAGCCTCAATTTTGTTAACTAATTATGGAGGAATTTTATTCATACAGAGGGAGGGCTTCATGTCATTGTCATTTCTTTTAATTATGTCTAGTTCTGTCGTACATACACAACACACATCCATTTCCAAGGCGCACTTCCACCTCACGACTCTTCAATACAAAGAATTCGAAGAAAAATATGACTTCAATTAAACGTTCAATTATAAAATTGCAAGTAAATTTTAATTAGACCAAAGACGTTCACACCTAGTGAAAAGTGAAATAATAACACTACAATAATTATAATTTAATAAGCTTTAGAGCTCAATATTTTTACCATATTACATACATATCTTAAATAACGAAAATTAAAAATACATCCAGAACGACTGATTTCCATCGTTATTTATTCACCGCACACTGAATAGATTATTTATTGAACTCATGTCGACAAATTTCCAATAATAATGTAACCGCATTTTGACCGCCTCTATTACATATTGTAATTACCATCCGCACACTAATTGACATTGCTTTTCCACCTGTCGATTGGAGGCGGAGGCTCTCAAATATTTACCACGATGCACACATAAAATAACATAATATTTTCTGATGTTTGATATTTAAATGTTACGAAATATTGGTCATCAATCATTTTGATATTGGCAGAGATCGCGAGTTATTAATACTAGATTAATTTTTAATACGCTTGCAAGCGTCATTTGTTTTTTCAAAAGATAAAATTGAATTGTTTACCTGCTGGAATAGCTGAAGGCTTCTCTCTAAACAGGGATTTGAATTTTCTTAGTTCCATTTTGAAGGATATATTAAGGGAATGCCAGAAACAAATTTGTCGGAAAAATTAAGCAGTTTAAGCTATTTCTAAAGAAACTAATTTTATTTTCCGATATATATTGCAAAGTACATTAGATTATACACACATGAAAAATAGCATACTAAAAGCAGTCCCGTGTTAATCATTTAATTGTTACGTATTGCTTCTACATTCTCGCATTCTCTCTTTTGGCCTCCTCCTTCTCACACCCTTGAATTTCCCCTTCAACAATTCATAAGATGGCGTCGATCGCAGTTTACACTCAATTCGTAACTTAAAACATTCGTAGACTAATGAATTTTCCTCCCTGAATGCATTTTCTAAAACCTTCATTTGAAGTTACGCAATCGTACCAATTTCTGCCTTATTATCGTCTCCTATATAATTTCAGTAGTATACCTTCCCTTTGGGACTCTCACACGCAAGCAATCTTTATAAATGAGGTCTCTAAAGAAAAAGAATTTCGCGAAGACGTGACGCATTGCGCTTTGACTTAAAAAAAATGAAGGATTTGTGTAAAAAACGCATATAAATATTCATGTAAAATGCAATCCGACACGCACGTAATGCTTTTTTAATCTATGTACCGTATTTACTGGATTATAAGCCGACACCGATTGTAAGCCGACCCCTAGAAATAATGAACGAAATAACGAAAAAAAAATATTTATTTATTTAAATGTAAGAAATACATTTGATGCTTGATGCACTCAGCCCACTGATTTCCATACTTTTTAGAGATCATTGACTCATGCTGTCATCAGACGATTCCGATTCCTCACTTGACTCTTTGTCACTTTTGTCCATGAAAAGGAAGTCATCTTCACTGCCGTCAAGGGCATTTGAGATTGAACATTTTTTAAAAGCCCTTGCGACAACGTCTCTAGGAATACTCTTCCAGGCATCATCTATCCAAGCACACACTTGCGTTAGACTAGCCCGTTTCACGCGCCCCGTGGGCGTGAGCATTTTGTCGTGTAAGAGCCAGTCCGAGTAAATTTTCTTCAACCTGTCCTTGAATGGTTTGTTGATGCACACATCCAAGGGTTGAAGTATTGACGTTAGTCCCCCTGGAATAATTGCCAAGTCGGTTTCCTGATCTTTCAACTTCTTCACCGCCTCGGTGGTGTGGGCCGCGTAAGAGTCCAATACCAGGAGGCTACGTAACTTCAACAAAGCGCCAGGGCGACGTTGCCACACCAACTGAACCCATTGTAACATCATGTCTTCCGTAAACCACCCTTTTTCATTTGCGCGTACAATAACGCTCTTAGGAAAGGACTCCGATTTTGGGAGTGTCTTGCGTTTGAACACAACAAACGGAGGTAGCTTATGTCCATCAGCGGTACATGCAAGCATCACAGACATGCGCTGTTTTTCATTTCCTGTTGACAGGAACTTTACGTCTTTCTTCCCCTTTTCTTCCACTGTATAATTTGCTGGCATATCAAAATATACTGGAGTTTGGTCTGCATTTCCTATCTGATCGAGAAGGTAGTTCTTTTCAGTGCGCTGCTTTATTATGAAGCGCTGAAACTCTATCAATTTCTCTTCATAATTTTCTGGCAACTTCTGTGCAATTGACGTACGCCTTCGGAGTGAAAAACCCCAACGCTTCATAAAGAGTTGCACCCAGTGTCGACTACCCTTGAAACCGGCGATTTTCTGCTCTCGCGCAATTTCGTGAGCCTTAAGTTGAATCATTTCAGCATTTACAGGTAAACATTTCTTACACTGCTCCCTCACGAAATCATTCAAAACTATTTCCACTGCATGGTGCCGACTACGTTTTGGTCCTCCGAATGTTTGTCTTTTGCTGGAACACGCCCACAATTCGTCTTTCTGCTTTCTCCACCGTCTAATATTACTTTCATCAACTCCATAACGCCGCTGCGCAGAAAGATTTGACATCTCCTCAGCAAACAGGATGACTTTTCTTTTGAAATCGGCAGTATAATGAAAGCGCTTCATTATAAGATTTTGGTCTCGCTAACCCCAATAGCAGTCACTAATTACCCTCTGCTACAAACAGACAGCCACAGAACTGTTGTAGAGATAAAAGATCTGATTGATTGACAGCTACAGTTAGGAAGGAGAGGGTGTCCGTTATCCAATCGCAAGCTCTTAATTTTTGATGACTTCACTACCTGAGATCAGTGAAAAAGAATGACTGCTGGGGTTGGTCCCGGGCTTGGTGGCCGGAACCACGTGCGTGTCGCGAGTAAGGCAACACCGCTTGATCCCCAACTGTCACTCAGAAATTTTAATCAATTATAAATTTCAAATTAATATATGTGGGTTTCATACGGGTTTTATCCGTACTTTCTACCGTGTCTGCTACGTGGCCGACGAAAAATAGACATCTTTCCGGATGTCGTGTCAGCTACGTTATAGCAACACAATACCGATTCTAAGCCGAGGGTCAATTTTTGAACTACAAAAAAGGGGAAAAAAGGTCGGCTTACAATCGGGTAAATACGGTAGTTAAATAACGTCTAAACTAAGCATTCTAGGGCCTTAAAAACTAAAAGTTTGAGGCCAACGTTCCTCACACCGTAATCTACAGGATGAGATATTCTTGATCATTGTATTACATTTTTACTGGTTCGACGCTTCCCGAATCTACCCTATCTGTTGAGAGCCGGTAGAATCTGCAACTATGTGAAATTACTAATTACTTGATATTATATGGGATTGAATTATACGAGTGTACCTCTTTGCTCGATAATAAAGTTAAATAAAAATAGTTTGCATTGACAATGGTGTATTATTACAAGGTGACATACAGAACAAGTGACGGAGGGTATTGAAGAAAAATATATATTACACGCTTAATGTGGAAATGGAAAAACAAAGAAGAGGGTGGGGTACAGCATGCGAGAGTTCTTGCATGTGTACACTACTAGAGTCAAAAAGGAAAGGGTATTAAACTGAATGTGGAAACTGTCTTGGCTTTCATACACTTTTTTACTGAAACAATTCTTAAAGATTACCCATATTAACTATAAAACCATTTTATAGACATCAGTTTTATTGAAAAAAAAGCAAGGAACTGAATGACAAGGGGGCGTTGTCGTCGCTACCTGGTCCATTCGCCCTCCACTTTGCGCGCGGGGAAAAGCTCGCGAGACTTCCAGAAATGCATTGCTGAGGCGGTGAATCGAGCGCTACTCGGGAGCCATCGAGATCGCGCTTTGAAATTTCCATCCTTTCCTAACACAGAATCCTCCGACGAAAGTCCTTTCATTCCTTTCAACTGATCAGAGCACAATTGCTTCATGGTTAGAGGTGTTACGATTTTGCGGATCGAATTCATCAATCTACCTTAGCAAAACCTAGTGGCCTGCAACACTACCTTGTCAGCTAGGTCGAATTCAGTCGCTGTCTGGAGGAGAATTTTAGCGGCCGGCTTCTCTGATCGGTAGCTTTCCGTGTTTTCTCAGATCAACACCGAGCGAATTCCGAACTAGTACCCTAAAAAACGGGCTACGGACCGCGCGCGATCTTTCCTTCTTCTTCCTTGTCCTATCCCTTACACACGCACTAACATGCACTACACTCCAACACATACCAGTAGACGATTCGGGGGCTTAGAGCTTGTCCTGGCTAGGGCTCCGCTAGAGGCACCTAATCTCGCCATCCAGTGAAGTGCATGATTTATTGGGCGATGCCCCTCTGGTGGGAGAAATCAAATCTAAGTGGGCTATGGTTGATGTGTACCCATTCAGAAGTCCGTGATCCTGGACACCTGCAGTATCGTCCGAAGAATACTGGGAGAGTAGAAGGGCAAGATGTCATACAGAAATCTTACGTCCTTTGGCAACACAGACACGGAGTAAGATGTTTGCATCCATTGGTGTGAAATAAAAGGATAATGATAATAATAATAATAATAATAATAATAATAATAGTAATAATAATAATAATAATAATAGAGAGCGGAACCCAGATATGAGACCTAAACTAGACTCAAAGAAGCTTGCCAGAGAAAGACGATACATACCCAGCAGTAGAAAATTCACAGAACAACTTGCAGACATCCAGAGAACCGCGGAGTATGTTCTTCGATCAAACTATCCACATGATGAACATTTAGAACCATCTAATATCCCTGAAAACGATGGTCGCCTTGAAGGTTCATCTCTTCCAAATGAAACATCCGTCAGTGGTAAAAATTCATCTGGCCATGAGTCACACGATAAGGACATGATGCGGGACCTCCTCCGACGCGAGATGGAACGAGTTCGTCTACTCCCATTCGAATCTCGTGCACCGTTTGAGGAGAATTTACGAAAATGCTAAAGCTAAGAGAGTGATAGAAACAGCGAATTCTGTCTTAAATGAGGTTGTACAGACCTCAAGTAGAGATCTAGATATTACTGAAATCAATCACATCGTGTATGCAACTGGATATCTAGTATCTCAGATAATCTTGGGGCCAGCCAAGAACACCGATGGCCGACAGCCAGCCAGAGTAAAAAGCTCCGTACCTCCATGGATGAAAAGAATTATGAAACGGATAGCCGACACACGGCGTGAAATATCACTCCTAGCCGAGGCATCTTCTAAGTCAAACCACACGTATAAAGTTCAACAAAAAATACTCCATGTTGAACAAAAATACCTAATTGACAATGACACAAGAAGGCTAATGGTAGCTGAAAAGCTAAAAGAGAAAATCCAAGCATGAACTCAACGAATAAGACGGTACAAACGTAGAGAAGATTTCCGTGTAGAGAACCGGTTGTTTGAAACAGACGCGAAGAGATTCTATCGCAGTCTGACTGAAAAACCGAATGGGAATGCTGCCCCTCCTTCAAAAGATGAGATCGAAACATTTTGGTCAGGAATCTGGGAGGAAACCAGATCCTAAAACAAAGACGCATCGTGGCTCCAATCTGAAGTTGATGCTGCCAATGGACTCGTGGAAACAGTGGAACATGTTCCAGGTTTCTCGAAAGAAGACCTATGCCAAACAATTAAGAACATGGGAAACTGGAAGTCCCCTGAGGTTGATAAGATCCAGATTTGTTGGATTAAAAAAATTAACAGCATTACATTCTCATCTAGCAAAGGCTGTTAATAAAATTTCAGAAAACCCCATGGAACTCCCCGAATGGCTCACTCGCGGCATCACGTATTTGCTACCCAAAGGAGGAGACAGCTCTTTGGTGAAAAACTACAGGCCAATTACTTGCCTGCCAGTAATGTACAAACTAATAACTGCAGCTATAGCTGACAAAATGTGTAGGCACATAGAGAAGAACCATCTGTTGCCAGCTGAACAGAAAGATGTCGTAAAGGTTCCTATTTCTGTAAGGAAATCTTGCTACTGAATAAAGTCATCTTAAATGACGTAAAGAAACGAAAACGTAATTTCAGCATGGCTTGGATTGACTACCAGAAGACCTTTGATAGTGTACCACACGATTGGATTTTGAAGACCCTGGAGAGCTATCGATTTCATTCTAGACTTGTTGAGTTTTGCAAGGCTAGTGTGAAGTCGTGGAGCACCAGGTTACTAATCCACAGCGGAAAGGGAGTAGTAGAAACAAGAAGTATTCAGGTTAACAGGGGAATTTTTCAAGGGGATTCACTATCCCCTCTGCTGTTTTGCATTACTTAGATCCTTCTATCGAGACAGCTGTCGCACACTGACTTTGGTTACAAGCTCCATGGTGATGAAAGGCCTGTATCACATTTATTTTACATGGATGATCTTAAAGTATTTGCTAAGAATGAAGCTATTCTCTCCCAAATGCTGTCTGTCATCAATAATTTTAGCAATGACATTTGCATAAAGTTTGGTCTTGACAAGTGTGCAAAAGTCAACTTAAAAAGAGGCAAAATGACCACGTCAGAGAACATTGAAGTTGATAGACACACTGCGATTCAAGATCTTGAGCCAGGTAAAACTTACAAATATCTGGGCATTGAAGAATGTGAGACCATCTCGAACGACACAATGAAAGAGAGAATTCGCAAGGAGTATTATAGAAGAGTGAGACTTGTCCTGCAGTCCGCTCGGAACTCAAGGAATAAAATATCAGCAATAGGTAGTTTGGCGGTGCCTGTAGCCAAATACAGTTTCGGACTAGTAGACTGGACTGAACAGGAAATTCGCATCATGGATCGAAAAAACAGAAAACTGCTTAAAATGAAATCATGTTGCCCACCCCCGAGCTGATGTACATAGACTTTACATTTCACGTAAGGAAGGAGGAAGAAGCCTGAGACAAATTGAAGCCTCCAGGCACAATGCAATAACCGGGATGGGAAAGTATGTAGTCAGCCATCAAGATGACCCACTAATGAGGAAGGTCATGAAATCTGACCGAAGAATGGGAAACAGGCATTGTAAGTGTAGCAAGAAGCATTGCGAACAAGACTATGCAAGACACCCAGAATGACAGAGACACTGAACTTCTGATGCTACTTATCATGAAATTTGAGACATAGAAAATGTTAAAGAAATCGTGGAGAGACAAACCACTCCACGGACAATATCTAAAAAGAATGGACAAGGTGCAGATCAATAAAGATCAATCATTTATGTGGCTTAAAAGGGGAAGAATGAAGCCAGAATCAGAAGCTGTTCTAGTAGCTGCTCAAGATCAGGCCTTGAGAACACGACATTATAATAAAGCGGTTCTGAAAATTTCCCAAGATGATAAATGCCGCATTTGTCAGGAACACGTAGAAACCATTGATCATATTGTCTCAGCTTGTCCAATCTTAGCAAAGACCGAATACTTGAAAAGATACGACAGGGTGTGTAGCTATCTCCACTGGCAGATCTGTACCGCCCTCGAAGTTCCGAACACATGCCCCAAGTGGTACGAACACTCACCGAAACCAGTGACGTCTGTTGGATTGTGTACGATATTGTACGACCAACAAATTCAAACTGATCGCACGATAGCAGCAAACAAACCGGATATAGTCATCCGGGATTTGGAGAACAAATCATGTTTACTTGTCGATGTTGCTGTACCTTGCAATCAAAACGTCGTTACCAAGGAGGCAGAGAAACGTCTTAAATACAAGAGTTTGGAAATCGAGTTCAGCGGAACGTGGGGCGTCGAAGCACAGATCGTACCGATAGTTATCGGAGCTCTGGGATTTGTTCCGCAAAATTTGTGTAAGAACTTGTCTAACCTCCCAGGTAATTCAAAAGACTGGGAAGTGCAAGAAATAGCTTTATTTGGAACAGACCACATTTTGCGCAAGGTATTATAGAGGCATAGACAGTCCCTAGATCTACCCGTTAGGTAGCTGGTAGCAACCTGTAGTAGATTTTATATTCAGCCGACACATAACATCTTTAGTCATGATTCAGAGGAATAATAATAATAATAATAATAATAATAATAATAATAATAACAACAACAACAACAACAACAACTCCACCTAGGGAGTACACGACCTTGCAGTTAGTGGTGGAGCTTGAATACCTACATGAGACTGGGAGCTATGTAAGTGGTAGCTTAGCTACCGGTAGGGCCTTCCTTGCTGAATAGGTTGAAGGTGAGGGGTCAGACGAAGAAGTACTCCATTTTGAGGAGAGTGGAAAGTAAGTAGAGAGGGAAGGGTCATGAACCTTTGGAATTCCTGTTATCGGCCTATGGAGGGTACAGAAGAGAAACTGGGTTGGCACACCAGGCCACTGATTAGAGTGGAGGCCCGAACCTCGCATTAGCCAGCGAAGGAGGCTACCTTCAGCAGTCAGTGAAAATCTGATTCGTTTGTGATTCGTTCGTGATTGAACTGATTCGTTTGTGGCAGATTTTCCAGAGTTGTGATATCGGATAGTGTTGTGTGATCGGATCTCGAGGTTGTTAGTAAAAACTACTAGCGCTGCACCAGCACACACTTTTGCGCATTATTTGAAACTTTTGCAATTTTTTTAAAATTCGGATAGTTCAACGACAATGAGACCTTACATCATTTTTAAGCGTCCTTTCCTCTCTCAGACGAAACAAATAAATCACACTTGGAGACAAAGAGCCTTCAAAAGTCAAAATATCCCTTTTTAAATTCCCAGAAACTCTAGTTCGGCCTGATCGATCGAGGAAAATTAATTTTGTATATAATCGTGTGAATGGTTTAGGCGCTAGCGTTAACCATACACAGACAAGCAGGTAAACAGACATGGACGGACGGACGAACAGACCGATGCTTTGCCATAAAACATTTTTTTCTATATCAAGGACCCAGGTATGTGAACTCTGACAAAACAAGGTGTGAAAGGAAATAATTTACTACATATCGCAACTCTGTTTATCCACTTTTTCATCACCTGGGCCTGGCAAAGAGGGAGAAGCTGCGAGTGAGAATATGTGTGCCCTTGGACCCCTTTAAGATCCTCCTTTAATTGTCCGGTCTCATCGCCAGTAAATTTCACTGCACTGACGTACGAGATGCGATACTCATGTAACATGCATTGACTGTAGATGTAATTTTACGCTGTGTAGTTTGCGCTTCTACATGCACGAACTATTCTGCACTGTTGCTCCTCACAACCATCACGCACATGCAATCGGCCACTACGTTGTCTCTGGAGGAAGAAAATGACTCAAAGAGGCGCTCACCGCATATTACCGACTTAATGGATCGAGAAATGAAAATGTTCGGGCGATTTCAGAAGGACGATTTTCTATGAGTATATGGAGGCATTTTAAATGACACTGGTCTGCAAATTTTAACTTTTTTGCTGATGTTTTTTTAATAGGTGAATAACTTTAAAGTAACCATGCTGAATATAAATTTGAAATCCATTTTCTCCATCACGTGTCAGTTCTGTACAATATGAAAAATAATAGAAGTATAGCTTTATTTTAGACTCAAATACATTTGTACCGTCGCAATCGTCAACGACGCCAAGTTAGATGAGCTCCGTCGCAATCGTCAGCGACGCCAAGTTAGTCGTGCACCAGCCGACTCTTATGGAATAATTGCTTCTTATCAAAAAAAACAATTTGATTTATTATTATCAAAATCTGCAAACTTCTAACACAATTTGCACTGATAGAAATATTTCAAGAACTTCCTTGTGGACAGGAGAATCTTTTCAGGTCATTTCACTTCGACCTCTCAAAGCCTTCTGACCATTTATTTTTTTTAGCAACAACTCCTGTTGCTAGGCAGAACATCATAACCCTTGCAACCCATCATAACTACTACGTTACACATTTATTTTTTTAAATACAATAAATCAACAAAAGTATTTAATAGAAACAATGTTTGATCACTGTGATCATGTAATCTCATTTATTTGAACATTAGTAACATTTTCTAATTCGTTTTTTTAAAAGAACGCTTTTTAGATTTCCTTGCGTGAAAAGATTTTTTTTCATCTCTTGCCAGTGATCTGCAATAGTCTGCTAACATGCTCACATTTCCCCTTACCTGATAACGTTTTTTCATCTCCTTGATGTCTTAGAGAAATCTTTCACCCTGCTCCTCACTGACACAACCAAAATTTTCTGGAAAAAATCCATGTGTGAGTGTAGTAAATGTACCTCGACACTCGTATACACCCTTGCTGTGTAAACGTTTCAAGCAAATTATGTCTTCAAATGCAGTATATTTGTTCAAGTTCCTTATCTCTCGTCAAACAAATATTCCCTCTTTAATTTTTGCATCAGATATTCCTGGAGAACTGTTGAGACTGCTTGACGTACTCTTTTTAAACTGGATCTGAGTCACTGCAATTGTCTTCAGAGTTTATTCCAGAGTCTGAAGATGATTTGTTTCAAAATGTTTCTGATGGAAAAGACACAGGAAAACCTGGTTGATGAGCGACGGGCCTTTTTGCTGACAAGAGATTTGGATAAACGATATTTTTCAGTTTTCTTTAATTGTAGTCTGTCATATGCACAAAAATAACAATCATCTACAGCCAAATCATTGTAAGCAAAAGGCATGCTAATTTTCTTCCCTTGATTCCATTTCCTTAATTATTCAATGCAAATATGACACACTTTTTTGGAATGCACCCTGGTTTCATACCAAAGTAGGCATTGTATGCCTTTTTCACAAAGTTTGTGATGTTCTGTCTTCTTCTTCTTGTCACAAAACTGCCACAAATGTGACAAAATATGTCAGGATAATTTTTCCTTTTTCTGGAAGGTATATTATTTCAAAAGACACACATCGAGCAATTGGAGCTTCCATTCAGAAATGTAACTGCTCACTAACTACAAACTGATATTATACTCAAAAGGAATCTATGTAAATGTAAGAGAAGTATATTTGCGTGCTATAGTGTTGCCAAAGGAAACAATTTTAACAACGAATTTCGTGATATTTACTTGCTTTCAACAGAAGTAACATAGTAGATATCTCCAATATTTTAATCATAAAAGTGAAAAATGTAATGTGTGTAAATTGTGAAAAAATCGTACGTGATGGAGAGAAACTGTTTGTATTTTTGAAATGGATGATGTACTTTAAAAAGAAGACAATTTAGAAAAAAAACAGAATCATGCAGACCAGTGTAATCAGCAGACTATTAAGTGTTTTCGGCCCATCCATAGAGACGTCGTCAATAAATTAGATAAATTTTAAATTAGTTTATAAATATGAAAAATAATTCAATCTTTTAATGATTAAAATATTTCATTAGTTAAAATTTCAAAATGACAAAGCATGCACTTTATTTTCAGATTAATTAAATTATATCTTCAATATTCCAATAAAGTTAAGGGCCAGCAAAGCTTGATCATGCACGTTTATTGTCATTCATTAACACATTATTTCCAATACATATTACCTTGTTTATTTACGTATATTCTATGAATATTCCATAAAGAACAAAGGTCGCCTGCGTATGCAAGGTTCATTTCCTTCATACCAACATTTAACTGAAGTTTATCAAAGAAACTTTTTAGCGCTCTGGTATTTTGTCGATGAGAAGTCCGTGAATCATCTCCTTTAACCACTCCGCTCATGATATTTAGTACTATTCTTGTTGAGAGAGAGGAGGGAGGGGGGGTTGAAGGAACTTCCATCTTGCGATTTCCAGACGCTCGTTCCCGCGGGCGCCGCCTCGCCGCGCCACCGTCGTCGTATCCAACTACAAATGAGCGAACGTTTGCGCGGCGCAAATATGGCTTCCGCAAGATACACTGGCGTCGTGAGAGCGCCGGCGCCGATCGCGCGGGTGGCGATGCTCAAGGCCCTCGCAGGCTGGCAAACATTTGCGGAGAGAACGGCGATGTAGATAGAGGGAGACCTACTTCTGTGACATTGCTCCTCTAAGGGGGCGCGTGACGCAATCTATGCCGCATTACATTCAATACGGTAGTGCGGCGAACAAACTTTGGCACTGCTCGGTATGGCAGAAAAGGTATGATGTCCTTACAATGTTGGCAATCCAGACTTGCAAAAACAGAAGCCAAAGCATCAGATTGTTTGGAGAGGCGTTCGGCCGTTTCAATCTAATTTTCAAAACTAGTTGAATATTTTTTTATGGTTTACTAGTTCATTGCTGTGTGTTTACAGACCTGAAACAAAACACGTAACGGTATACTTAATACCCTTGCGGGCCTTTTCGCTTCTTTATGCCCTAGGGCCTTTTGAATACTTTATGGCCCGCTCTTATACCAACACAACACACAGAACTTAGTTATGAATTCGATTTTGTAAAGTTAAGATGCAAGCAAATACAATAAATAAATGGCATAATGCTTAAATAAATAAAATAAATTGTTATAAACCTTATTTTGCTTATTTGATATGAAAATTGAAATTTTGAAATGTTTCCGTGAACTTATAATTGCCATCATTCACTCGCATTTCACTGTTACGTACCATCTTTTTTAGTGACATAATTATATTCTTCTTTAGTGGCGGTACTCGTAATAGTAATAAGATATATAAGGCACATCGGCTAACATCCTCGAAATGTTATTTTTTGGTGTTTTGACATATTCTAAATAACGTTTGACAACAGGCGCTAATAACCTAAAAGTACCGTTTCATCAGCGCAATTTACACTGTTATTCACGCTGGTAAATCTCAAATACACCATAAAGAGTTTTATATATTTCTCAAGATTTTAATGGAAACCACTGTCCATAGTTTTGTTAGCTTTTGCGAGAATTTCCACAGAAACTTCACAATATTCTTTCATTTTGTACGAACAAATCAGTCCAATAACGATTATGCAATAGAAATTAGATATACACTCTGTTTTGTTTATCTGACGTCATATTGACAAATGACTGTTACAATGCGTCTTTTCACTTTAGACGCAAGAAATATTATAAAATGTTTCGAATTCTTGTTTTATTCAGCAACGAACTAGTAAACCATAAAGTTTTGTATGCACCACGGGCGTTACTAGATGTTTTTGCCCCTCAGACGACTTCCAACCCCTCGGGCCAGAGGCCCTCGGGTTTGGAAGTCGCCCTCGGGGCAAAAACATCTACTTAACGCCCTTGATACATAAATAACTATTATGACTTTACTTTGTATTTTGAACTAATAATATGTTGTTTCCTGAGTTATTCATCGCATTATTTCAAAAAGATTTCTGAAATGACAATCAACAAGTACAATGTTCTTAAGAAAAGTTAAATAACGGATATAACAATGGTTACGAATTCAGATTCCTACAATTGTCACCTGATTTCAATAATGATTGTTATTTGCAAATTTAGAATGATTGATTATCTTAGAATCGTTTCCCTGAGCCGTAATCAAATAATCTTTTCAAAAAAATAGTTTTCTTATTATTATGCAAAAGCGGTGACACTTTCAATCTCACGTGGTACTGAAGTGCATCGGAAAAGCCCTCAATTTTCGTGCACTTCAGTACGTAATTTGGCGTGAGAAATAATATGTATAAATATGAAAAAAATTATATACATTTAATTGAAGAATGGGGAAAATAGTTTTATTAATAAATTATCACGAAATATAGCATAAAGAAATAGGAACATTGTTGACAAGAAGAGATTAGTCATTTATTGATGGATTAGCAATAACATAGGGATTATAAGCACGAGAAGGACTATGGGACAAGAATAGAAACAAGAGGTTTTTGAAAAGAAGAACGGAGATAGAACATTTTTTGAATTTTTACAACACTTCGTGTCAGGATCTTGTAGCAATCGGATGTCGGACTGTGTACTCGGAAGTTATAGTTTCTCGAGATTGGCGCGTGATAGGATCAAGATGTACGAACAGTAATCGTCATCTTTAAGATTTAATTTTGAGATTGGAACTCGGTGCAAGAACTACATAGTTAAATTCAGGAGTATCGGGATCGTAGGAAGTTTTCTTAGAATAATTAATTAACCGAGTGTGGATTGAAGCGGACACCGGAATCCAGGAGAAGATAGGGTACTGTGAAGCTGAACTGCCAAGTGTGCTGACGCCGAAGGACAAGGAAGTATTTCCGCGAAGCCCGAATTTGAGAAAGACATAAAACAGTTAAATTTTGATGTTCAAGCCCTAAGAGTAATAACAAATTTGGTTAAAGCAATAATTACAATTTTAAATTGTAATAATTAGTAGATGGCCATTAATAAGGAAAATTAATTGTCAAGTAAATAATATGATAATGCATGTAAGAGATTGATGAAAAATCTCTAAGAATAAAAAAGAGAGACGTACGACACTTCATGTCGTTACGTGCATATATAAATTCTCGTTTCATTCAATAGAAATTAGGCATTTCAAAATTATTCCCTTTGTATTATTGGTAACCAAAGCGTAAGTATATGATCCATCAACCGAGTCCTCGTAGAGCGGTATTTTCAGCCCACGACAAATGCAGAGAATAAGTATTCTTATTTTTCAGGAGCATCCAGTGGACGTGGTGTTGAGCTAGCCACCCACATGTACCACGTTCACGTTTCCAATTAAGATTTCTTAAAATTAAAAAAAAGACGAGGGTATAACAGTGGTGAGCCTAATGTGGGGGCGTGAAATTTGATAGGAAAGACCGGATTATTACAGTACATTCCAAATAATTAACTTATCTTGAATATAAGACCGAGTAAATGCATCAACCAAACAGTTCTACAGAGGTGTGGTCATAAATTTCCCATACTGTATAACAGAATTGTAAATAATACTCATTCACCAAAAAACACTGCGCAACTTCGGGAAACGTAATATTGCAAACCAGCGAGCGTCTACTATCCCCGGAGAGTTGGACGTCTTTCTTTTTGGAACATTAATAACGGAGATATCGGAGCAGTTAGGAACAATGTACACAATAAGAAAGTGGCATTGGCATTAGAAACGACCTACCCTACTCACCTCCGTGGCAACCTGTTCCCGACTCAAAAGAAATAGATGCAATTTCTTTCTCTGGCACTGCTTTCCTGCATACTTCCTCTCGCCGCTGTGCTTTTTCGCTTGGCTCCCGCTGCCCGGAAAGTTAAACGTATTACAAAAACATCACTGTAAATGGGGCTTAAGGGGGTAGCTACAGTTAAAACATACTAATATTTCACAAATTAAAAATGTTATTTGCTCCAAAACTGCTAATCCTTTCTTAATCAAACTTTGCAAGTGTAAAGATTCACATACTGTAATTCCAAAACTTGATCTATCAAACAAAAATTCATTTTTTAAAAATGTTAATTTGCCATACAAATTGGCGGCTACAAAATGTTGAGGGACTTACTGTTTTAATGATTAATAACATTATTTTCAAAATGTTGCTAAAATTCTTATTTAGATCTGTAGAAATACACTTGGGCCACAACTTGTAATAAAAATAGCAATGATTGTAAATGACTTTGAATTGTTTGTTTTGTTTTATTTCTGACAGATGGAATTTTATACATTTTTCACCTATAATTAATTGATTATTTCTGAAATGTGAAGAGTGACTGTGTTGAAAATAGTTGAATCTGTAGCTATGGGTAGCTGTAAGAGATCCTGAAAATTTGAGAGAGATAACAATATTTTTTAAAAAATGTTATTTGTAAAACCGAAATCAAAATTTACTTTTCCAGATAATTAAGTTTGCAGATTTAGTAACATGTGTTCCATAAATGTGCAGCGCTTACGTTAAATCCTCATAACTTCTAAACTAAAATAGATATAAATATGATTTTTCACTGAACAGCGCTGTAATTGTAACTAGTGGTCAGTAACGCAATCTTTTTCGAATTTTTCGTAACTTATAATAAATTTAGATTTGCTGCATTGTAATGTACATTACAATGGACTAATGCAAAAACGTTTTCATTACACTCTCAAACCAGCCTGTAAATACATATCCCAAGAAGCATCTCGTGAGGCTCCCAGTTCGATCGTGACCAGACGAACAATCAGGTTTTTTAAAAACCGACTTTTTTTATTTAGGGCCTCTTAGAACGTATGTCTCCGACAAAATCAGGACACTGACTTTCTGCAGCATTACATTACTATTTTCATACGCTTAAAATGAAGAAGAAATTTTAACATTTTTTCCATGGTTTAAATTCAATATTGTCCATTCGGCAGATGCATTTATGAATCTTGAATATAATTAGATCTTTTCCTGCAAATATGAGAACATCAAAGAAGACAGGACGCACTGAACATTTCCTTCTGTGTCCGTAAAGGAAGGTAGTGTAACGGAAGAAGAAGAAGAGACCTGTCTAAGCTTTATTGAGAGAGTAAATCCAGAAAATACGAATACAAAAAGATGCTTCTAGTACAAACATATTTACTTGGATGAGAAGAAAAATGGTACCAAGAACAATTTCATAATAGAGAAACGAGAAAAAAGAAAAACGCACCAAGAATATGGAAAATAATAAGTTTCAAAGGATAAAGATAACAGCATTCAGTGTGCAAGAATAAGAACATTCAAAGATTAAGAAGAAGGAAGAAATAGTGACAGATGAGAAAGAAATATGTACAAAAGAAGGTATTACGAATTTGAAAAATAATTCAAAACGCTTTTTTCCAGAAGTAATTACCGTATTTACGAAACAAAACAGTAGTGCTACAAAATAGCACAAATTTTCTCTTACTATTTGGTTTCCTATTCTCTTGAATGTGGGGCTATCTTTTCGGTTTGACACTACTCTCTTTCCAATGGCTATCTGCAAGGTGACTCTGAAAAGTTCAGGGAATGGATGGAGATCTCACAAACGTGAGAGACGCCTCTGCAGGGCGCGACCACTGAAGTGACGCCACGTAAAACGGAACATATGAACTCAACGCAGTTTGGTCTGATATGAAAATTCGAATGGCGTGTGTTCGTCCACTATCGTCAAAACGAGCAACGGATGAATACGAGTTTTTGTTACAAACTGGTAAAACGGCCTCAGAAACGCACGCAATGTTGGTGCAGGTGTACAGAAAGCCGCAAGGAGCAGGGCAAAAAACGTTTTTTAATACAAATTTAAAGTGAATGAAAGTATATGAAGTGAAAGTATCAATTGTGTTTGAAAATTGGCCAGAAACAACAAATTGAGCAGAAAACTCCTTTACCTTCACGATGGAAACGATGTAGGATAAGAGCTCTAATTTATAGTTGATTTACTCTTGAGAATGGATAGTATTACATTTGAACGAATATTTTGTTAACGATCCTTCCAAAAAATGCTCATTTCATTCTGTATTCAAAATTCAACTAGTGTATGGCGTAGGGAAAGGGATCACAGAAATATGAAAATGTGCAACGAATTCACTTCTCCCTGTAGCACGTCTCCCCCAGTTATGTAACTGTTTCTGGCGTAAAATAAATAAATAAACAAAACTCTGTTAGCCACTGGTTTAAAAAAATCGAGAGAGAAAGAAGATGCTAGATGTCGAACCACGTTCAGGTCGTTCGGGTTTGCAGGCGGAGCAGGTGACGAATTGTTTCTATTTTTTAACTAGAGCCAGCAGTCCAAGAAAATCGGAAAATAAATCACAACAATCTGTGTTTTGAGAGAAACTTTTTGAGTTTTCTCGAGCTTGTTCCAGGGTTCTAAGACACAGTAAAAAAATTTTTTGCAATTTTTTTCAAACATGTTTGTTTTAGTCTTTGAATCTGGCGCTGAGAAAATATAAAAATATTAGAACTTGTCCCGGCTAGGGCGGTGCCCTATTGGTGAGAGACAGTTTTTCTGATAGTATACTTTATTTTATTATTATTCATGTTTTTAATAAAATACAATAGTGTCAGTCGACGAAACAACTAAAATTTAAAAAACACGCTTTAGGATTTAGAGGGGCGTTGGTGGGGACGGGGGAAAAGAATCTTTTCAAAAATCTTATTTTTATATTAGAGTTACAGGGTTACTCATATATCATTGGGTTATACGGGGCTTTTGATCATCTTATCCGAGGATACATTTTTATTTGAAGGAAAAATCTATCTTCAAATTTGTAGTTGTAGGACGATGCCGAAAATTTTTCATAATTTTGATATTTTCCAAAATTCAGAGTTAACAGTGAATATCGGACCAAGTCATAAGTGTATATCACTATTTTCTTACAAGAAATTTAAGAAAACTAGTGGTGCTGACAGAATGGCACAGACTTTCCCATATTAGTTTTCAATATACTTTGGTCTCGGCTAGCTATTCGGATTTAACGCATAATTTTACTTTCAAAAATTTGGAGCAGTTTTTAAGAAAATGGTGTTTAAGCGCTACTGTAAATGTGAAAATTGAAGCTGTTTTTCACAGGAATCTTTTGTAATTCCGATAAACTTCGTTAAAAAGTATTTGAAGCACTTTAACTCATAAATACAATAGTGTTTACAATTTTCTGGAAATGCGCGTATTAACGATGTGAAAGATCTTTCAAAAAATTACATTTGTAAATTTATGAAAAAAGTACCCTAAAATGGACGTTATGTCATATTAAAATTTTCCATTTTTTTCGCGCAGCATTACATAACTTTCCCTATACTACGGATATTACTCCGTATATACGTACGTATACGGGAAAGTAAAAATTGGGTATCTTTTAAATTTAATCATCCTTTACTCCAGCCCACGTTTCACATCTAATTATAAACATTTCTGAGCTTTTGAAAAATACTCCCAATTCTTTTTCCTAAAAAAGCCAAAAATTTCTTCCCCTTACACTCATCTAAAACTTGTTCTTACACGATGTGTTTTCTTGCAAATTGAGATGTGGTTGTAGATGCTGGATGTCCAAGCTGGACTGTACGATGAACGGTCCAACTCCTTGACGACGTAGTCCTTCACAGCACTCTTTGCATAAAAATCATTGCATTCTTTCCCCGAAAATATGGTCAGTAAGCACTGATACATTGTCGCGAAGAAGGCTTTACCCCAAGAAATTCACGCACCGCCTCCAACTCGAGTACCTTTCTCCACAAAACTGAATGAGATGTCGGCGGCTGTAACTTTTCAGGATTAAACATTGAAAGGCAAGATCATCTGCTGTTCACAAGGTTTTCCCACTCATGAGCGCTATCAAGGTTACTGGTAAACTTATAGAACCACCTGTATACTTCCGATGTCAGGCCTCGGAAAGGTCTCATCTGTCCGGGTCCAGGGCAATGATGCCGACTTCTCGATCATCATATCGTAGTTTTCTTAGGCACTTCATCCCTGAAGAAGTCGAAACATCGGCATCATTAGCCTCGACGCGGCGTCACCCGGACAGCCGAGAGCCTTTATTGTAGTGCAGGGTCCTCGCAAGCGGTGTCCTTGTTCGTTGCGCCGACTATACCGCTCAGCGCTCAGGATTCGTTTCCTATCCGCGACGCGACTTAGCTCCCAGATTTCGTCCGTTTCCCTGCCAAATCCCGTTGGCTTTTTCCGTGTTTCTGGGCGCCCAGCTTGTCCTGCACGCCGAACCTCCAGAGAGGTGAGGGAGGGGGCGAGAAAGGGCGACGGAAAAGGCGGCGAAGAGCGAACGTGAAAAGAGAGCCGGGTGTGTGAGAGAGAGGGGGGGGGCGACGAGGGTTGTAAAACTTTTCCCCCGTGTGGCACAACTCTCGTCACAGAATTGGAAGTGTTTTCTTTTCTTTTTTCTCCGAGGAGAATGTGGAGTCGCGAGTTTTATGCAAGTTGAACTGTGAATCTTTGTCAATAGTATGTACTTTTCAAAAGTGAAGCGGAATAATGTTTCTCTTTTTGAGAACTCAGAACTAGTTCAATGCAATGTATGTGCACTTATGAGATATGAAAAAAGACAGTACGTGAAATTTTTATATAAATAAACTTCAGTTGTAAGAAGTTTTGCATTCTCCAAGCGAGTCCTAAAAAACGGTACGCCAACCTGCGAAAATATTTTTGAAATGGAATAAGAATATACGATGAACGAAATTGTCTGAAGAAAATGTGCAATGTTTCTTTCATTTTATGATAAATAACACAACTTACACGTACCATAGAATGACCCATGTCGATGACCTACACAAGTCAAAGTCTCCTATTGGTTGCACCGCAGCATGTCACGAGTTTCTCAGCGCAACTAGCGTTGGGAAATGAAACTACTAGTAGTAACCCCGACATTTTCCGATTGTGATGGCGCAGAAGTAAATATATAAATATATATAAAAGTAAAACTAAAATAATTAAAAATGACGAAAGTACTTAAATTTATATATCTAAATCCCGCCTAATCGTATTTCATGAGTAAAGCGTCAAAGCGTTCAGGACGACTTTCACTACTACAGCTCTCTTGTGGCGAAGTGCTCAACTGCTTAGAAGAGTGATTTCGTCGTGCTAGCCGTGCCACAGACCCCTGCTGGTGGCATCGACCTTGACATCACTGACCTATACTCATCACTGCTGGCCCCTGAATCATTGCGCCCCAGAGCGGTCGCGCCTATTTCACGTAATAAGTTACCGGGCACTTAGAATTCCATTTACCACCCGGTCATTTTGAGCTTTCGACTCTTCAGGAAAACGAATTATGTAAAAATTGATTTTGATTGATGATCAATGATAGTTATTAAATGTACTGCGCTCTCGTTATACGCAAGGAAACTGCTTCTTTGCAAAGCTGGCTTAACATATTTTTGAAGGTTTCTTTTCAAAACACAAACATTGGAAGTTGTAAGCGGCGTGCAGGAGCTTTCACAATAAATTTCTCTATCCCCTATAACCTTCAGGGATATTTAAAGATAAGACTGATTTATTTAAAACGTCAAGAAACACCCATGCTAATTATTTTCACATAGTAAATAAATATTAACACACATTCTTCATGTTTCTGAACATTAATAAAATATGTAACTCTTACCTTGCCTATAGGCATAGATCTAAAAATTCAGTTTATTTTCAAAATACGATACAAATTAAAAAACACAAATACCACAACAATTTATGTTTTCGTTCAATGAGAACACATTGTCTCAAGTATTGGGAATGATCGTCTGAGACAGCTTTTCTCGTATTGTAATACCTTGCAATCAAGAAGTGATAAATTTTCTCACAAACATCAGTGGGGATCACAAGATGTCTGATTGTTGATTTTTATTTCTAATGACTGATATTGCTCTATTATTGTTGTGGAATTTGTAAGCGGCCTACGCAAAGGATTATAAATAATTTCTACACTGTACTTCAGTTGCTCTTAATGAAAATCTCTAATAGTTTTTTCTTGTACGTCCATGAGAGCACCCATATGAATTTCGCTAGTTGTAACTACCTGATTCTATCTCTAGGTGAGAACGTTTTTGCCAGGGCAATAGTGATTTGGAGTGTTTTTTGATGACTGAACTTTTCTGGGTGTTATTTATAACAGCGACAGTATTTATTTATATCAGCGGCCGTCGTCCGTTTTAACACTAGTTCCTTCCAGTTATTTAGCGATTTGTTTCTTCAACATCAAATACTTTTCAATTTTGAATTTGTACTTTTTTGAGCGTTTAATAAGATTTAAGAATCAATAGTTTGAAAATATAAAAATAGATGGTATAAAAACGGATAAATAAACGCATTTTTCTCGTTTTCATCCGTTTAAAGACATTATGTGCATTATAGTTTTCTAAAAACATCTGTACATACAGGTAAATATAAATAATTAAGAATAAACATTGTATTTTACACGTCAAAATAATTACTGCTGCGTCTCTAACCACGTAGATTTCACGCATGCTATTTGAGGGGTAATTGAAAGTATTCACTTCACAATTTCTATTAAGCAAACTGCACAGAGATATATAATTTTAGTATTGTTTAGTTTTACCATCAACATGAGTTTCCAATGCCTCATATCACTACAAGTGACCAAAATCTCGAAATGCGGGCATTTCCATATGTATTAAAGCGGCCCGAAGGTCTCGCGAATGGTCGGCGACCAGCGCTCCTGCGGCCACAATGTGAAACTTTGTCCGTTCGCTAGCTTTCATAAGGATCGGCGAAGTGCCGCGGCTGTTAGGCATACTAGCGGGCTATGGTAAAGGTTACGTAATATTAGTAAACAGTTACGTACATCACTTGTAACGAATGGCCGTCACTTGTAAATCGCATTCCCAATCGCAGCGCTTTTGGTACGAAAAATGATTCTTTTAAAGTTAATACATCAACACAAATTCGACAAATTTACTACAATAATAAAGTAACAAACTATAAGAAATATTCGTTTCACCATTATTCTCAAACAATCCAATGGCGTGAACTTAAAAATGTTGGGGTTCATGAAAGCCCCAAGTGCTCAATCAAAATACTTTTCAACATGACAGGTGGAGAGTTATTAAAATATTTAATTGCCTATATTTGATTGACATTACATTGCTAGAAAACTACTCGTATTTTTCAAAACAATATACATGACCATAATAAAAGATGTATTTTTTAGAACAGATTTTATTAAGCAACTACTGGATTAGTTAGTTATATAACATTAATATGTCATGTTTAAATTATTAACATAGTCATATCTCTTAATTCCACAAATAGCCCCAATAATATTATTGCTGAATAATTGCACACACTTTCCCGAACTACTTAGTTTTTTAATCTCTATATTCAAGATTACATTTTTGGTATTGCTCCACCCTCTTCCCAACTGCTTCTTAATTGCCCTTGACATTTTTTTTACATTTTCTCTTCTTTTCGGACCCCTAATCGTATAATTGAAATACGATATTAATTATTTATATTATTTGAATGTAGTTTATATACACAGATAAAAATGTATTACATTTCATCCATGTGACTTTGTTTTCCATTTGTTCACTGGGTATGCTACGTTCTCTTTGCCGTCAATTTGTTCCTTCTGTACGTGTTTTGAAAAAACTGAAAATGTTTTTAAAATGGTTAAAATAGTCTCTCACTATTTAAATATATACGAGAACAAAATGTAATTCTACATACGATTTTACCTGTATGAGCAGGGGCATGTGAAATTCTGTTCACACAAAGCAGACTTCAAAAAACTAGTGGGAGTGCGCGCTATGTGGAAAAATTTCCTCTGAGTGTAATTACTCAAAACTGACTCATATTTTTTAAAAAGTGCACGACATCATTTAAAGATCTTCAACTGAATTAATTTATACAAAAGTAATAGCCACAAGAAAAAATAAGGTTGAAAAATTGAGTTTGTAACTGTATAGCAACCCTCAGCTTTCTTACCGGAACTGTAAACTGTATTTCTGTGACTCGGCTACGTTTTGGAACATATCCCGGAATACCAGTTTTTGGCACTGCAATTTTGGTTTACGATTTTGAACTGTGGAGAGCTGTTTGAATAAAAGATGTTTATTTTCGATTTAACATTTTTACTTTCCCGTATGTATACGTATATACAGAGTAATATACACAGTACATTGAAAGTTATGAAATGCTGCGCGAAAAACGGAGAATTTTTGGCAGAAAAAATATATTGCGGGGTCCGCATAACGAAAAAGTGGATAAATCAGTTGCTAAATTAAGAAAAAAAACCCTAACACGTGGTGGCCTGATTCCCTGTTTTGCGAGTCCTCGATACCGAACAACCAATTGAAAGCAAAACGTCCGTCTGTGCGACCGTTTGTGACAACCAGTAGCACCTAAACCATGCATAGGGGTTTTTCCAAATTCAAGAAACTAAGGCCGATCTGGCGCGACACAAAATTTTGAGATTTTCAAGAAGATTCTTAAAAATACTTTACTAGAAGCTCCAGACACATTTTCAAAATTTGCTCAAAATCAGCTCCAAATTTTTTCTCTAAAATTCTTGCAACAATTGCGTAAAATACACTCATTAAGGTGACATAGATCCAAGTTCCACAGTTAACTCTGAATTTTCGAAAATTGCACAGTTGATTTTTTTGACGTCTCCCTACTACAAAAGTAAAGATAGGGATTTTTCGTTCAAATGAAATTAGTTCTCCGTAGTGAATTCTTTCATTAAGGTCATGTACATTTTTTAAGAAAAAATAGTCGTTTTCGTGCAATATAGGGTGCAAAATTTGCAATTTTAAAAAATTTCAAAAACAAGATTTTCTCAAAAACCAAATCCAAATTTTTTCTTTAAACTTTTGATAAGGATAGTTTCAATGTACTCTATGAGATAACATAAACGCTATATTGCTCCATTCTTTTGTTGTTGTTGTTGTTGTTGTTTCAAAAATTACAAATATGTAAATTTTTGACTGGTTTCTCACGTCATATGAGTTCATTAATATTTATTAATATTTACACTAGCGGCAATTTGGTCACTTTATTACATTTACTTTAAATAATGTCAAATAAAGTTTCTCGAAAACTCAACCGTTTTCTGTGAAAACTAGCTCCAAATTCCGCATTTTCAGAAACGCTCAAACGCCATTTTCTCAAAAATGACTCCAAATGTTTTCTTCAAACTTTTTGAACGGATAGTGCAAATTGCATTCTTTAGTATGACGTAAAGTTAATATTGGAGCATTTGTTCGTTTTTTAAAAAATAAACAAATATAATTTTTTAAACATATCTTACGCCGTTAACAGCACATTTCCAGCAATTTTTAAACACTACTGTATTTGTGATTTAAAATGCTTCAAATGACTAAACGAGTTTTTAGAAATCACAAAAGGTTCTTGTGAAAAAGAGCTTCAATTTTCGCATTTTCAGTTGCTCTTAAACGCCATTTTCTTAAAAATGGCTCCACATTTTTCGAAGAAAATTGGCATTTAGGACTATGTTCTACTGTTCTAGAATATCCTTAAAGTAATATTTCCGTTCTATTATTAGGAAACCGAAAAACTAAGAAAAGATTTTTAAAAAGTACTTAGGGCGGTGATAGCTGATAGCTGAGAAGAGTACGTGGCAATTCCGAATAGCTCGCCGAGACAGAAGGAAATAGAAAACTAAAACGGGAAAGTCTGTGTCATTCTGTACCATCAATAATTTTCTTGTTGTGATATCCTTGGTCACTACAATTTCAACAACAAAATTTATCAATTTTCCAGAAAATGGCACTTCTAGATCTTACTCCTCACCTGTTTACCAAGTTTCAGCTCAAAGGCTTCTAATCTGACATTATACAAATCGATCATACATGTATACAAATCGATTTTCGGGTACAAAATTGCATGTATCTTCACAGATCTTTAACATCTTTAGAACAACACTAATAAACCTTCATCCTGACGTGTGTGAGAAGTTACAGCTGAGAAGAACCTGAAACATGGATTTTACGAGCGATGTCCGTGATCATATCGTTGAGGTAATTCCAGTACTTTCCTTCCCTGTACTACAGTAAGGAAGGAAGAGTAAAAAAGATCAATAACTGAACACTGACTTTGAACGTTATAAAAATAACACTGCGGACACGACCGGATATTGATAAACACTAAATGTGGTGTAGTGAATTGTTGAGTTTCCCCCAAAAAATACAAAAAGGCCGGTCTGGTGTACAGAATTCATCAACATTAATACTTCAGTGTTAAAAAACAAAACTTGTAGTATTGTGTTTGTCCATTACCGGGGAGGAACATCATAGAAGGTGAAAACCCTGCACTTTGAGAGTATGGACTTGACAATGCGCCAGAGTCGTTCCCTTTTGGCGGTATCTTTTTTAAGCTGCATACATAATATCAAATGATACTTGTAATTTGCACGTCAGGTAGCGATGCGAGTTTACGAGTTTTCTACCGCTGATTTCATTCGCGAAAGCAGCTTCCCGTTGGAGAGGGTGTTGTCCACGGAAGCCTATGTATTTATTGTGCCATTTACGAATAGTTTCAAGTTATTCCTTTTTTTTTGGCGCGCAAATAGCGGGAGACGTGATATTAAGAAGGTGTCGACGAAGAAGGTTTACGTTACATGGAAACCAGAAACATGTAGTAATATTATTCTCCATCTTTCTGCCTTGGATTACTAAAAAGTATAATCAGTACTCTGCACCTGCTACAACGATCACGAAGTATCCATTCGGCCACAAAGTGCAGGGATATCTCTTTTCGTACTTTATTGTAGATGGTGCCACACGAATTTCCCCACCTATTCCAGAACATCTCTCTATGCCGTTTCCTTTAATCCTAATTCTGGAGTCTGCATTGGAAAACAGCAACCATCTGGTACTGAAAAATAAGGGTGAAATTAAATGCCCAATCAACGAAACCATCGAAATAAAACCTTAGTAATTAAAGGTTTGGGAAAAGAAATTAAGATCAAATTATAATGAGTTACTTTTTAGTACCATTAGTACTACATACCACGGAACAAGAGTATTACATTTAACAAAATTATGCAAAGAGATTACAATCACTGGTATCAGGATGCAAGAAAACGTGTGATGCAAGAATCAAGATTATTAAATTCAGTAACACTTCATTCTTCACATTAAAGTAAAAAAAACTCTAAACAAAAAATGAATGTCACACATCTTTTACCATTAGATATATTTACAAAGAGCCTCAGGTGCTCGGAACTGATTCGTGAGCAGAGTCGAAATGGAGTGGGTAGAAGAGTCCACTCGGCAAACATCATTTTTCTTCGAATTCTCCTGCGACGAATACGAAATGTGAAATATTGACAAGTGGGGCGTTTTCTGTTGCGAGCACGCACGTGCTCTGAAGCGAGATGCCAAAGGGAATGTGCGTGACTGAACACAGCGTGAAGAGAAGGTCAAGGGTCACTTCACGCAAAAATCAGGAAAATGAGAGCACTTCGTGAGTCGTGACATAATATTAAACGTACTACATAGGTATTAAAATATAAAATGAAATATAAATACAGTAACTCAGTAAGTTTTTATAAATCTATGTTGCTGATGAATAGAGAGCGGATTTTGATGACCTAAAACATTGTCAAATTATCAATAAAATGTTCTTAAAATGTTTTAAAAATGCCCTAAACCCAGAGAAAAAATACGTAAAGAATGTGATCAAAACCAGCCCGAACGAACAACTCAGGCTGTTGGATACATTACTGATGTAATCGAGACTTTTTCCATTCGTTCAAGTGAACACTGCTTGCAAATGTTTGATTTGGACTGTTCCTAGGAAAGGTAAAAGTAGGTCCAGGAAAGGTAGGTCTCGATCAGGTTTTTCGTCCAGTTTCCCTGATCCTTTGAGCAAATGTTGAGTTGGCCCTTGGTTTTGCTTCTGGACATTAATGTAACTTCATTATTTGTGCACCATTTGTGTCTTCTAAATCTGTGCATTATTTGTGTCTTCTAAATTTCAGTGTGAAATATAGTTATTGAAATTATCGTTTTCCATTTTGTCGCGGCAAAAACTATTATTCTTTCATGAAGAACATGATGAGGGTTAAGGGAACAAATTTATAGCTAATTTACCTTTGAAAATAAATGTTATAATAGAAGTGAATATTTTATCTACAAAACTTGAAAAAAACGCCCTTTTTCTGTATTCAAAATTCGTCTAGAATATGGCTTAGAATAGAGATCATAGAATTATGAAAACGTGCACAGAATTCACTTTTCCCCATAGCTCGTCACACACAGTTTTTAATTGTTTTTGACGTAAATAAATAAAGAAATAAAAAAATAAATCTCTGTCTTTAGTTATCTTGAAATCGGCCGAACCGGTATTGGCGCTGTTAGGCGTCACAGAAATCTGAGACTACATGCTCTGAATGGCTGCCATTAAAATTTCTGGGCAAAGAAATCGAATAGGCTAGTCAGGAAATCTGTGAAGAACATTTGTCCCATGAAATGAAAATAAACACTTGAAATAAATACTTATTAAAGTAACCAAATCGTACACTCATTTTGTATGAATCTACAGCTTCAGAAGCACAACTGTCAATCACCAACTTATTTTAATCGGACCAGTTATTTTCCTAATAGCTTTTCGGCTTCCCCTTCCTCTTTCAAACTGTCACCTATCGACACGTAAAAGACATTTTCCCCCTTTTTATCAATGTTTTGCCTACTTATGGTATTAGTTGGGGAATATCGATTTTGGTAAAAATCCTGCCTATGGCTTGCCTCCAAACCAATTTTTCAGTATTAAGAACCGTTATCAATCCCACAAAACATGGATTCAGCCTACAGAATGTGTTAAATGAAATTTTTTTTTACATGTTAGAACAAGATTTTTCCACTTTTTGATATCAGGGCCTCACAATGTGTTTTTTCTGTCACCGTTTATTAAATTTTCTAAATTTGGAGATATTGAAACTGAACGTCTTTTACATTTGTGATTGAACTTTGATCTTGTTGAGCCCAAAAAGGTGAAGAAAAAGAACCGTTTTTAGAGAATATTCAAAATGCATTGTATGATTTTTACGGTTAATTCATTGTGTTCCTCCAAAAATTGAAAGATATGTTTCAAATTAACAACACCTAAAGTTGTCATATCCAATGAATAATATTAATTTTGGATAAACTCTCCGTAAGACTGGGCATTATTGTTTTCTAGGTTTTAGTGTTCCTTCACTTCATTATTTGTTATGCTGTCTTTGAACCCAATTTACAGAATATCTTTAAATTACTGTGCTACTGGAAGATTATTCATTTTAAGGCAAATGAAAATTATTTATATCAGGGTTCTTTAAGGTAAGTCATAGCTGAACAATAAATAAGATATATGACGACCTGCAGTAACCTCCTCCTTTCGACGCTGGTGAAACATAGACTGTGTTCATAACATTTTCTTCACTTAAACACACACATTTTGTGTCATTTATTGACTCTTTTAGTAGTTACTTTTCTGATACATTGACAATGTATTGTTTATAAAATATTAATATACGAATTTCTCACATGCGCGATTTTAAATATCAATTCTTCCTTTTAATTCTTTTATTTGGAATTTAATACAGAATAATAAAGAATATTCACCTGGCATAGACACTCAAGTCCCTTAACACTTACCAGCTACTTTCCCAACAGAGTGTGATAAATTTGTTTAATCAGTGTTTGAGCATCCTGAAAAAGCTTAGTAACGACGAATGAAAGTCAACATAACGTTACATGTGAATGTGAACTACAGTTTCATACAGTCCAACAACGTAAGTGCTTACTACTCTTTGTAGTGTCACGTTTAAAAAGCTCTTTAGCTTCGAATGGAAGATAATCAAAAATATAGTTATTTGTCACACTAGCAAACTATGAAATACGGCACACACAGAATAAAATTCCGGAGTACAACCGAATTAAATACACATGCAATTCTAGAAAAATCAACATTAATCAACAACCTTTGAAGTACCTTCATCTCCAGTCCTCATGGAGCTATCGAGGACGCGGCACGAAACGAATTTAATGAGTTCGACTGCCTTTTGTACGCAGCGGTTAACGAAGCGGGTCGTCACTCGTAGAACTTTCGGCGAAACTTATATCAGAGCTCGTAACAAGCACTGATAAAGCATTCTGCTTACAAAGTTAACGAAAGTTAATGAGGATGAACTCGACTTCTGAAGTAAGGTGCTACGTTGCCTTTGACGACTAGTTAAGAGATAGGGCGATGTGCGACTTGCTTTTACCTGGAAAAGTGATGCGAAAATCTGTTAATCAGATATCGCTTCTCGAGTTTTCTAGAAGCAATTTATAAAATTTACTATACGATGAACTTCCAAATATTACGCAAAATGTTAACCTCCAGTTGGGAGAATCTCTTTGTCTAACATGTGAAGTTTTATAACTCATCTTAATAAATAAATAATGTGTTATATATTAAAATGTAATTCCATATAATAAATGAATCTGCACAACTTTCAATTAACACTCTTTATTTAAAATTGTGTAAACAGCCCAAGTCAGTATCACTCGACCGACGAAAAAAAATTTCGTCGTCCATGGGAGAGTTTTTCCTCATCAACTTTCACACAGGAACCTCAGAACTCCAGATGCAACGCAGTCACCCCTCTCGCAGTCACCCCACTCGCAGTCACCCCACTCGCAGTCACCCCACTCGCAGTCACCCCACTCGCAGTCACCCCACTCGCAGTCACCCCACTCGCAGTCACCCCACTCGCAGTCACCCCACTCGCAGTCACCCCACTCGCAGTCACCCCACTCGCAGTCACCCCACTCGCAGTCACCCCACTCGCAGTCACCCCACTCGCAGTCACCCCACTCGCAGTCACCCCACTCGCAGTCACCCCACTCGCAGTCACCCCACTCGCAGTCACCCCACTCGCAGTCACCCCACTCGCAGTCACCCCACTCGCAGTCACCCCACTCGCAGTCACCCCACTCGCAGTCACCCCACTCGCAGTCACCCCACTCGCAGTCACCCCACTCGCAGTCACCCCACTCGCAGTCACCCCACTCGCAGTCACCCCACTCGCAGTCACCCCACTCGCAGTCACCCCACTCGCAGTCACCCCACTCGCAGTCACCCCACTCGCAGTCACCCCACTCGCAGTCACCCCACTCGCAGTCACCCCACTCGCAGTCACCCCACTCGCAGTCACCCCACTCGCAGTCACCCCACTCGCAGTCACCCCACTCGCAGTCACCCCACTCGCAGTCACCCCACTCGCAGTCACCCCACTCGCAGTCACCCCACTCGCAGTCACCCCACTCGCAGTCACCCCACTCGCAGTCACCCCACTCGCAGTCACCCCACTCGCAGTCACCCCACTCGCAGTCACCCCACTCGCAGTCACCCCACTCGCAGTCACCCCACTCGCAGTCACCCCACTCGCAGTCCCCTCTCACCCCCCTCTTACCTTCTCCTCTCCCCGCACCCTCTCACCGCGCCCTCTCACCGCGCCCTCTCACCGCGCCCGCTCACCGCGCCCTCTCACCGCGCCCTCTCCCTGTTCCCTCTGCCCGTCCCGTCTCACCGCCCCCCACACCCCCTCTCATCGCCCAGCTTCCACGTGGCCTCCACCCCCGCCGTCATCCCGCCGCCCCCTGCCACATCCAAGCCGCGTCGAACGCGCCGTCGAAATTGAAGCCACGCAGCGCGGTGCGGCGCGGCGCGGCTGCCTTCTTCGGCAAAGGGATAAAAGCGCGCGAGAGCACAACTCCGCCGGCGAGTGGGCGAAGGGGGCGTTGGCGCGGTAATGCGATTAGGGGCCGCGGGGGAGGGGGTAGCAAGGACGCACGAGCAGGAGGCTGTGGAAGATGTGGAGAGGGCGCTGGCGCACAATGGTCCTAGACGCTTCAAATACTTATGTTAGTAAATAAATGTTTCTTTGTGCGTAGAAAAATTAGGTCAACCAACGAGTTGAAATAGTCGAGGATAATCTTTCTCATTGCAAACATTATCAATTGTGTAAATGGTCTGTAAATAAAACTGTCTTTCAAAATTGTCAGGAGATAGTAGTACAAAAATGCCAAAAGTGGCAGGCGAGATAGAGGTGAAGTAGAGACGAGATGGAGGCGGAAGTGCAGGGGTGAAGGCGAGGTGAAAAAGAGGGGGAAACGATATGGACGCAAGGTGGAAGCGGGGTAAAGGTGTGGAAGAGAAGAGATGGAGGTTGATTAGTGTTTAAGGGCGCTTCAACTGCTAACATCATCAGCCCCGTACGTATAGTGAATGTTTTTACTGGACGTGGCGGTGAAGTTTCCCCCCTGGATAGTGAGATCCTGCGCTGGCCTACAAGCTAGCGGGGTTTTCTTCAATCAGGTATCTGCTATCAGCGCGGCACCGCCCCAGTCGGGACAATCTCTAAACTACCGCCTGATCCCCGACATGTTTGGTAGAGTTGTGCATGTGAGTGTAAGTGTGTGTAAGTAAGGTTGAGGATAGGATAAAGAAGAGGAAGAAAAGATCGAGCGCGGGCTGTGACCCGTTTGGTAGGGTACTGCTTCGGAATTCACCTTGTATTTATCGGAGACACAACAGAAAACCAGCGATGACAAGCAGGTCGGAGGCAGGATGGAAGCTGGATAGAGGCGAAGTGGAGAAGAGTTGGAAGCGGGAGGGAGGAAGGGTGGAGGCGAGGCAGACACGTGGTAGAAGCGGGGCAGATGTGGCGTAGAGGTCGGAAAGAGGCGTGGTGGAAACAGGGAGGAGGCGGAACGGTGGCAGGGAGGGGGAGGGGATGTGTTGAGGCAGGGCGAAGCGGACACGGAGCACAGTCTGGTGAGAGCAATCCGAAAAGATGCGAGACAGAGGCGGGATAGAGGCAGGGTGGAAGCTGGAGAGAGGCGAAGTGGAGAAGAGTTGGAGACCGGAGGGAAGAAAGGTGGAGCCGGGGCCGTCGTGTGGAGGGGGGATAGATGTGGCGTATAGGTAGGGAAGACGCGAGGTGGAAACGGGAGGAGGCATAGCGGGAGCAAGGGTGGAGGCGCGGGGTGACAAGGCAGGGCGTGGCGGGGACGGAGCGTAAGTGGGGGGAGGCAAGGGTGGAGGCGGGGCAGACGTGGGAAGAGATGCAGACGTGGACACGAGGGAGGAAGGGTAGAGGCGGGATAGATGTGGCGTAGGGGCAGGAAAGAGGCACACAGGGAGAAGGCCGAGCGGTGGCAATGGTGGAGGCGCGAGGCAGGCCGAAGCGGGGACGGGGCACTGGCGAGTGGGAGCAATCCGAAAAGAGGGGACGGCAGGGCGGCGTGGGCGGAGGTGCGGGCAGGGTGATGCGGAGCGGGGCAGGGCGGGGCGGAGTCGGCGGCATGGGCCGAGGCGAGGACAGGGCGGGGCGGGGCGGGGCGGAGTCGGTGGCGTGGGCGGAGGCTAGGGTGGGCGGGGCGGGGCGCAGTCGGCGTCGTGGGCGGAGGTGAGGGCAGGGCGGGGCGGGGCGGAGTGGGCGGCGTGGGCGGCGTGAGGGCAAGGCGGTATGGGGCGGGGCGGGGCAGAGTCGGCGGCGTTGGCGAAGGCGAGGGCAGGACGGGGCGGGGCGGGGTGGGGCACAGTCGGCGGCGTGGGCGGAGGCGAGGGCAGGGCGGGGCGGGGCGGAGTCGGCGGCGTGGGCGGAGGCGAGGGCGGGGGGGTGGAGCAGGGAGGGGCGGGGTTGAGTCGGCGGCGTGAGCGGAGGCGAGGGCCGGGTGGTGCGGTGCGGGGCGGTGCCAGGCGAAGTCGGCGGCGTGGGCGGAGGCGAGGGCCGGGCGGTGCGGTGTGAGGCGGGGCGGAGTGGGCGGCGTGGGCGGAGGCGCCCTTTGACGCGCGAGCCGCCGCACGCCAAAAGAAGACGCGCGGGTTCGCGCGCGCACGGGCAGACGCGGCGAGGCGGCGCGTGACGGGAATGCGGGCCGCGCGTCACGCGCTCAAAGCGCGCAGCGCGCCTCGCGCAACGCGGCCCGCGAGGAAGGTGCAGGTCGCCCCACTCGCTCTCTAGTTGCGCCCCAGTTCAGCTCTCTTTTTATTTCTTAGGCACTTCGCGAGTTCAGAATTCAATTACCCTTAATCGACATGAAAAGTCTAACCACAAAATGATGTGTTTTTCATTTAGTACTGAAAATTGTATGATGTCGGATAGTATAAGAATATTATAAATTCTTGTAATATATATTTTTAACAGTTAGTGTATTATAATCCGTTTATTTTGAGTTCCTAATCCTGGCCTGACCCTAAATACTAAATTAAGTGAAATTTCTCGTAATCTGAAAACAATTGGGAATATCTGTGTGATGGGATATAGAACTCGATCGAAAGTTAGAGGTTACACAACGAAGACGGATTTTAATATAACGTTAAGTATGCTGTATGTATTGATGGTAACTACCTATTTATGTCATCCATAAAAATGTTTCATGAGGTTTATTGGAAACTTGTTATGTGGGTTAAATGTCCAATGTAGTTCGTAAAAAAGTGTTATGAACGTTTAAGAGAATAGCACAGGTCTTATTTTCGTTGAAAATTCTTATTTGTTGAAAATTACAAAAATTACAAATTTTTCGGCATCTTTCTACATCTACAAATTATGAAGATAAAGATTTTTTCCTTAACGGTATCTGTTTCTTAAAGGTAGATTTTGAAATACAGTCATGTACAATTTTTCAAAAATTCCATGGTACCTTTCGTCTAATTTTGCGTGAAAATACGGTCCAGAAAGTACGTGCTGTTTTAGCACCACTAGTTTTAAATTCTGACATAAAACAAAATCACTATGTGTAAAGAACATGTAACAATCAAGCCTAGATTCATCGCAATATATTTTCTCTTCTATATGATTCGTCTACACTGACTTTTTCATTGAATACAGTTTCATTTAGACGTAAATATCTACATTTTATTATTCTCCTCATACAGAAACAACTAGACGATAATGTAAGAGAGCAGGTACAACAATGAATAGTGAGCTTCCACGAACTTCGAAAGGCAAATAGACTCAGGTGTGCGTGAAATGCGCCAGCAATGCTCCTAAGCATTTTTTTTATTTTCAATCACTTCTCTCTTTTCATATTTTCCTTCCTCTGTTCCCTCTTTAGCACCCTCTTTCCTACATAACATTTGCACACTGTTGCTCTGTCAGGAACCTACTTTATTTTTTCCCTTCGAGTTTACTGTGCCACACATTTCTCGTCTGTCATTCATCCCCTCTTCCTCTTCACCCCTCTTTCTACGCAATTTCCCTTGTCCCTATCTCATTTCGCCCTCCAACGTCACTTCCTTTTCCACCCTTCTCTCTTGACTGTTTTCTTCTCGTTTTCAATCTTAATTTCACTTACGCTTTCGGATCTTCACTTCTACATTAACAACACAACAAAAAATCGCCAAAATATACGTATAATTGAAAATTCAAGCACTATTTTTGCGAAAATTTCTTGGTAATGCAAAGGTAATGGTAACACAAGACTTATTATAATATATTTATATTGTTACAATTTTGTCCTTTGACAATAAAATAATACATTTTAATCAATGACTATTGATTGTATTTGTAAGAGTGTAATGACAACTGTGGACACAAGTCATCGGGATACTGCGCAAGAAGATGACAATTGCATGCAGAAATAGAGAATAATAATTGGAAGACAACCAGACATTAGGGCGCAAGAGAAAGTTCGTTCTTCACTCGTGTAGCATAAGTTGTTTCTTGTACTCTAATTACGATACGTTCTCGAATGTATTATACGAATGTAGAATCCTCAAGGGATTACAGACCCACAGAGAGTGATGTGGTTGAAAGGTAGCTCCCGAACCTTCGACATCGCAGCTTCAGTCGCAGAAATTTCTAATCCCCGCTGCTCCTCCTCTCCGCCAGAATCTCAGCGCCTCCTCCCACCCACCGGTAGAGATGACTCAGGGCATGAACTGATCTCACTGCAGTCCCTCTGACCGGGAGATCCTAGGACTCCACTCCCCACGGCGCGGCGGCAAATTTTCGACACCAGCTTGTCAGTTAGATCGAATTAAGTCACTGTCTGGAGGAGAATTCTAGCGGCCAGCTGCTCTGATCGGTAGTTTTTCGTGGTTTCTCCGATCAACACCAGGCGAATGCCGGAGCAGTACCCTAACATACGGGCCACGGACCGCGCGATCTTTCCTGCCTCTTCCTTGTCCTATCCTCACCCCTTGCACACACATAAACACACACACACACACACACACACACACTAACATGCACTACACAACCACACATGCCGGGAGACCGGTCGGGAGCTTAGAGCATGTCCCGGCTGGGGGGGTGCCCCGCTGATGGGGGATACCTGGTATGGGGAAAACTCCGCTAGTCGACGATAGGTCAGCGCCGGATCTCGCCATCCAGCGGGGAAAGATCACCGCCAAGTCCCGATGAAAAACACGTACTACACTTACGGGACTAATAGCCTCAGTAATTGACGCGCCTGGAATCACGAACAATCCTACCACCGCTCTCGACGACCGCGTGTGCCGCCAACGCTTATAATGCGCCACGAGAAACCTTGCCGCCTCTGTCTCACGCCCTCGACGCAGAAGTGTAGGGCCGCCACCGCCTTCGCCGCCACTACTCCTTCAGACTCACTTCCTTCCCGCCAACGTCACGTTCCTCCGACTTCGTCACTTCACCACCAGTCCTCGCCATCCTTTCCGTCTTTGCCACCGCCTCCCTTCCGTGTCCTTTGCCGTCACTTCCGTCTTCAGCGTCGCCCCCTTCCGTGTCGATACCCTCTCCTCTTCGCCACTTCACCCCACAGCCTTCGCCATCCCTTCCGCCTTCGCCACCGCCTCCCTTCCGTGTCTGCTTTCGATACCCTCTCCAATTCGCTACTTCACCCCCACAGCCTTCACCATCCCTTCCGACTTCGCCACCGCCTCACTCCCGTACTCGCCATCGCCACTCCCTCCACCATCACCTGCACCTCCCCCCCCCCGGCCGCCTGGCGCCCTTGCCGCTGGCGTCGCGGCGCCTCCGCGTCGCTCTTTGTGCCCGGCGCCGCGCCGCGCTGGGTCAACAGCGGGTCGGTGACGACAAGGAGCGGCTTCACCTGCGCCTCGGGTTTCCTGCCGGCGACGCCACGCCTCGGCTCGCCACACCGCTCCGCCCCATTCACCGGACTTACCGCTAGCGACCCCGCCCCCGCCGCCCCCGCCGCCCCCGCCGCCCCCGCCGCCCCCGCCGCCCCCGCCGCTCCCACCGTTCCCACCGTTCCTACCGCCACCGCTGCTCCCGCCGCCGCCACCGCCCTCGCCGCCCCCGCCGCCCCCGCCGCCCCCGCCGCCCCCGCCGCCCCCGCCGCCCCCGCCGCCCCCGCCGCCCCCGCCGCCCCCGCCGCCCCCGCCGCCCCCGCCGCCCCCGCCGCCCCCGCCGCCCCCGCCGCCCCCGCCGCCCCCGCCGCCCCCGCCGCCCCCGCCGCCCCCGCCGCCCCCGCCGCCCCCGCCGCCCCCGCCGCCCCCGCCGCCCCCGCCGCCCCCGCCGCCCCCGCCGCCCCCGCCGCCCCCGCCGCCCCCGCCGCCCCCGCCGCCCCCGCCGCCCCCGCCGCCCCCGCCACCCCTACCACCACCGCTGCTCCCGCCGCCGCCACCGCCCTCGCCGCCCCCGCCGCCACCGCCGCCTGTGGCGCTAAACGCTCCGGTGGCCGCTCGCCTCAAGCCCCTGCCGGGCTAAAAAAGTGTCCCCGGAGCCAAGCACGGAACAAAGAAACACCTTTCGAAAAAGCGGAACAACTGGGGATTCGGAAAACTTAACAGAGACTCGTTTGTGAGTAAAACAAAACTGTAAACTCAATATTAAGTTTGAAAACAAATTTTCAGAAATCAGATAATTTTTTAATGCGCATTTCATAATAACTAGATCACATTTCTAAGAAATAAATGTATATTAGTTATAAACTCACGATTTATTTTTCATTGTCAATCTTCCGCGACAACTTTATATTTTTGCATTTCTGTTTCCGGCTCATCTTTTACCAACCTAAGTCAAATATCGACAGTTGTAATATTCATCGTTGTTCAACAGCAGAACAAAGTAAATTCTTCGAGGAATTTATTATGCACGTTTTCTTCTCAATAAAATTCGTCCCTATGGAATCAAATTCGAGCTTTGTAGTCCAATTTTCACATTAATGCGGCAGTGTAAATATTATCCTTTATTTTTACGCTCTTAAAATTCTGTTGAATGTTCTGTGAACCCCTTGTTGACATAAGAAGCAAATTTTCAAAAATATGAAGATAGTTTTATAAAGTACGGAAACTTCACTTTCAGTAAAAAAGAAAGATGAGCAGTTTTAGTTTTAAAGAACGACGATACTTCGGCGATAAGCCGAACGCAGATATGAAACTAATGAAGTGACTTCTAAACTAGTGTTTTTAGGAACTTACTCGTTAAAATGACTGTTTTTACGCTAAAAATAATGTGCATATTTTCTACAATAGATTATCTAGTAAGCAAACTGATATTTATAAAATGCGTTCTACTTTTCCCCCTAATCCTAAATTTACTTTCGTAGCACAATTGTTCCGACCTCCTGGCGGAGTGAGAGAATTTCCACCCTCCCACCCCTCGCCACTTCCGCCTTCTAAGGAATCTTAAACTGCGTGGCTGATCGTCATTTTTCAACAAAGAACCTCCTTTCCCAGAAGTGGCAGCAAGGGAAGGGGGAGAGGCCATCGAGGAACCGAGAAGAAAATAAAACGATTAGCAGCGTGACCAAAATACATGCAGAGCGGAAGAAGACGAAAATAAGACAAGCGAAAGGACCGTGTGAAAGAAGCACGAAAGAACCGTTAGGGGCGAAGCGCTATAGCTGGGTCGAGTTCTGTCGCTGTCTGAATGAGAGAGGTTAGGGGGAGGCCGGAGTGGAAGGGGATCGAGAGGCGAGGGAAAGAAACTGAAGACAGAACAAAGAGAGAGGCGGGTGACTCCAACACTTTTTAGAGGGTGCTTGTCAAAAGCGAGGGGAAGCGAGGCAACTGGAAGAAGATACGTGACGTCGACGACAATGAGGGGTTGGGCGAAGTACGTGTGAGGAAAATGAAAATGAGGGAAAGAGCAATGGTGGGCCACGCGGGAGAAGGCAAGAAAAGGGAGATTAACAGGAGATGATGTGAAGCGACACTAGGAGACTGGATAGACGAGTTAACGAGGCAAGGTGGGGTGAGAGGTGCATGATGAAAACGAGACAGATGGAAATGAGAAGCAACGTGAGGGGAAGCGGGATGAGACAAGATGACGAAGCGGAGTGTAGATGAGGCTTCATTAGCAAGGAGGTACGTCATTAAAACCCGAAGTGAGGGGCGATGGGATGAGGGAAGAGCAGCAAAATGAGACAAAGTGAAGGTGAGGCATGGCAATGCGAGACGTAGCAGGGTCAGGCAAGAAAACGGAACTACTGTACATGTAAGATGAAACGGCACCAAGAGAAGGATGAACGTAAAGCGACACATGGCCCCAGGGGAGCGAGGCGAAATGAGACAAAGCGAAAAGAAGGCCAGGCACCGCGAGGCGAAACCAGGCGAAGGGCGAGGCGAAGGGCGAGACGAAGGGCGAGACGAAGGGCGAGACGAAGGGCGAGGCGAAGGGCGAGGCGAAGGGCGAAGCGAAGGGCGAGGCGATGGGCGAGACAAAGGGCGAGACGAAGGGCGAGACGAAGGGCGAGGCGAAGGGCGAAGCGAAGGGCGAGGCGATGGGCGAGACGAAGGGCGAGACGAAGGGCGAGACGAAGGGCGAGGCGAAGGGCGAAGCGAAGGGCGAGGCGATGGGTGAGACGAAGGGCGAGACGAAGGGCGAGACGAAGGGCGAGGCGAAGGGCGAAGCGAAGGGCGAGGCGATGGGCGAGGCGCGGGGTGAGGCGAAGCGCGAGGCGAAGGGCGAGGCGAAGGGAGAGGCGAAGGGCGAGGCGAGGGGCGAGGCGAGGGGAGGGGCGAGGCGAGAGGCGAGGCGAGGGGCGAGGTGAAGCGCGAGGCGAAGCGAGAGGCGAAGCGAGAGGCGAAGCGAGAGGCGAAGGCCGAGGCGAAGGCCGAGGCGAAGGCCGAGGCGAAGGCGAAGAGACGGGCGAGGCGAAGGCGAAGCGAAAGGCGAGGCGAAGGGCGAGGCGAGGAGCGAGGAGCGAGGCGAAGGGCGAGGCGAACGGAGAGGCGAAGGGCGAGGCGAGGGGCGAGGCGAAGGGTGAGGCGCGGGGTGAGGCGAAGCGCGAGGCGAAGGGCGAGGCGAAGGGAGAGCCGAAGGGCGAGGCGAAGGGCGAGGCGAGGGGCGAGGCGAAGGGCGAGGCGAAGCGAGAGGCGAAGCGAGAGGCGAAGGTCGAGGCGAAGGCCGAGGCGAAGGGCGAGGCGAAGGGCGAGGCGAAGGGCGAGGCGAAGGGCGAGGCGACGGGCGAGGCGACGGGCGAGGCGAAGGGCGAGGCGAGGGGCGAGGCGAAGCGCGAGGCGAAGCGCGAGGCGAAGGGCGAGGCGAAGGGAGTGGCGAAGGGCGCGGCGAGGGGCGAGGCGAAGGGCGAGGCGAGGGGCGAGGCGAAGCGCGAGGCGAAGCGCGAGGCGAAAGGCGAGGCGAAGCGCGAGGCGAAGGGAGAGGCGAAGGGCGAGGCGAAGGCCGAAGCGAAGGCCGAAGCGAAGGCCGAAGCGAAGGGCGAGGCGTGGGCCGAAGCGAAGCCGAGGCGAA
Source organism: Acheta domesticus (assembly GCA_031308135.1). Lineage (NCBI taxonomy): Eukaryota > Metazoa > Arthropoda > Insecta > Orthoptera > Gryllidae > Acheta > Acheta domesticus. The sequence continues at coordinate 194,727,951 of JAHLJT010004567.1, forward strand.
GGCCGAAGCGAAGGCCGAGACGAAGGCCGAGGCGAAGGGCGAGGCGAAGGCCGAAGCGAAGGGCGAGGCGAAGAGTGAGGCGAAGGCCGAAGCGAAGGGCGAGGCGAAGGGCGAGGCGAAGGGTGAAGCGAAGGGCAAGGCGAAGCGAAGCGTGACGTAGGAGCGCGGAGAAACGCGGCTGGCAGCGCGGGGCTGAGGCACGAGCGCCGTGGAGGTGGGCGCGGGCGTTGGGGAAGATCGCAGCGGGGCGCCGGGCGTCCCAAGGGCGGGGGCGGAAGTGAGGGCAAGTAAGTTGGCCCGCTTTTCTCCAGAGACCTGCGATTAATCATAATTCGCGAAGGTCGCTGATGTCTTAGTTATTAGCAGGGGACGCGGGCCGAGAGGGTGCGAGGGTGCCTCTGATATTAATGTAGGGGCGTCGCCCGGAAATGGCGAGGGAGGGGGGCGCCCGGAGCAGACGAAGGAGGGGGAGGTGTTTTGACTGGCCCGCTTACCAACTTTGGTAAAATTGGAGTGACGGAGAAAACCGATCTCAGTTCGGGATCTTTTCTTTCCAGATATTCCTTGAAGATATTCTTTTACTTTTCGCCCGTACGTTACATTCAGTTCTTTACTGATTTTGTTTTTGGTGAAATAAATCGAATGTTCGTGTTCTTTCACATGAAATATTTCTCACAGACCTTTTATAAATTTTCTTTGTTTAGTATCAATTCATTCTACATCGGCCAATGCAAAAATCTACATTGAAGCTTGATAGTTGAAGGTAGAAATTACGTGTAGCATCAAATACGCGTTTTTTATTGTCCTTAAACAATATTTTATCTCTATCTTATCAAGTCTATTGACAATAATGAAGTATTATTTAATATATTAATTATATTACACATTTTATAGAGATGCGTAGTGCAGACGCCACTCAGAAATTGCGACACACGAACGGAGGGAAGCGGAAGGAAGTGGAGAAGAGTGGGGAGGGGGGAGGGGAAGGAGAGCGGAGTAAGAGTTTTTCATCCGATATAAATCTGGAAAAATTGGAAGGGTGGAAATAACAGATCTAAGTTGGGGACGATTCCTTTTAGGATCTTCCTTTGAATTTTGGTGTTTTATAATTAGACATTTTATCAAAGATGATTATTTTTTTGAAATATTATGCTCTGCATACGCGTGCGCACAGGCGTCCATGGCAGTTCAATACCCAATAAAAGCAAAAATATATTTGCACGTGAGGTTGCTGATGATACGTTTCTGAAAAGTGACCTAAAATAAATAAATCAAAATATTAAACACAGAAGAGTGATTTTTTAAGATAGACCTTTGATTTTCCTTTATTTTTTTTCCATTTCGCTCATTCGCTCTCTCATTCTCTCGCTCTCTCATTCTCTCGCTCTCTCATTCTCTCGCTCTCTCATTCTCTCGCTCTCTCATTCTCTCGCTCTCTCATTCTCTCGCTCTCTCATTCTCTCGCTCTCTCATTCTCTCACTCTCTCATTCTCTCGCTCTCTCATTCTCTCGCTCTCTCATTCTCTCGCTCTCTCATTCTCTCGCTCTCTCATTCTCTCGCTCTCTCATTCTCTCGCTCTCTCATTCTCTCGCTCTCTCATTCTCTCGCTCTCTCATTCTCTCGCTCTCTCATTCTCTCGCTCTCTCTTTCTCTCGCTCTCTCTTTCTCTCGCTCTCTCTTTCTCTCGCTCTCTCTTTCTATCGCTCTCTCTTTCTATCGCTCTCTCTTTCTATCGCTCTCTCTTTCTATCGCTCTCTCATTCTCTCGCTCTCTCATTCCCTCGCTCTCTCATTCCCTCGCTCTCTCACTCCCTCGCTCTCTCACTCCCTCGCTCTCTCACTCCCTCGTTCTCTCATTCCCTCGCTCTCTCATTCCCTCGCTCTCTCATTCCCTCGCTCTCTCATTCCCTCGCTCTCTCATTCCCTCGCCCTGACATTCTCTGGCTCCTTCATTCTCTCGCTATTTCATTCTCACGCTCATTCATGTGCTCATAATTTTCTTCTCGGTAGCTATTAGAAAAATCAATTACAGAGTAATACTATGGGTTTGACCGCACTCGTGCGTTACACTAAATAGTACACAGTACCATTAATATGCATTAGAATTATTAACATTCAAATGTTGCAGATGTTCCTGAATAGTAATGGATGATTCAGGGGAATCAATAGCATTCCCTTAGTGTCACTGAAGACAATGTTTACAATTTCAAATTTTAATCTAAAAATGACACAGATATACAATCTGCATTTTCACTGAAAAGTTTAAAATTGTCATTTTAAATTCAAGGTACAAGGTAAGAAAATTTTGATTCTTGCACTCTTACAGAGTATTGTTACTTTCAGTATTTCAATCCATTGACAATAACAAGCACTTTGCAAAAGTAATTATTGCATGCAGATTCTGTGTCAAGCTTATATGCCTTAAAAATATTGTAAATATTTATCTCAATGATTTACATAAAATCAATATTATGTTAATAATATATAATAATATTATAACAAATAATATTAATAAATTAAATATATGTTTCAGAAGTACACGAAATTTTCCATTACTGTCGGTTAGATATAACGCGTAACTATAAATTTGTTGCATTGATCAAAATACTAGGGAGTTATTTACTTGTATTCGCCTGGCGTTTTTTAAACTGAATACATTTTAAAACAGATTCCATCATCCATGACATTGTTACACACTACAACAGTCACTCAAAACTAACAGGGAAAGTACACAATGAAGGATTCTTCAGTGATTTCAGTAATACGACCTCCCTCCCTCTCTCTCTGCCCTCCTCCTCAATAACTTTAGAAATGACGAACCGTCCCGGCTTTTGGAAAGAATAGCATCACCTCGACTGTGGCATAGAGTAAAGATGTATATTATTAGTCCTTAGTCTATGACTGTGATTACTACAGACAATACCAACTATGATATTGTCCAGATGTTAACTGTATTTAAACAGTACATAACGCACAGGGTTGCTAAATTTTATTATTTAACAAAATGGACGAAAAGAATAATATCTCAAGGTTTGGCCTTAAGGATTAGAGTACCAGAAAAAACAGAAATGATAATATTGATTCACGACGATAAACAAACACCTCTTCTAATCTCTATTATCCACATCTGATATACGAAGAAGAAGAAACTAGTGGTGCTAAAACACCACGTACTTTCTCGCCCGAATTTTCACGCAAAATTACGCGAAAAGTAGTCGAATTTTCGGAAAATTATACATGACCTTATTTCGAAATCTGTCTTTAAGGAACGTGTCATTAAGGAAAGAAATCTCTATCTTCATAATTGAATTTGCAGAAGGACACCAAAAAAAATTTGAACTCTTGCAATTTTCGGAAAATCAGGGTTTTCATCGAACATGAGACCTGAACCATTCTCTTAAACGAACTTTACACTATCCAACAACAAAATTTAATCAAAAGCGAAGAAGCCATTTTTTTAAATTTTGAAAATGTCCTAGAGGCTTCTAGTAAAGTGCCTCCCAAAATTAAAATGCCTATTTCAAACTCAAGGGCCCTCGACATCACCCCCAAATCGATTCGAGAATATCAATTTTGGACAAAATGGCTGAACGGTTTAGCCGCTAGCGTTGTTCACAGACAGACAGTCTTTTTGCCGATTTTTCGGTGCCAAGGATCCACAAAACACGGATTCTGGCTACACCAGGTGTTAGAGGATATTTTTCTAAATTTAGCAATTGTATTTATCCACTTTTCCGTTTCCAGTTCCCGGCAATAAGAGATTTTCTGTGGAAAATTCGCGGTTTTTTCACGCAGCATTAGATAACTTTCTCTTTACTCCGTAGCGAGAAAGTAGCATTACATAATAAAGGCACGTGTTTCCGACAAGAGACACAGAAGAAATACATGAACTATCTTGCAGAACAAAAAATCGAATTCACTTAATAGAATTCATCATAAATAACATTACACTTTACCACATAACCTTAGTATGAGACCCCACTGAACTGTTATCTGCTTCGCTTTGAATACAATGTAATTTTCAAAGCTTTCGTTTATTTAGGAGTCTGCGATTAATTTAAGCATAAAAAACCCTATGCTTTACTGTTATGATTATCTCTAATGTATCATTTCATAATGGAATAAAATTGCCCTGATATACTTCTACATGTACGAGTACATTAGTTAAAAAAATGCGCATTTCACTGCTTAACTTTATAAATATAATTTACAAATCAATTAACTAACCTCAACTATTTACAATCCCGCAACGACAAAAAGTTCCTTTCCTGTCAAAACTCCTGAAGTGTGTTCTTCTTTCTCAGAATTTTACAATTGTTTAAGAATACCCCGCGATTCCTTCACCCAGCGATCGAATGTCGTTACTCGTGCACGCGCTCCCCCTGCTAAATGACCTTGAGCCTGTGGCTTCTGCCTCCACTGTTCCTTCCAAATTTGGCGAAGCAACCTAAATTGTTGACACGTTATTTTATTGCATTTTACAATTTTCAAAATTAAATATCTTGATAAACTTGAAAGTATTGAGACTAACTGGCACATTGAATTATACAACTAAACATCTATCGAGTTATTTCCATATAGTTACGTTGTAGACCCACAAAACCTACTGGCTCTGAAGAGAAAATGGGCTTTTCTAGTACCTTCGTTGTTCGTCGCACTCGCACTGTTGTCATCTCGTGAAGATTCCCACACTGCTACAGCTCGCCTCCCGCCTACCAAGGCATCCAATCTCTTCAGTTTCTCGTGTTATAAGTTGCAAATAATAAACCAATAATTTACGATTCTCATGGTTGTCACAAGCTCCAACTGTAATCATAAAATTCAGTTGTCATCTAAAATTTAATTGTAATTCTAAACATTGAGACATTCAACATCAATTATTGCGTGATCCTCTTGTCTCGGGCGTGTGTGGTTTCATTGCAAGTTATCATTCTCATTACATTTCGAATCAATAATTATATTGTACGTAATAAAACCATATTTACCTCTTATGTCGAGCAGCATAAATCTTAACTGCCGAAGACGCAATACGATTCGTTTCTGTCGGCCGAATGTTGCTTGGACGCTTCTAACCTGCTTCTAACCTCCACCGAAACTTCCGATCTTTCGTCGACACAACGATTCTCTGCTCGTTTCTCATTGGTCTACCAGGACGGTGGCGAGTTCAATGTCATCTCGATTTGTACCTTGAGTGGCGGGTTATTTGAAATAGCAGAGTAGCTTCCCTCACTTCTCATTTGCCATGATGTGTGCTCTGTCAGTTTGTTACTAAGGAAAACCGCGGCGATATAATTTATGGTACACTATATTTTCTTCTTGTCGTTCTCCCGACCGTTTCATTTATATTGTGTCAGCTGTTAGGTCACTTCAATTTGGCTATTGTTTTTTTACCCTGATAATTCTACCTAATGCTCGCCTCACACATTTTCTTCTTAATTCGTTTCGGACTCCTCAGCTCTTTCTGGAAATCTCTTTTTGTAATAACATCACTTTTGCGAGTTTCGTGTAATCCTAGGAGTTGAGGAAAGATGAGAAATATGCCATAGCTACACGCAAAGCTGGCCACGGGATCATAGAGAGCAGCTACAAAAAGGTATTTTATTAACAAACGAATGCAGCAGAAAAAGCTGAACAAAATAATTTAACGAAAAGAATTTATTACCTAGCCCTCACTGTGTCGGCATAGCAAAACGTTTTTGTTTGTCGGTTTTTAATACTCGTCCACTTGATCCAATGCACACGGAAGAAATTGGTGGTAATTCCCTAGTAGGTATTACAAACTTCCATATTACCATTCTGACTCGCTCATTAGCGGCCAGGGAGTTACACAATACTGTTCTCGTTAATACTTATTTAGGAATCTAATAACCTGCATTGCTTCATCATGTATGGTTACAGCCAATTTGGTCCACCAATCGAGACCAAACGAGGTCTCATTGGAAGTGTCTCGGTCTCATGGCGTGAAACTGATCACTGTTTTGCGGGTCCATCCACAATAATTTAAGAAATTTCTCTACAAAAATATGTTTTTTAAGCGTATGAAGCACATTTCTGGTGAATTACGACACCTACAGGTGTTCCAATAGCTCGTTTGATTTCTTTCGATAAGATAAATCGATTGACTATTCTTAGCCGGTTTCCTTTAGGATAGTCTGGAAGAAATTTTTAAAAGCAAATGTGTATTTGATGGAATCAATGCACCTACGAGTATATTCGTGTGAAATTATGCTCTTTCCGGCATTTATATGAATTACTACGCCTTCATTCATCACATCGACGACAATTAAACCTAATTTTGTAATAAAAAATTAAAGAAGCATTTTAATTGATACTTTGTCGTAAAACTTTGTATACCCGAAAATGGACGAGCCAGGCAGCTGTAATTAGATTAAAATTTATTTTTATTATGAACTTGCAAAGCACAAATAAACCTTTTTAACATGAAAACGCCCATCGGAGGCGCCACGCCAAGGTAGTATTTACATTATTATTTAGAAATAAGGTATCTGATTACGAGAAAGGATTTGATTTAATTTTCCGGGATAAGCTTTTGACTTCCGACCGGTCTCTTGGGATTTGTGGTAATGTAGTGCATGTAAGTGAAAGTGTGTGTATGTAAGGAGTGAGGATAGGACAAGGAAGAGGAAGGAAAGATCGTGCACGGTCCGTGGCTCGCTTGTTAGGGTATTGCTCCGGCATTCGCCTAGTGTTGGATAAACCCCAAAAAACTACCGATCAGAGCAGCTGGTCGCTAGAATTCTCCTCCAGACAGCAACTGAACACGACTTAGTTGGTGTCGTAGCTTGTGCCTAGTTGAATTCCAGCAGCCGAAAATGTCGCTGTCGAAAATCCTTCCACCGTTGATGCTCTGAGCCACCTCTCCCGGTGATTATTCCGGGATATTTTCTCCCTTACTGAATGGTGAGATCAGATGTCGATCTACACGTCGAGTTTCGGGGGTTTACTCTATCTTGATACCACCCCCTCGTGAGCACCGTCACAGCGGTGTCAAGCTCTATAGAGACTCCCGACTGATCTCCTGAGATGTGTGGTAATGTAGTACGTGCATCTATGTGTGTGTGTGTGTGGGTGTGTGTGTGTCTGGGTGTGTGTGTGCGCGTAACGGGAGAGAATATGACATGGAAGAGAAAAGAAATATTGTTCGCGGCCTGTTTATTAGGGTACAGCACCGGCATTCGTTTAGTATTGATCAGAAAAAAACAGAAAACGATGGATCAGAAGAGCCGGCAGCTAGAATTCTCCTCTAGACAGCGGCTGAAATCGACCTAGCTAAGCAGCTTCCTTGTATTTAGCTAAAGGAGAAAAAATCTGTCTACATTGAGACCCTAGACCTTCCCGATCAGTCACTGGATAGGCAGCGGCAATGCTCCGAGCTAGCTCAGCCAGTCTCCGCCCGGATGTGAATTTTGGAAACTGGCTGCTAAGTTCCGTCGTGGAGGCCCGTGGGGGCCATATTCAATTCCCCGCCGATCCAAGAGGATCTCGGTGCTCAAAGTGGTTCGCGGAAAGTCCTCTCGGGATACTTCCAAACCACTCATTCCACCAATGCCTCGTTTTATCAAACATCAGTTCATTAATGTGGATGCATGTCTCTGAAATCCTTATACAATATTTCTTAATCCGCAATGAGCATTGTCACTAATAGAGGATAAAGTAATTAATCAACAGTGCGGCGCACTGAATAAGAGGCCATCCACAAATTACGTAACGCTAAATGGGAAGGGAGGAGGTCTGAGGCAGAGTTACGCTGCGTTACATAGTGATAGGGGGTGCGTTACAAGGGGCAGGGGGTATTGAAAATACTCGAAATTTGCTTTACGTAGTTTATGGACGGCTTCTAAAGAACACAACAGCCCAGTTAGCGCTATCCTTCTTCCCCAAACATTCTTACACCTACTCTTACGTCCGTGCGATGAGCTAAACCCTTATCTCCATATAGCCCATTCATGATCCCGAAACACTCCGTACTGCGAGTCGGCGAACGGCAACAGAAGATTAGATTTGGGCATGAGTGCTTTGGAAGGCCAAGAAAAGGGCTAGGTCGTGAAATCTGAATTCCCGGCAGGCGGAGATAGGCTTTGAGGCACAGACTGAGCGGGAAAACGAACGCAAGGTAGAAGCGAGAGCGAGGGCCCTGAGTAAACGTTCCTCTTGTGGGTTTATTTTAATAAGACGCCGAGCTGCCTTTGCTACCGCCACCTCCACAACCACCACAGTCATTGCCATCACCGCCGTTCCCTTGCCCCCAGCCGCTCCCGCCCCCGCCCTCGCCGCCGCCCCCGCTGCCGCCCCCGCCGCCGCCCTCGCCGCCGCCCTCGCCGCCGCCCTCGCCGCCGCCCTCGCCGCCGCCCCCGCCGCCGCCCCCGCCGCCCTCCCCGCCGCCCTCCCCGCCGCCGCCCCCGACGCCGCCCCCGACGCCGCCCCCGACGCCACCTCCGACGCCGCTCCCGCCGCCGCCCTCCCCGCCGCCCTCGCCGCCGCCCACCCGTCGCCCTCCCCGCCATCCTCACTGCCGCGCTCACCGCCGCTCTCGACGTCAAGCCTCCGCCTACGCCATCCCACCACCCTCCCCGCCACCACCTCCGCCTCCACCTCCACCCCCGCCTTTACCTCTACCCCGTCCCCGCCCACGCCCCCGCCTCCTCCGCCCCCGCCCCCGCGCCGCTCCGAGTCCCGCGGGCGCGGCCTCTGTCGCCAGACGGCGAAATTAACTCTGCAGTTGGCGCCGCCTACGGAGCTGAGGGACGCGTTTTCTTGAGGAGTTGGTCTCCGAGGCCGGCGGCGCGGCGCGGCGCGGCGCGGCGAGGCGCCTCAACGCGACGCGCCGAAGGCCCCGGCGCTGCGCGTGCTCAGCGCCCCGTACGGGACGGCGCAGCGCTCGACATTTGTAATTTCTGTGCTGTCCTCAGGTAATCTCAACTTCGCTCAGCTCTGGCAGGGTAAGATTGTCGAGGAAAGAGTACACTGAACACAGGATGATGAATCCACCGCTTAGTGCCGGTTCCTGTTGATTTAGTACAACTCTGTGTTCTCAGAAGTATTATAGGCAGAGTTCGTATTGTTCAGGGTTGTCCAACGGGCAGTCCGCGGGCTGCATGCGGCCCGCGCTGTCTTTTATTGTAGCCCGTGAAAGGTTGTTATAGTCGAAAGTAAGAGTCCCGTGCAACCCAGTCGGGCTAGAATATTGTACCCTTAGCGCACGCACGCAGGGGTCATCACGCAGGAGTTTAATGTGAAAATAGGTGAAGTTTAGATTTAAGTTTTTTTTTTAGTAAATTCAAAATCATTCCAATTTGATTCACTGCGTTATGAATGTTAAGGCACGCACGGTTCCATTTCTCTCCCCCCCGTTTCAGAGCAGCCGGGCAAAGTGTTGAGAACAACAATGCGGGGAAGACAGATATGGATCGCCCGAGTAATGAAAATATAGCTCCCATATTAAAGGATCATACGTAATATGGCAACCATATTAAAGGATCAGTTGTGGGCTCTTAAGGTCTTGCAAGCTGGACACCCCTGGCATAGTTTATTATCACTACTATTTTTTGGTCGCGAATTGACCATCTCGGGACTACGCGAACGTGCAACCCATCGGGGCTCACTCATATTTATCGAGGGTAGGTGCACGTGACTTTTTATGGTGGGATCAACATTTTCATCTTGAATCCGTGTTTACACCCGGGGTTGTTATCCCTGGGGGGTGAGGTGAAATGATAATGATGAAGGATGAAATGGACACAAACATACAGCGACCACACAAATGCAACCATGCCATAGGCGGGACACGCACCCGCGATCATTCGGTCCAAGACCGCCAAGGACCACTACGGTCTTAGCAATCTTGGCTACCCGGATCGGCTTATTATCACTAATATTATTATTACTACTACCATTATTATTATTATTATTATTATTATTATTATTATTATTAAATTCACGACAACGTTAACATTTGACGGTCGCACAAATTTACTATGCCAAAACTAGATTGCTAAAGTAGATTTGGTTGTCCTTTAGGGACGGCGTTTCAGACTGTGAAGCCCAGCATTCCTGCGTGCACGGGCAACTTCCCTTGACTCTGCTCTCACCCTCCATATCCAAAGATCTGAAACCGGAAATATAAGTGCAAAGAATGTAACGAGTGATGGCTTTATACAAAATATGTTTACCAGACGTTTTCTATCAAATACCCGATATTCGAATTTTATTTACACACTTTACTACTTATTACTTTACTTTACGTTTATTTTCTTTTTGAAGTCTGTCTTGAATAAACATTTTTGTCAATAAGCAGAAATATTTTTGAATTGCAGTCTTTGCTATTCTTCGTTTTGTTTTATATAAAATTATATAACTCTGTTGTTTTATATACTACAACAATAATGTGATAAAAATTAAGTCTCTCTTAAGGGTGGACTGCATTTTCAACAGTTAAGAATCTTTATCACTTTAAAACTCCTAACCTAAACGTAGGAAATTAATGCAATTATTACTCTCCTATGTAAACACAATTACGAAAATAAGTTCTTTTTTATTCAAAATATTTTATTTTACTCTCAAATAACAGTTTCAAACATTACTAATGTATTTATTTTTAATGGGTTATTTCTTTGCTGTAGTAAAGGAAATGCGATAAAGGATTTCGCTCTTGGGGCAGTAACTATGAACCGATTTCCCTACAGCCATCTCCAAAAGACCAAAGTTGTGAGCCTGGTATTCAGTGAGGCACTACCTTTCAAAGTGTTTTGTACAACCGTTACTTTTAAACTAAGCGCAAGTTGCTGTAGACCTAGTACCCGCAAATTCTAAAAACCTTGTCCGCGAACGTGGCACGCCTGTTGAAGGGAGTTACAACACAGTTCCCGTAATAAACTATCGGAAAAAATCAAGGAATAATAATGTTTTTTATTAATCAAGGAATAATAATTTTTTGTAGTTGTGGCAGTTTCGAAATCCATCATCGATGTGTAATATGGTATTTACTGATAAATTAGACTTGAAAAATCTATTTTGATCGTTTGGCGAACACGCTCGACATTAATTATGAAATCAAGTCGTGATTTTACAATAACAAAGACCAGCATTTACGATGTTTAAAGAATCGTATTAATCCTAAAAAGGTATCATCATTATTACCGAAAAGGCCTATTCGTTCCGCAAAAATCTACAAATACCCGTTCGGCATAATTGTAACCGCGGAGAAAGAACACGAAAACGTTCCTGAATAAAAACTCAAACTGAATCTGAAATTTTTTTTATACGGAAATTCCAAATTTCCCTGGATTACTAATAAATTTACTATAGTTTGTGCACAAAGCAGATTATGATGTAGTAGATACGGAAGAAGCTATAGGAATTCACAACATTTTCCTTTCCATAAATGAACTTGAATTTACTTTGCATGGAAATTAATTTCAAGAATAACCACACTTTCTTCTGTATTCTTACAGACTGCGTCGTCCAATCCCGAATTCTCCCTCTTAAATATCCCCTTGGCGTTGCGGAAGGAGCACCTAGGAGCCGGCGCTTGTGAGGCTCCTACAAATGGATTGTAGCATTGCCCTCGCCAACTGCGAGCCGGCCCCGCAAATGCAAACCTTGGACACGCCTGGTCTAGCCAAAATATATCGCTCGTGGGCTGCAATAGTGCCACAACTACAAAAATACGAATTCTGAGTTAAGGCACTCTCCAGAATTGCAGATTGGTTTACCTTCCAGAAGCAACAGCAGCATGTTTTACTGTACAGTATTCCATCAACAAATGGCAGATATGTGAATGCAAGAATGATGCATGTCAATACAAAGTGAAACATCAAACTCATTTATCTCAACATCTCATTGTTTCGTGTTCTGCCACTATTACAGCCACTAAAGATATGTGGAGTAAAAAGATACGGATTTTTATAACGTAAAGTTACTTTTTATTTTCCCGTATACACAAGAATATACGGAGTAATATACGTAGTACAAGGCAAGTTATGAAATAATGCGCCAAAAAACGCTGCTTTTCGGCGGAAAAAATTAATCGCAAAACCTTGACAACAAAAAAGTGAAGAAATCCAGGTGTTAAATTAATAAAAAAAGGTGTAGCCAGAATCCCTGTTTTGTGGGTCCTTGATACCGAAAAAATTGTTTTCTTTAAACTTTTAATAGGAGAGAGTGCTACATGCTCTCTATAAATGACATAACTGCCATATTGCTCTGTTCTTATGTTGTTTATTCAAAAATTACAAAAAATTAATTTTTTGACTTGTCCCTCATGTCGTTAATATTTACAAACGGCAAGTTAGAGTACATGTGTTTTAAATAATGTCACATAAAGTTTCTCAAAAACTCAACCGTTTGCTGTAAAAAATAGCTCAAAATTCCTCATTTTCCGAAACGCTCAAACGTCATTTTCTCAGAAATTATTTCAAATGTTTTTCTTCAAACGTTTCGAACGGTTAGTGCTAATTGCACTCTTTAATATGACGCAAAGTTCAATTTGGGGTATATTTTTGTTTTCGCAAAAATTACACAAATGTAATTTTTTTTGAAAGATCTCCCACATCGCACATGTGTGCATTTCCTGCAATTTATAAACACTATTGTATTTGTTTCAAATGACTTCAGATGAACTTTTTCGAAAACTCAAAAACTTTCTGTGAAAAAGAGCTTCAAATTTCGTATTTACAGTAGCACTCAAATGCTATTTTCTTAAAAAGAACTCAAATTTTTTTTCCATTTAGGACGAGGTTTTACTGTTCTTTAATATTTAAAAAATAATATCTCCGCTCTACTGTTAGGGAACCGAAAAATTAAGAATATGTCCAAAAAATGTACTTTGGGTGGCGATAGATGGCAGCTGGCAAGAGTAAGTGGCAAGTCCGAATATCTAGCCGAGGCCAAAGGAAATAGAAAACTAATACGGGAAAGTCTGTGCTATTCTGTAGTACCACTAATTAAATATTCAGTTAGTAAAGTAAATACAATAAATGCTGTTAACAGGTTAAATTCTTGTCAGGTCAATTCAACAATATTCAAGAAGTTTTGTTTAGCTTGTTTAAAGTCTACGATGCAAAAGAAAGAAACGTTTGTGCAACTTACACTTCGTTTAAAATTGCTAATGAACAACTTATTACTACGATTAATACAAAGTATGTTTATGTAGATACTGCTGTTGCTGCGAAATGTTCACAGAGCTCTTGGGAGCAATTACAGGCTGTTCAATAATACATTGCTTTATGTTGATACAAATTATGCAAATACTTGTATGAAGATGTGTTTGCTCATGTACATCCCTGGATAACAAGCAAAAGCAAAATGTATTTGGAAAAGCAGACAATAGAAAAACATCTTTATCATTGTTCTGAATATTAAAGGTGTATTTTTCTCCAATCTTCTTACATTTCTGATTCAATTTTACTACAAAAAAGTTTAGGAAAATATTTCCACCCTCTTTCTTTACAAGAAACCTCGTTTTCTGTGATTTTTATGGTAATTGTCAATTCTCGGCATTAGAGTTCGTTCTAAACCTCCCAACAATGATAGTGTAGACACTTCACGCAAACATCAAATGTAATATCATAATGAACGAGTTTACCTCGATCAATTACCATCACGATACTTTATTCCTCCGTTCATGATGATGATGATGAGACAGTCAATAATGATGGAAAGGTGACATGAGATTCAAGAGAGAAAGAGCGGAAAACTCACCAGAACTCCTTCGTGCACTACGAATTCTCTAAAGATGAGCCGGGGAAAGAACCTGGGTTCCAGTGGTGGAAGGTGGACTTGTTTTTACGCCACCAGCCCCCCCCCACTTCCCTGTAGACGCATGCATACCGCATTATACGTGCTAATCACTTAACTAAACTACTCCAATACCCTGCTAACATTTGGCCATCATCTTATAAGGATCCAAAACGAATCTTAATGCAACATTCCAAGAGGATCTTACAGTAATATCAAAAAATGTTTTTTCATCCCACTGCTGTCAAATGTAGTTATTCCATTATGAATGTTAGAAGCTTTGTAAAGTGACTATGCCACAAAATAAATAATAGTGGCAAAGCAGTTACAATTACATAGAACAAATCCAGCAGTTAAATGTAATATTTTTTGGTAAATTGCATGAAAATCGATTTCTCTTTATAGAGCGAAGTCAAAGTTTCGCTAACAGCTCTTTTAACTCGATAAAATAACGTTTTGACTCGATGAAATAATGTTTTAACAAATATTTGATAGTTAATTTAAATTATTATATAAAATTCTTTAGCAAAAGGTGACTAAAAAAATGTAACGTTGGATTTCATCTGAGGGAAAACTGATCTAGTACCGTCTGCTTCTGTTAGATGTAATTTTATAGTGATATTAACAAAATGTATCAAAGATTTTCTTTAACAGCTTATCCAACTTTTCTCATAACTTCTACAATCTTCTGGTTTCTTCGGAAAGAAACTGAAAAAATGTACACAAAATCAACATCCACGATTTTTCGTAAATTCTGCGGGTTTCTGCAGAAATTCAAGTTCGCATAAAAAAGAAACATATTCGTATATCCTGATCACCAGTCACCATCAATGCCCCACACTTTCAAAGCGTCAACTCGCACCACCCTTCTCACAGCCACCCTTCACCCACATTCAATGCAGCCCTCTCCTTTCAAAATCTCCCACCCCCACTCCCATTCCTATCCCACCCCTCTCCCGTTGGAGGGCTCATTGCTAAACGAACTGCTTCTTCCGAGCGCCCGCCGCGGAGAAAAACACAGAAACACAACTCGGAGCTGCTATTGATTTCCAGGACCGCCGGCGCTCCACTTCTGCAGCAAGTACCTGCGTCTGCAAACACCGATACCTTGTTAGCGGCGCTGGCGAGTAGACTGTGTATGCCTACTCGCAGTGCGCGGGCGGGCTCGCGGACCGACGTATTTCACGGAGAACATTGAATTTGAAGACTTTGTTTCGTTGGGTTCGGTTTTTCGTTGTTGTTGTTTTTTTTATTCCAATTCCTGACAGAATAATTTGGTTTCGATGCAAGTTTATTTCAAAATCAAAAAAAAAAATACGTCAGACCGGGAGAGGTGGTTCAGTGCATCAACTGATGTCACTGCAGTGCCTTTGACCGGGAGGTCCTAGGTTCGGGTCCCGACGGCGGTAGGATTTTCGATGCAGCTAGGTCGGATTCAGTCGCTGTCTGGAGAAGAATTCTAGTGGCCGACTGCTCTGATCGGTAGTTTTCCCTGGTTTCTCCGATCATCACCAGGCGAATGCCGGAGCAGTACCCTAACAAACGAGCCACGGACCGCGCGCGATCTTTCTTTCCTCTTCCTGGTCCTATCCTCTCACTTCACATATACTTACACTAACACGCACTACACTACCACATATGCCGGGAGACCGGTCGGAGGCTTACAGCTTGTCCCAGCTGGTGCGATGCCCCGCTGATGGGAGATACCTGGTTCGGGGAAACCCCGCTAGTCAACGGTAAATGGACGCCAGATCCCGTCATCCAGCGGGGGAAGATCACCGACGCCTCCCGATGAAAAACATGTACTATATTTACGGGACTAACGACGTTGACTCATCCGGAATCATCAACAATCATTCAATCATTCCAACAATTCAGACTGTTATTACTGACATGGAATTGCAAAAGATGTTACAAAAAATGTCCTTCGGACGTTGACAGCGTGCTAGCTTTCTGTGAGGCGATCCCCGGTTCGGTTCCCGGCCGGAGCAGGGATGAAGCCGTAGCTTTCTAATTCAAATCATCGCAGTTTCTACAACTTTGTGACGAACGAAAAAGTTTAGGCAGGTCAAGTAAGCTGCGTACAGTGATGGGAATTCGCCATGCTTGCCTCATATCTCCCTCACCTCCAGGCGTGAATAGTAAGTATAAACAGGGCCCAGGCTAGGGAACATCGCCATTTGGTTAAAGTCGGATTAATCCGACCGTACGACGCAAATACATATTACAAAAATGACACAGTCATGATGAAAATGGTTTAAACTTTCCAAACGCTTGAACTAATTATGTCCGTCTTCTGACTGAAGCATTATAATTATTGACTGCATTTGTATGGCAAGACACTACAAAGGGCATAAAAATATGAAAAAATATAAGTTATTGATGAAGAAATACAGAAATGAAAATCACGCGTATTAATAATATAAAATTAAGGATAACGAATTCAACTCGTATTTTTATGCCAAGCACACTACATGATAATCTTGGCGATGTTAAAGCACTGATGAGAGAGGAACCTATATAGACCCGGAATGAACAAATATGCAACAGTGCTAAGTGTTTGTTGAGACGCTTCACCCTGAACCCTCCCTGAAAAGATCACAACTTATATTTTATAATAATTATTATTTTTAAATAAATATATATTTTTGTAATAAAAATAATCCACAGACTAAATTTATTTTTAATATCCCTCCCTTTGTCTTTTATCGTTCAATTTTATATTGGTGTTTCACAGTGGCGTAGCCTGAGTTTTGGCTTAGGGTATGTAACTCCAGAAATGAGAAAATAATTTAAAACTTTAAATATAATTTAAATATTTCTCATTCACCAATACCATTTCTGTCACCTTGATCAATTAGAGCACACAAATAATTTGAATATTTAAAACAAAAACTGATCCAGTAAATGTAATAATGGTTCACGTACTTCATGTAGTTTTCTAGTTGAATGTTAGAAAAAGTTGACTTAAGTTCACGACCTAGCAAAATATAAATGTGTGTCCTCATACTTTAATAATGAGAGTACTATCAAACCCAATTATTTTCAAAATTGTCCAATTCATGTCATTTCGAACCCAGTAGAATTGGCATAATTTATAAAATGGAAAACAAAGATCTATAATAAAAATATAATAGGAAAGAGAAAATCAATCAATTTACAGACACTTAATGAAAAACAGCTGACAGTTGTCCTTTGCTGCTTACATCAAGGGTTTCATCCAGTATGGCGAAGACGAAAAGATGTTTTAGAAATTTTATTTTTAATTTCATGGGACATTACCGTGCTCACACTTGAAATCCAATGACTCTAAATTTCTTGGTGAGATTGCACGAAACACTGGAATTTTCATATCATCCTTGTCAGTTTTATCATATTTCATTATTTCACTTATATATTTCAAGAAATTTTCTCTATTTGATGATCCTGTGGCGTCGTTTAATTACTCAATAACAGACACGACGGATTCGTTACAGAACAAGTTTATTTGTAACTAAAGAAATATATACAATGTTGCACAAGTTCATTTACTTATCCGTGCTTTACGGAACCCTCCTAAGTACAGCTTATCTTAGCCGCCACCCGCGACTGCCTTGCGAGTCCCCCACACGCCCTTGCTTGACCGCAAGATACAGCGAACGCTTGACCGCGTCGCTAAATGTGAAACTGACGTCTCCCCCGGACAAGTCCGGCCGCTCGTCCTGGAGCGCAGTGCGTGAGCACTTAATGAAGATACCAATTCGGCTCCGTGCCGCAAATGCATCCTGGCTAATATGCCCTTACCTCACCTTAGATACGGTCACATGACCGACCGATCACATGATCTACTCCCATTCCGTAACTACAGTGACGTGGGTGCCCCACGTGACCTCCCTCCCTCGGAGCTAGAGCGCGTTTGTGACGTATACAACAGAACACTGTGACGTGTCTTGCCGCCCCTTGGCGCCTCCGCGCTCTTTCTACTTCCTTGCTCAGCCTAAACCCATCTTAGACACGCCCCCTTCCTGCTCAACCTAATGGTCTGTCTATTTGTGGCTTCTATAGACAAAGGCACATCCTGTCTTTTATGTACACAGCGTCACTATGCCACAATCCCCAATTTTCATTATGGCTAGAAAATACTAGCCCTTGTCTCCCAAAAAAGCATACAACTCGAATGAAGTGTGACAGAATTTCCCTATTTTCCCTTGTATCACTGTTGTATTGCTCAACATTGCCTGTGTTGGCTGTTTAAATAAAATCATATCCTCTCATATTTTTTCAAATATTTTTAACTGTTTCTCACGTGCTATTATTTGTCCACGGCACAAAAATATGACTCCATAATTATGTAGGCACTTTGGATCGCGTGGTGCTCCCCATTCCAGGGCACAGATGTGGATTGCACAGTCACATACCCTTGTGGATTCAATCAACACAATCCCTAAACTAAATTGGCTACAAATATGTAGTTGCTAAATGCATTAAAAACAGGAAATAAAACTTAAATAAAACGACAATGTTCATTAATTAACTTCGTTCTCTTACAAACACCGAAGAGAACAATGAAGTTTCGTAAAACGACAGCTTTTTCGTAGGCACCCTGGATGTAGTGGGTCACTGTGCATCTGATTCACAGCGCAGGCTAGGCGGCATTTCAGACCGATTCGTTCATCCTTGTGAAGAATCGAATTCTCAACGGCGAAATGTTTGAATTATAATGAAATATTTTGTAGTAGAAAAAGAAAATAACAAATTGACAATTTACAATCATTTTAAAAATAAATAGCTGAAATTGTCAGGGTATGTAACACATCATCCACATCCATGGACGCTACGCTCCTGCTATTTCCCTCTTTATAGTAGTTTCCTCTCCACCACATCTCTGATTCGTCTCTGCATTTCACCCCATAGCTGGTCTCGCATTGAAGCTTTGAAAAGTCTACAAAATCTGATTTTTTTCTTCACGAAACTAACGATTCCCAAATCGTTTTTTACATGTGTAAGAAAGTCGCCTTGGACGTGTGTAATCGCCACTCGAAATGGTGTAATAAATTAGAAGCATCTTTCCTTATTTACCTATTTCAAAGTATAAGATCAAAGAGCTGAGGTTCTCGAATTAAGGCAGAAACAGTAACGGCTTATAGCTGTGATGTTAGGTGAAGAGCTAGCAAAGAAGTATAGATGTACACATACTTATCTTAATAACTGAAATCGCTGGTATCTTGTATACCTAATCGATCCTTCAGCCCATCAAGGCTGCGGACTTGTCTGTAATGTCTTCGTTCATCTGTTTTCGTATTAAATGCAGACGTTAAATGCAAACATATATATATATATATATATATGTTTATCCTATGTATATGCCGTATCATCTACCGTTGCTAATTCTGTTTGTAAAAAATTATCGATGAAGTCTGAAATCTACTCGATTAATTCATTTAATATGCTCTGCCGAGTAGATCGGGAGACTAGCTTAATAAAATAATAATAATAATTATTATTATTATTAATTAAAAATACTTGCAGTATTTGATGAGGAAAATAAATTTAAAAGAGAAAATAATTCTTATTAAACAATTATTGCAGTGAAGTATCGCTTCACCTACTTCCCAGAATAGCCACCCCTGGGCTATAAAGACGCAACACTTTCCTGTCTAGTGAGATAAGCCATTTCATCTCAAAAGATCAAAACAAAAAAATATTTGAAACATAAGAAATGAATCAATGAGTTTTTGTGAAACAAAACAGTTACAAAGGAAGGCGAAGTGTGGGAGTGACATTAGAGATTTTAGATGTTTACAGATTAATATGTACTGTCAAAAGTATTGGTAAACTCGTATATTGTACATAATAGGCATTTAAGTAACGTTTGTTTAATTCACTATACATTTATTGCATTTACATTTAATACACTAAATTTTAGTGTCAACAGTTAAATGAAATAAAAATTTACTGACTTTATAAGAAAACAATGTATGTATTTCTATAAACAGTTGAGACTGCCCAATAGAAATGCGGAGTGTGTAAAACACGTGAGTTGCAATTGCATTGTCGAAAAAGAGGCAAGAAAAAGAGCATAAGTCTGCAGGCGGTAGTAGTAGAATCAGATGAGGGAAGGGCAGATAGTAGAATCAGATGAGGGGAAACGAGGTAGACATTCATGGAGGTCAGATGGATAGAGCGAGTGGTGGAGATTTTGAAGTCCCCTCACAGAAGTAATTAGTGGAGTAACGAGTTAATAAGTCGGGCAAGCAGTTGGGAAAGTAATATAAGAGAATGTAATGGTAGCACGTGTGTCGTGATAACACGAGGGCTACGGAAATGGAAGAGAATGGATATCGGCCAAGTATGCAGAGCAGTACAGGAGAAAGGGAAGTTCAAGGACTTGTTTTTTAATATTTGTAAGATCAAGTTTGCCACTAACATAGTAATTAATCAATTTTTTATAACAAATAGAATGAGAACGAGAAAGAAAGCAAGGCATCGCATGATATTGAAATCAATTTAAGAGTGGACGAATGAGAAATAGGATCAAAGTGAATGAGAATTTCATTTTTTCTTTCCGGTATAAATTGTTACTCGCTCCGTTTGTTTACGGAGTATTTAAGGGTTACGGAGTACACATGTATTTCATGTTTGTAGTTAAAAAATTACAGTTAGAGTTACAAAAGTTGATGGATGAGAACGTTACATTTTATTAAAAGTGTGTAAATTAAGCAAGTGTGAATTATTAGGGAATATTAAAATGATAAAAGAGAACAGGTAACAATACATGCAACAATGCATACATATTGGTTGAATTAAATACTATCTAGTAATCAGAGACTAGTCTATTTAAATACTACTATAAAGAAAGTCACATCTGTAAACCTGTTTAGGCAGGCCTTCCACAGGTGCAAATGTTCAACGATCGTGGATTGTTTTTTCCGCAAAGATAAGTTATCAGAGAGTTAGCCGAGAATAAGAAAATACAGTAAACTGGGCAACAATAAAACATGGATATCAAGTAAAGAGTATAATTAAATAGAAATGTAAATAAATAGGCAAAATTATTTGGGGAAGAGGGCGCGAAATATTGCACAAGGTTTTAAGAAATTCATTGGCCCATAAGAGAAATAAAAATCAGTTTTTATTTAATAATTCTCTACTGTAAACATGTGCAATCAGTTTCTTACACAATTACATAAAAATAGTTTTTTAACAAATATAGATATGACTATTGAATATGAAACATATGATAGATATGGCAATTCAGTAGTAATTGGATTTATTGTTTATTGTATACCATTTATTACTAAGATATATGATGTTGTTTATTCTACTCATTCCTATTGTCCCTTTGTTAAGTTAGAAAAAATATATTCACTTTTTAATTGTAAAATTATCATTAATTTTATAAACATGCTAAGCAATTAAAGCAAATGTTACTGTGCGGTTTTTATCTCTCTCTCTATGTGCATTAACTTAATCAACATAAATTTTGAAAATATGAGCAACAAGAAAAATTGAGTTATATATAATTCGGTTACTTAATTAAATTCCCTGACGTAGGGTAGGGAACGTGAATTAAATAATGGCAGCTATCTGTAGCAAAAACTAAGCAAATTAACACGTATTATGTTAAGCTCGATTCGTGTCCCATGTCCGTTCTGTTGGCTCCCTAGTGGCAAGCTGCGTTTGCTGTGCTACAAAACGAGCAAAAGGCAGAAACGTTATCAGGGTACACAAAAGTAAATTTAATTAAAACGGCGAGGTCCTTATGTTCCTTGCTGCTGAATACTTCCGATAGCAGCGGAGAAAATTGTATTTCCTCTTGCATGGCAATGAAACGCCCCACGACCTTGTCATAACCAAGGCATTCATTCGCGTATCTTTGAGGCCATCCATTCGGCTACGTTGTATCTTATTCCATGTTCCCCCATCACACTTGCGATGACCGAAACTGTCTTAATGGTCATTTTGCATCGCGTTTCTCTTTCATGTGCTTTTGTGAATACGACCGAAATTTCATCAGATGTAAGTAATTTACAAACACACTAATCAACTTCTACTGCGAACAGACATAATCCAGTGATATACCAAGTGCATTTTCACTTTTGTTAATTCATGCCGTGTTACGAAACACAAAATGTCTGAAAACATAATAAATTTACAAATAAAGGAAAATTAACATTCATCCTTCTACATCAACAGCAAGGGATTTTACTCGTTTCCTCTCATTTACTAGCCGATATTGCGACTCTTATTCTATAGCATATTATACCACTCTTATTCTATAGCAAGTTTCCAACGGGGTCGGTACAGGGCCCCTGGGGATCGAAAATTTCAGTTTAGAAAATTGAAGAAATTAAAACTCTGCATTATCAACGATTCGCGTACGAAAGAACTCTCCGCAATACCGGTAGAGAAATGTAATGTACAGTTCACTCAAACTTTCAGTTCACAAACACTCAACATTTTGTAACAATTCCATTTCGATGAGGATTAGAAACTCAGCTATTCAAAAGTGAAAGGAATTTCTATTATTGAAAAATCAAGATATTTTGGAGATATTATTATATTGGTGTTCCAAATTGTTATCTACAAGGCATATATCTGCACTTATTTTTGTCACGATTAGGGATCCTGTGTATTATATAGTCAGGGTGTCGATGAAGTGAACAGTTCGTTTAAAAGAGTCTATAAAAAAGGTTGGAAATCGCTGCTCTACAACATTGTCTCTCCTATATTCATCTACCGTCTACCTCTATCTAGAAAATAAAAACAAGACGAAATAATTCAGAATAGTAACAACACTGCAGGGCATTATTAATGGAGTACGAAGATTATTAATGGACTTATTGAAGTTGATTTTATTTCCTTACGATTAATTTATATCTTGCACAAAATCCTGCACGTGAGTGGTTCTATGACCGCAATCAAGACACTGACGTACAAGCATTCACCTCATCTCTGGTGTTAAACAATAACGGGTACCCAGCGACGATACGAAAGAAAGCAGATGCCATTGCCATGCCCACTTTTTTCAGCATAACTGCTGAGTTGCAACACATTGTAACAAGCTGCACAACCAAATTTCTCTATTATTATAATAGTTTCTGAATGTTTAGTTCAGAGATTCATTATTGATAATGGGTATGGGTGCACCACAAAAGTTGAAAAGTGACAAAAATTTCATTTCTTTGTTAGGATTTTAAAAAAATGTGTATTATATACTTATAAAATGGATTATTTTGACTTATAAAATGTTCATGAAGATGGTTCACGTGACAATTGGAAATTTTATTTCCAAAAAACAACGGGTACAAACTCAAATTGGGTCGAATACAAAGGTCTGGCACGAACAATTTGATTGGAATTAACAATATCTCGTGTAAGATAAGCGAAAACATTCTTACACAAAATTAAACGAAAATACGTATCTTAGCAAACGCGTCGAAATGTAGGCCAACTAGGTGCCTAAGTTAGGGTAAAACACGTCCGTAGACGTACAATAAAAGGATCTTCTCTCTGTGCATGGGTCATTCCATATTAAATCAACACAGTTTTAATTAAAATTTTACCTCACCATTTTAGATTCAGATGAAATTTGACACATAGGTAGTATGAATGGAGAATAAGAAAACTACAAATTTTGAGTAAAATATTTCCACCCGTTTCTGAAATACAGCCATGTAAAATTTTGCAAAATTGGGTTTCCGAAAATTTTTAAATTGATGTACAATCTCACCAAATTAAGATAGGGAGCTGGAGCAGGTGACACTTTTCAGCTTTCTTTATGGCCTTTTATATGATGTATAACTCAATAGGGGTTGCGTTCAAAAAGTTTTTCAAATTTGAATTTAAAATTTTGATTTTGAGTTTTTTCAAAATGCTCATCTTCAAAAAATTTGAAAAAATTCTAAAATAATCCTTATATATATCCAAACAGATGGTGCAAGTTTAAAAATGGGACTGCAATGGGTTCATATGGTAATCTTTATTTAAAATGCACAATATTTACTAACACTAGATTTTACTGATTTAAAATGAATTTTATTTCAAATTATAAGCCCTAATATGTACAAATTATTAATTTAGTGTTTTTTATTGGCGAGTGTGTTGTGTTTTATTGCTATGATGATGATGACGATTATTATTATTATTATTATTATTAATATTAGACCGCGGAACTTTATGCAATTGCATATTTTTCCTGACTGTCCATATCAAAATGTATTAAACTTTACTTATCACTAAAAATAAAGCAAATCAAGGTCACCTTTCAGTTGATGAACCAGATACGTGGGAACCTAAACATTTAAGCGAAATGAATCGTTGAGGAATGAACACCAACTTTGAGCAGCGTCAACCGGTTATTTACCATCATGCAAAAGGTTAATGATGCCCAAAATTTTGAAAATTGCCAATAATGAAAAAAACACAGTGAGTGACATAATCTCATGGTACATCAAAGAATAGGTGATTAAACTGCAACCCAGAGGAGAACTTCCAAAGACTTTCTGATCGAGAAGAGAATCTTGTTGTGAAAATAATAAAGAAGGACCTTCGTCTTAATGCACCAAAAGTTACTCCACAGTTATAAATTGGCATTTTCAAGAAAGTAAATCCCGTAACCGTGCGAAGGGTACTAAGGAGGTTCAATTTCCATACCCGCGTTGTCAGAAGAAAGCCACTTCTAAGTTAAAAGAGAAATACCCAAAAGATCTGACTTCGATCCACTTCTCCACAAAAACCTGGAATATATGCACTAAAATATACCGCATACATTAAAATACGCATTTAAGCTAAAAACTTGCACACATGCAAAAAAATAGGGTAGATTTGTTTTATTTTTGGTGATAGGATATTGTTTGGTGAAAGGTGAAGTTATATACATTTCCTTGCGATATGCACAGTCAGTAAAAATATGCAATTGCATGAAGTTCCGCGGTCTAATAATAATAATTATTATTATTATTAATAATAATAATATCATTATAATTACCAAAGTTATTATAATAGTGACCGAAGAATGGGAAACAGAGGCATTGTTAGTGTAGCGAAGAACACTATGCAAGACACGTCGAATTACACAGACACTGAACTTCTGATGCTATGAGACACAAAAAATGCTAAAGAACTCGTGGAGAGACAAACCACTCCACGAACAATATCTAAAATTTCCCAAGGAGACAAATGCCGCATTTGCCAGGAGCAAGTAGAAACTATTGATCATATTGTCTCAGCTTGTCCAATCCTAGCAAAAACCGAATACTTGAAAAGACATAACAGCGTGTGTAGCTACCTCCACTGGCAGATCTGTACCGCCCTTGAAATTCCAAACACATGCCCCAAGTGGTTCGAACACTCCCTAAAACCGGTGAGGTCTGTTGGATTGTGTACGATATTGTACGACCAACAAATTCAAACTGATCGCACGATAGCGGCAAACAAACCAGATATAGTTATCCTGGATTTGGAGAAAAATTCGCGTTTACTTGTCGGTGGTGCTGTACCTTGCGATCGAAACGTCGTTACCAAGGAGGCAGAGAAACGTCTCAAATACAAGAGTTTGGAAATCGAGATCAGCCGAATGTGGGGCTATAAGCACAGGTCGTCCCGATAGTTATCGGAGCACTGGGATTTATTCCTCAACATTTGAGTAAGAACTTTTCTAAACTCCCAGGTAATTCAAAAGACTGGGAAATGCAAGAAATCGCTTTATTTGGAACAGAACCTTAGGTAGCTGGTTGCAACCTGGAGTAGATTTTATATTCAGCCGAGTCATAACATCTTTAGTCGTGATGTAGTGGAATAATAATAATAATGACAATAATCATAACAATAAATCATAACAAACTCGCCAATATAAAACACTAAATTAATAATTTGTATATATTAGGGCTTATATTTGGGAAAAATGCATTTTAAATCAGTAAAATCTGGAGTAAGTAAATATTGTGCATTTTAAATAAAGATTACCATATGAACCCATTGCAGTCCCATTTTTAAACTTGCACCATCTGTTTGGATATATACAAGGATTATTTTAGAATTTTTTCAATTTTTTTGAAGATGAGCATTTTGAAAATACTCAAAATCAAAATTTTAAATTCAAATTTGAAAAACGTTTTAAACGCAACCCCTATTGAGTTGTACATCATATAAAAGGCCATAAAGAAAGCTGAAAAATGACACCTGCTCCAGCTCCCTATCTTAATTTGGTGAGATTGTACATCAATTTAAAAATTTTCGGAAACCCAATTTTGCAAAATTTTACATGGCTGTATTTCAGAAACGGGTGGAAATATTTTACTCAAAATTTGTAGTTTTCTTATTCTCCAGTCATACTACCTATGTGTCAAATTTCATCTGAATCTGAGATGGTGATGTAAAATGGCTGTGTTGATTTGATATGGAATGACCCGCATGTCTTTTATTCTTCAGTGGGAAATACGTAGTTACTCAAATTATCGTTCTCCGTGTACTCGCGACAGGAAGTCGGTTCCTTCAAGAAGGGCACGAGGAGGGATAATAGCCCCAATCTGTAGCTGATTTGCCTTTGCAAATAGTTTTTATTACAGCAGAGCGAATATTTTCTTATCAATTCATGCCAAAAACGCTCATTTCCATCTGTATGCAGAATTCAACTTAGGGTAGGGATCCAGAATTTAAGAAAACGTGAACAGAAGACACTTCTCCCCATAGTACGTTGCACAGAGTGTTCAACTGTGTTAAAATAAATAAATAAAAGAGAATCCGCTCACATCCGCGAGAATATGACGAACGACAGCACGAGTCGTTGAGTGGAATGGCGTGGTATTTAATACCTCACACTTTTAAGGCGCTTTGACGCTTCACTATGCCTGACCAATTTCAGTCGAAGCTCCGGCCTACGACCTACACGATTAACATTACTCACGTCAATAGCCCCAAGATATAGGCAATGAGGAAACGGTAAGGGGGCCCAGAGCCGCCAGGACCTTAATTCGGGTGACCCCTGATGATTCGGGTGACCCTTGGAACTTGTCCCGGCGCATGTGAATAGTATGTACATTGTTTTGACTCCGATACTAGCCTGGATAGCTATTAGCTCTGAGCTGGCAGGACGACCTGATCCAGATATTGTATGGGGGAGGTTGCCGTGAGGGCAAACTGCTTCGCAGGGGGATCCGGATACCAGCCTGACGGCGAACTTGTGCGTCGGTATGTGTTAAAATGTAAATAATCCCTGCATCTACAGGTTTGTCTGAATTTTCTTTATTTGAGTGTAGGTTGTTGTGCAAGTGGTATTTGTTTTTAATTAGAAAATATTTAAAGCATACTGTTTTAAGATTTTTTACAAATGAAGGGAGAGAGCTCTACCTGTAATTAGACTCTCGAGCCACCGACTGGGTCACATTATATTACTGTAAGCCTTCGACTTGAAGTCACCCTTCACCACTGCCTTACCTGCATAGTTCTAGTATTTGACTGTGACAATGAATTCTCAATGTTGCGGTGATTCTAATGTTCAAATACAAAATTGTCATAAAAACTTAACATTACTCCAAAACTATTTACATTTTTAAACTAGCGCTACAGAATGCCACAGCCTTTCCCGTAATAGTTTTCTATTTTCGTTGGTCTGGGCTAGCTAGTCCGACTTGCCTTTTTTTACCTTTTCTTAGATTTTGCCTTTACCTAATATTAGAACAAAATTATTCTTTTAATTATATTAAAGAACAGTAACTTCGTCCTAAATGGCAATATTCTTTAAAAAATTTGGAGACCTTTTTGTAAGAAAATGGTGTTTAGGCGCCACAGTAAATACGAAATTTGAAGCTCTTCACAGAAAATTTTTAAGTTTTCGAAAATCTTCATTTGAAGCACTCAAACGAACAAATACAAAAATTTACAAGTTGCTGGAAATGTGCATATTAACGGTGTGAGAGATATTTTTAAAAAAATACAATTGTGTAACTTTTGAAAAAACAAAAAAATACCCAAAATGAACATTAAGTCATATTGAAGAGTGGAATTAGTACAGTCCGTTCGAAAAATTTGGAGCTATTTATAAGAAAATGGCGTCTGAGTGTTTCTGAAAATGTGAAATTTTGAGTTCGATTTCACAGAAAACGGCTGTTTTCGAGAAACTTTACTTGACATTATATAAAGCACAAGTATTCATAAATATGTCAACAAATCGCCGCTAATGTAAGTACTAACGACATGAAAGACATGTTAAAAAAAATAATTTTTGTAATTTTTGAAAAACCAAAAGAATAGAGCAATATGGCGTTTATGTCACATCATAGAGTACATTTAGCACTATCCGCACCAGAAGTTTAAAGAAAATATTCGGATCCGTTTTTGAGAAAATCTTTTTGTAATTTTTAAAAATTACAAATATTGCAACTGCGCGAAACTACTACAATTTTCAAAAAAATGTACATGACCTTAATGAAAGAACTCACCATGGAGAACCAATTTTATTTGAAGTAAAAATCTCTACGTTCAATTTTGTAATTATAAGAAGACGCCGAAAAAATTCAAACTTTTGAAATTTTCAGAGTTAACCGTGAAATTCGGACCTATGCCACCTTAATAAGTGTATCTTACTCTATTCTTACAAGAAATTTAAAGAAAAAACTTGGAGTCTTTTGAGAAAATTTTGAAAATTCCGGGGCCTTCATGTAAAGTACCCCCAAATTTTAAAGTATCTATTTCCAAATCTCAAAGCTTCGACTCGTGTCAGATTTCTTCAATTTCCTACAGAAATCATCCTACGCATGGTTTAGGCACTAGTGATCACACAGATGGACATTTTGCCGTCAATTGTTTTTTAGGTGTCAAAGATCCACAAAACAGGGATTCTGGCTACACCACGTGTTAGAGAATTTTGTTTTCTTAATTTAGCAACTGGATTTACTCACTTTCTCATTATCAGGGGCCAGCAATGACTTTTTTCTGATGAAAATCCGCCATTTTTTCGCGCAGCATTATTTAACTTTCCATACACTACATACATTACTCCGTATATACGTATGTGTACGGAGGAGTAAAACGATATTTATGAAATGATTTAAAATTCTGCAGAAGAATAGAATACTTTTAGAAAGAAATTCACTTCTCCCCATAGTTCGTCATACGCAGTTTTTAACTGTTTTTGACGTAAATAAATAAATAAAGAAAGAAATCTCTAACATTATTACTTAAGGTACAAGACAGGTTTGAGAAAAATTAACTTTTTCAATTTCAAAATTCCAGAGGTTTTACTGAAAATCGAACGTGTGCCCTACCATAATGTCAGAAAACATTTTAAAATTCGAAATCCCTTTTTATAAAATCTTCTTTTCATATATAAACAAACTTTAACTCAAAATTATGTGAAAAAAACTTACTTTGTATAAATTTAACTTCCCATTTTACAATCTAATTTTGAAAAAAAGACCTAAAATGAAATCTTCAATAATATAGTTGAAATCAGGATCCAAAACTCAAAAAAAAAATTAATTTTGCAATTTTTGAAATTTCGGTATTTTCTATGAAAATTGAACCTGTGACATTGTTATAAGCTCTTTTCAAGCAAAATATTCAGAGCTGTTTTTGAGAAAATTCTGAACTTTTTCTAGAATTATGTACAGAACCTCCAAAAATGTATGTATCCATTTCAAATACACAAAGCCACAAGTTCAGTGAGATCTGTCACAGAACATCTATTTTTGTGAAATCCTAAATATGGTTTAGGTGCTGTTCACAATCAGAGAGACAATTTGACAGACATATTAAAAAAAACATTTTTTGGTATTAGGAACACCAAAAACACATTTCTGTCAAAATCTCAATAATAACTTTTTTAAATATTACAACTTCCTCTATAGTATATGCTTACTGAGTGTGAGTGTGAGAGTGAGTGAGAGTGTGTGTGAGAGTGTGAGAGAGAGTGAGAGAGAGAGTGAGAGAGAGAGTGAGTGAGAGTGAGTGAGTGAGTGAGTGAGTGAGTGAGTGAGTGAGTGAGTGGGTGAGTGAGTGAGTGAGTGTGTGTGTGTGTATGTATGTTTACTAGTAAACAAGGAAGTATAAATGATGATCAAGATAGATAGAAATATAAACAAAATCATATATAAAAGAAACTTCTACATTCATTCAAAATGTATTTTTGGAAATAATCAAGTTTTTATTTTTCCGTTAAATATTATGGAAACAATTCTAAGAAAAGACAGACAATATAAATTAAATTCATGATAAAAATATATTGTTCTTTCATCCTACACCAATACAGCACAGGTACATAACATTAAAATAAATAATATAGCTGCCTTATTACTACGTAACATATTTAACTTTTACATCAGAAAAGCTTTTTGAGAGAAGTCTCCGATAAAGGATCATATTTTACAAAATGAACTTTACATATACTGGACCACAGAAGTATTATCAATAGCAAATCTTTACATTTATATCACATCATGCTCATCATATTTATCTTGTTTAACAAAAAATGTATCTCTCATGAAAACTTCTCTATATACATGAATTAAAAGAATATTTACAAACAAAGCCATAGTCCATATATTAATATCTTAGAAGAATGACAAAAGTGTGGAGTATTTAATATCACTGAAGTAACATTTAAAAACAAAACTGAAAGATGAAAAAAAACGTTCAAGGTAAGAAAGTTCAAAAAAGGATTCAAAACTTACACAACACAAATTATGGATGTACTGAATTCCAGGTTCGACATCCAAATAATGATATTAATTACTATGAATTCTTGACCACCTTGATTATTCAAGGTAGTTTCATCAATATTACATTAAGAATACATAAACCCTGCAGTTTTGCATTTTACAACTCATGGATGTAAATAGGGTCACTTTTTATAATGAGTATTATATTTCATCAGTCTTATAACCATGGTTGGAGTAATGAGTGATAGCATCATAATTCTTCACAATAAAATTATATAAACATTCAGAAAACTCATTCATGGATTTCTGTCAAGGGCACAAAGAATGTACGTTCATCAATGCTTCTTAAATCTACATCAAGAACTTTTTGGAGTCGCTTATGAACGAAGATGTTACTGAAGATGCTGTTGAGGTGGCAATCAAATCATGTTGTGAATCTGCTACTGCTAAATCTGAAGTTTATTAAACTACTCCAAAAAGTTCTCGAACAGGTAAATCAATCACACCTCTACAAGATTTTTTAAATTCTCCAGCAGCTAAACAGCAGAGGAGGTACTCTGGAGATATAAAATTACAAGTTGAACTCCAAACAGAAAGGAATAACCGGAAGCATTTTGAAGAAAAATTTGAAGAAATTAAAATGGAGAAGGAAAGAATGGAAACTCAGCAGGATGAAGATATTAGAAGGTTACAAGCAAAGTTACGGGAAAGATATGTTCAAAACAAAGAACTGTGCTGTAGGTATTCGTTTCTTCAACAGACAGTACTGTTTGTACAACCTACAGTACCGATCGACATTTAAAAACCATTAAACTGAGAGAGGTTATTGAATGCTTAGATAAAAAAATGTGCCAACTTGACAGATAACAACTGCAAACAAACTATCTAAAATTTGAAACCATGTGCTTATCAACGAAAATTGAAGGGAATTTACAACAGGATATTTTATCATAAAGCTTAGCGAGTTTGTAATGAACTCTCTGTCATATCAGAAATTTCTGAGTTTCTGAATTGAAATGGGTTATCTTTGATAATGATAGTACACTTTCTTATTTTGAGATTAACACTGATATTTAGAGAGATCATTAGAGTGATTGTTTGAGACTTCTTCATCCTCATCTGAATATCAATATTCAAATCATGAGTAATTTGTGGAAAATGGAATGAGCCAATCTCAGGACACATTCAAAATATTCTTCTACTTCTGCCCTGTTAAGTCATCATTCATGCTTAATCTAATAATTTGATATGGGTACGTGATCTACAAGAAGAATGAGAATTAGGAACAAAGGACATTTTCCTGTTTCATAATTTCGCACTTGTCCTTTCAAACCTTAAATCTTGATGCAACCCTATTTTGTATTGCTGTCAATATGAAATAAATTGGTGAAATATACTTGCACGCTGTGGAACTAATAAAAATATTTGAACTTCTTTTTGTTACATACTATACCCATTTTCTTAATCTCGCATTTACCAAAAGAAAGTGTATTTTTCAAAATGGAACAGAAATGTTTGGCAAATAAATTTGATGAGTTGATCTAATAAAGGAGATTATCTTGCAATGATATGATGCTCAATAATATTTAAGGAGTTGAACATTTCAGAATTAATAATTTTAAGCTTTCACACAATCCCTCACAAAAATTAATAGTAAGCGAGCATAGCAAAGTACTTTCATTAACAGAAAACAGACTGTCTCTGTTAAACTCCTCATAATTCTAGATTTAATGGGTAGACTTTACAACAGTTAATCACTACTACTACCACAACAAACATACTAAGTAATAATATCAAAAGTCACAAAAAATAAATTATTCTAATAAATGTTCATAAGACATAGCAATCGCACCATAAACCTTTCAAACTTTGCTTTCATATCATCTTAACTCTTTCATAAAAACAGTAATATCATTATCACCATCATTGGCTTAAAATTAATGGACACGATAATCATAGTCCTCACTGCCAATAATAAAGCTCAAAAATACAATTTGATTTTAATACAAGATGTTAAATTAGTTTCTTCAAAACAATTTGCTAATACAGTGGAACATTGATAACAAATTAAGATGATATATTTCTTTGGGCTTTGTCTTCTCTAAGCATTACCCTGTTTATTTATTTCAATACGACAAATATTATATAACAAAAACATATATAATCTAAATTTGTTGTTGTTTTTTGGCAGTGTTTTGAATATTTTCACTGATTCTTTGTCCTTCTTGAGACTGAAATATTATAGAAGAGTTGACAGTCTTTGTTTGCTTGTGATGTGGCTGTCTTGTCAGCAGAGATTTTTTTTAAGCTCACTGGAAAAAGGTTTTGAAATACCTTATTTCTACCTGCTAAGACCAGTCATTACAAAGGGTATGGTGCAGTATCAAAATCTGATTAATATACACTCCAACATTCACCTCCTCAAGTCCTGATCAGTCAATGGTCAGTCCACACCTTGCACCAAATATTAAAGCACTCTAATAAAATAAACTGGTATATTCTGTGCTTTCACAAGCCTTGTTTACACAATTTTTTAACAAGTAGTCTTCCTTGAAAAGTTTTTACAGGAATATTAAATTCATTTGTAAATAATTTTATATAAATTTGCATTGAATCAATTGTGCACATGTAAATATTAAACTATAAGAAATACTGAGAAAGTAGGACTATTATTTAATCTCAGCCTTCCACATCTCTAACATCTTTGTTATTCCCTCAGTAATGCACACTTCAACATACTCAACAACTCCAATTTTCTTCTCTTCCCGTTTTTAATCAAATTTTCTAGGTTTCAGTGTATTTTCAAATATTTCTGTGACAACTGGCGCAGACAAAACTACTCTTGTATTCACCTCATTCAAATTTTCCTTACCACTAACATAGAACAATTTACAGAATAAATAAAAAAATTATAATTCTTATATTGTGATGTCAAGCACACACATATAACTCAGGTAGGCTGTGATATAACCACGTCTGTGCAAAGCCTATCTTTGTAATACATGGAGTTTCTACACTGCAGCACAAATCCCTTCACTAGACCAACAATTGCATAATTTTAAACATGAATTTCACTGACGATGAACTATGAAATCCCAAGAATCTCTCCATCGTAGTCTTAACAGATCTGAAGCAGTTAATGGTGTTGTGCCATAACTAAGCACAGAAAATCCACGAAATACAACAAACACTACTAACAACCACCACACTGTAGCAATTTTAAATAACACTAATGCTACCACTCTGACAGTTCCTTGTAGAGTTTCCCTGGAAAACAATTACTATAATTAACTTAACAGATATATATAATTTAAAAGCAGAATTTTAAATATTGTACCCATTCACATTGGAAAATTTTTAATGAAATATCAGTTTTAGACTTGTAACGATCATTGTGAATATGGACCTAAATTTATGAAACAGCGAAGTTGTAACATTTGTTGTAAAGTAAAATCCTAGAAGTTTACACACTATATTTAACCAAATATCATTCTGAAAATATGTTCAAAAGAAGACTTACCTCAGAAAGTGATATAAATGTTCCACCATCGTGGCAGAAAGAAGAACTTTAAAAGTGAATGCTGGCAAATAGTGATGCAAAAAGAGAGTGCGGTCAACAAAGAAATATGGAATGTAATGAAACAAATAGCCCATCAGCAAAATCTCTCCCGTAGTAACAAAACTGTCCCATGTTTCTGTAAACAACAAGAAAAAATGTTAAACTTTATAATTCCTTATTATTTCAAGAACTAATTTAAATTAATTCCTTTTAACAATTTTACCTTTACTGAAGTCTTGACACAATCTTCTTCTTCTTAGGAGATAACAAATCAACAAGAAACAGTACAAACCAAGCAAAAAAGTTCCAGAATACCACACAACGATATTTCCTAACAAATGTACCTGAGCCTACAAGGAAAAAATAAAAATTAAAAAAAAGATATTTTCACAAAAGATACAAATGACTGAAAAATTACTTTAGTGAGGGCACTGTATTTACTTACATTGCTATCAGCACTAACCCAATATGCTATTCCTCTAACCATTAGAGGCCATTCAGTAGGGTCACTACTATACATATGATTTTGTACATTTTCCTGATTGGCAAAGAACATTTTGTACTGAAGCTCCAAAAATTTCTCCCAGAAAGACAGACTAGTGGCACGTAAGGGGATCATTTCAGCATTTACCATTTCTCTTTCTCTATCTTTCTGATCCTCACCTATCAAAAATAAGAAAAACAAATTAAATGTTGAAAAAAATATTCTGCAAAAAAGAACAACCATCTACAAACAATCCAGAGAACAACAATCTAGAGAACCTAAGCCCCATCTTTTCTGAATCTATTAACACTCTAGTAATACAGGTAATAAAAACATGCCAAATAATACATTTTATCTTGTATGAATGCCTCTATTTGCATTTCTACTTACATGTTCAGAGTACATTAGATGGCTGATTATCATATTAAATATAGTAATAAACCTTCCTTCGGCATATACAATGGATAATTATTTTATCCAGAGGACTGCCAAAATTTATTTAATACCATTAATTGTAAAGAGACATACTTAGAAAATATTTTAAACTGTTAAAAAAGACTATCAAACAACATAAAACAGTGTAAATGACACATGGGTACAAGATCATTATGGGTTCATCAGTAATTACACATCCATGCTACCACACTTGTGACATCACCTAATTTGCACTACATTCAACTCACTACCACTAACTTCATCATGGACGTTATAAAACATTTGTTTTCCTCAAGTAAAGAATGATGCTTGTGTAACAAATGAAATTTCTACATTTTCTGCAAATTGACAATAAAATGTTGGTATAATTCAATAAAAGTCACTTCATGAAATAATTGTTCATTGCATCCAATTGACAGCTTTCTCATAATGTCTGCACACCTCTGCTGGCTTTGCTCACTACTGCCTTCTCTGGGACATCAACCAGTAGAACACCTGTGTGCATGAAAGCTATTTTATGTTGTTCTTGCTCTTTGGGATGACGGCCCTGATAACCTCCCCAGGTCTTCTCTGTTGACTAACATCATGGAGCTACATTCCCTGCAGTGCCCCACTCCCCTCAGATGATAGTTAATGTATTGTCATTGCCTACGCTTTACCATTGTGGTGCAATCGAGTTGTTTACCATTGTGATAGCTTCCCAATGTTAACCACCAGCCTTCAGTACACACATGGATCATTTTCTCACACCTAATACAGTCAACTTGGACACAGAACTCTCTAAGTCACTGGCCCAATTTCACTTACATTACAAATAAACACAAGAAGATACTCCAGCCTTCTGTCTATGAAATTACAATTTAACATCTTCAAGTCTGTCCAACACATAATTCACAATGCATTTCCAAAACAACTCTGTGACTGAGATGTCCTGGATTTATATACAACATTGTGAACTTCAAAAACAATTATCATGGAAGCAAGTTTTTGTTCCCAGTATCGCTCTACACATCTTTCTATCTCTCACTATTCCTTCTAACTACATCCAATTAATCACCATTGATGAACTGCTCTTCAATCACCATATGTTTGGCAAAACAACTTACAAAAATGTTTAGATTGGAAACTGATTTCAACAAATGAAGTTGGTATGATTCAGATTCCTTAATGGACCAAAGTAAACTTCAGCTGTTTTCCCTGTAATGGACCTTCAGATTTTCATGCTACAAATCAGTTGCAATGATAAGAAAGTTAGGAAGAAAAAAATTAAATGTTGTTACAAACTGTAATGCATTTTCTGAACAAGAAAACTCAAAATGGATACCACGTATTTCATCAGTCGCAAACAACATTGTTAGATTTTAAATTTGTTAACTATATAAGGGTTTCATGTCCTCCAGGGTGCATATTTGACTAATAAATTAAAAATTGATATCAGCACAAAAGTATCTACAATAATACCTGCACTTCTGCCACAATTCAAAGAGAATTCATATTCTTAATCAAATATAAAGTAAATATTAAAAATAATTTCAATTTTGATATTTCTTCACGCAGATGTCTTATTTAATTTGAAAATTTAACAGCATGTAATACAAACTTTTAGTGTACCGATGTTCTTCAACATTCCATGTTGTATCATCTTGATTATGAATGCGATCTGTCACCACTTCGTGTTGGTTAAAACCCCATTCTGGGAGCTGACGACCACTAAATTTTAATGCTTGAGTTGAATTTACATGTATGAGGCGAACCTACAAAGAAAAACTTTACATGAATCATCTGATAATGTAAGTCTACAAAAATTAATACCTGAAACACATGATTATTCATCTAGAATTTTATTCCTATTTTATGGCAAGATTTACACTGAGCAGTTAATGAAGAGATTACATTAATAATTATTACGGAGAGAATTTTTATGCACTAAAAAAATCTTGAAATATGCAATGAAAATTAACAATGTGAAGTATATGTAATAAAGTATATTCTGTCTCAACCGGAACTTGTACAAACCAGAAACGTGGCTTTACCGGAAAATTTTTCCAACCCGTGAAGTTATAAATGGCTTTTTATATTGCATAAACAGAAAATCTCCAACAAGGACTCCAAACGATTTTTCACATCTTGTTGAAAAAAAATTCTTTGTAAAACGGAATTCCTATAAATTTAACACAATGGGTGGAGAGACACGAAATGTTCTGAATGAAATGAATGCATATGCAGGCTTGTTTTAAATTCTCTATCCCTGTGACGCATGATTTAGGCGTGGCAGCCAGACATCGAAGGAGAGGGGATTCAGCAGTCAGCATAGAATTCGACCTTCGTTTGTCTCTCAAGATGAAAGGGAATTCCCTCTCTCCCAACCCTCTGAGCATGGGGTGTACAGGCAGGGCTTCTATTCATGCGTCTCCCTGCCCCGCATCGAAAATAATTCCTTCATAGTCCCTTGAGCACGTATTGCTCAAGGCCATGCAAGTAGTACTGGATTGTGGTGCATTGAAAGAGTCAGCAAGCAATCCAAATACAGCCACTGGGCAATAAGACCTAGTGTATTTTTCTACCCAGAAGCTGTCAACGAAGAATGTATAAGAATCATTTATCGGCGATTTCTTCCATAAATATGTTACATGTAAATGCATTTTGATAATTATAATAAAGACCTATAACTTACTACTTTCAGGGCAGAAAGGTCAAAATCACAATGTCATAAAATGGGCAACCTTGCTTGAAATGGAAACCTCCCTAAACCAAATTTTTTTTGTGTTCCGATTGATTCAGGTGGAGACAGATGTTACTGTACTACCTTGTGTGAGTCTGATTCTTGATGGACCATAGCGAGGTTAAAAGAAAAAGAATATGTAATACTAAAATTAAAAACTTACCAAGGACTCAATTGTATGCCAGACCTCGCCTACTTGATCTTTGTTAATTATTTCCACTTTCCACAGATTCTGGGCAGGCATTGATACATTGTAATCAATGTAACAGCTTACTTCCTACATAGACAAAAACAGAACCCATACAAAAAAAAAATAGTTTATGATTTCCTGAAACTAATAAAAATTATACCTAAAATTGAACTTAGTAAATGTATTACAATACTATTAATATCTGTCCACTACTTAATTTCTTATTTTAGAATAAAACCATTTTTCAAATTCAGCATAAAACAATCTCAGATACCAAAAGTATTTGAAAAATTTTAATTTTCCTTTTATATTCATTTCCAAATAGCCTAAGAACAGTGGCCTGCAGCAGCTATAATTCTGGAGAACAAAATCATACAAAATGGTTTTCCAAAACACACTAGCACTAACACTACTCAAGAATAACATAAAATACCTACTCTCACGTAATTTTGCTATCAATAACTAGCAAACACACTCTTCACTGCAATAACATGGTTTAATACATTTACACAGAACAACAATTCTATACATACTAAGAATATTAAAAAAGTTACTGCTGCATAATGCATAACAACAAATATTTAATGGGGCTTTTCCTTAGAGCCTTGCTGTCACATGGTAATGAGGGGATTCAGCAGTCAGCATAGAATTCGACCTTCGTTTGTCTCTCAAGATAAAAGGGAATTCCCTCTCTCCCAACTCTCTGAGCATGGGGTGTACAGGCAGGGCTTCTATTCATGCGTCTCCCCTATCATCAAAAATGATGCCCATTGTACAATTCAATCAGTAAGCACAAAATGACAATAGGTGGAATAACACAATCAAATAATTGCATTTACGCCACTCCAGGTGGTCGAGATCACTAAAACTGTAATGCTGTGATGATCTTGGACCAAAGGATCATGGGTTCAAATCCCGCCTCGGCAATGGTTGTGTGTATTTTGTGATTGTGTGCATTGTCTAAGTGTAATGTGCTTGTGTGCCCTCTGTGGTTGGCGTCAGGAAGGGCATCCAAACTTAAAACATTCGCCAAATCTGGATAAAAATGTTGTGGGCAGAAATTAATAAAAAACAAGCCCACACCCATTAGCGCCAACCCCTTAGTAAGGGGAAAAGGCAGAAGAAAAAGAAGGAGGAGGAGAAGGAGAAGAAAGAGGAGAAGGAGAAGAACAAATATTTGCACTTATGGGTTAAAATCTTAATTAATTGTTTTGTAGTTTTCCTGAGCTCCTGGGTATCTCACAAAACTTTAGACACTTCTCACATGGTTGGAAGCTCCACAACTTTCTTTCAATTTCTGGGCTCATTGGTAATAACTCATATAGATACAATATTTCAGTGCTCCTGCATGTCATTAGAATTTTGAAAACTAACAGTGCTACACAACAGCACAGACTTTCTTATATTAGTTTCCTTTTCTTTTCATCATCACAAAAACTACAAAGAATGTTGTAGAACATTATATTTAATGTGTATCAATTAACTCAATGGTTTAGTTCACTTTTATGTAATATTAATTTTGACAAAATTATGTTTTATCAAAATGCCCATACATTTTTTCATATTTTCTCAATTTGTTGGCCCCAAATAATATATTTAAAATAAGACTACAAATATTGTAGAGTGAAACATGTTACATGCAAATTTTCATTACAAAATCTTGAGTTTTTTTAAAAAAATGCCATTTGAGTGTTTCTGAGAAATTTTCAGCTCACTTTCACTTTGAAAAACTTCATAAGAAATTATTTGATGCATAGTCACAAATACAACAGTGTATCAAAGCCTCCCTTAACGTACATATTCAAGGCACAAGAGATTTAAAAAAAATACATTTATGTAATATTTGAAAACTCAAAAGAATACATCAAAACTGTGTTTGTGCCATGTTATGCAGTGCATTTAGTCCTCTCCAAACGAAAAGTTTTAAAAAATTAGAGTCTTTTTTATGAAAATTGACCATTTTTCACTCATAATTACATGAAAACTACTATTATTTTCAAAAAATATACTGGTACACGATATTAATGAAAGAACTAATTGTGGAAAATTATATTTCAAGAAAAAAATCTGTCTTCATTAATGTAGTTGTACAAACAAGTCCAAAAAATTTCAAACTTTTGCAACTTTTTTAAAATTCAAAGTTAACCATGAAAATCAGACTTATGCCATCTTTATAAGTTCATTTCACTCTACTCAAACAAGAAATTTGAAGAAAAAGGTTGGGAAAAATTTTTGAGAAAATTTTGGAAATGTGGCAGTGTCAACTACCCCGAATATTTACAAAACTCTTTTCAAAATCACAAGGTTTTTAATCAATCCAGATCAATTGTGAAACATTCTTTTGGGGGAAAAAACGCTATGAATAGTTTAAGTACTAGTGTTGTTCTTAGATGGACAGTCAGACATTTTTGATAAATCACTTTTCTAGTATCAGGGAACCCCAAAAACATGAATTAAAATATTAAAATTAATTTTCTGCAGCTTTACGTAACTTTCTCTATAATATGTATATTATTTTTTTACCTACATATAAAAAAAGAATTACCCACTTTAAAATGCTAATGGGAATGAAAGTACAGAATGATAATAGGTATTTTCAAAAAATGTATAGACCATCTCTTTGTAATATGCAATGTTCAATTATTAATAATTTCTAATCTCAATATCTTTTATTAATAACATTAAGGTGTTTGATTGTGCATTGTTAATAAATGATGACATACCTACGCTATCTGATACACATTATTAACTTTGAAAGAAAAATTAACATGATCGCTACTAACTTAAGTTGATTAATGTAAACTTATCTCTATTTCCACAAAATCTACTGAATAAAATTAATGAAACAATTTCATACCTGATTCTGAGGTGACATGGGAGCAGCCACATCATGAGAATTGAGAGCCCGACTACTCATTCCATGCACCAACTGCACCACATCACCATGCCGAATAGCATCAACAGGTTGTGAAACAACAAGATCACTTCTATCTGGTCTCTTCACAATCCACCAATTGTTCACATCTTTGAATGAGTAACATGTCACTTGCTGTTGATGGGAAGAGCCTCGCTTATCTGGGTATCGTATGGGATACACATGTGTATGACTATGCAACCAGCAAGTTCGACCATGTGTATGTCTCAAAGTCACCTGAGAACCATGTGCTACTTCCAAAGGCTGGCCACGTGTAATTGATGCCAATCCTCCCTGTATGATCACAAAGAATAATAATATTTTACAAAATAGAATACAAACCAATGCTATTTAGCTGGTTGTCTACAACCTCAGCATCCTCTGACTTTTAGTTCTTGACCTCTTTCTTAGACCTACAATCTTTTAACTTCAAATAAGAGAAATAGAAATAATGCTACAATACTATGGCAAAAATATAAGTTTTTAAAATTGGGTCTTTCAGAGTTTATGGGCTGTAAACAATCGCAGAATGCACACAATACTAAGTAAACATTATGTTACTTCA
Source organism: Acheta domesticus (assembly GCA_031308135.1). Classification (NCBI taxonomy): domain Eukaryota; kingdom Metazoa; phylum Arthropoda; class Insecta; order Orthoptera; family Gryllidae; genus Acheta; species Acheta domesticus. Next base: position 194,769,212 of record JAHLJT010004567.1, read on the forward strand.
CGTAAACATTAAACTGCTTAAGTTATGACCCACAATAATTACTTTTCTGTGTGTTCATTTTCATGTTCATTTTCATATCCACCCTATGCCACTACACTTAATAGTTACAAATTTGACAGTAAATCTAAAAATTTGCATCAAATGGCCTTGCCCAGACATAAGGCACCTGGTTTTATTTCAGTAAAATTGAAAATCATTTTTTGTATTGTTATGCAGTTTTGAAAAAATGGTACTTCATGCTCTATACTACATCATAAAATTAGTTGTTGCATTAATTTAAATTAAACCAATCAGATTAGCCAAAAAAATAATAAATTTAATTTCAAAATTCTTTGAACATCTCCACATCTTTATGTTTAATTTTCAATTTACTCTTGATTCGGCTCACCTCTAAACTGGCTTGAAAAGCACTTGTCATTACACTATCATGAGGTCCTGCTTTATACAAAACCGTTAGGTGCAGGTAGAAGATGCCCACATAAACAATAAATGGCACAATCATCATCACAAAGCTTCGCACAAATAAGTGGAAGCAAAGCGCAGCATCAGTGCGCTTCTTGTCACCAAGCATCCTCCAGTAATCACGGCCTACAATGGCCAGTCCGAGGCAAGAGGAGAAGAATCCAACATATTTGACACTACATCAAATACAAGAAATAATTACATATTAAAAAACTTCCAGTTAAAAAGTTTAAATACAATCAAAGAGAAAGTTGAACTTTTTATATAGTATTCTGTTTGTTGACTACTACTTTCATTTCAAAAAGTTAATATATTATTTTATTTTTAAATTAAATTTATAAAGATAATATACCAGTAATAAGTAATTGGCAAGTCATTATTAGTCATAATTGACATCTGAAAAAAATAATAAACCAGGTTCTTACCATAGGGCAAATGTTAACGACACTGAACCCAATGTGAGCCATAGCCACCATTGGAAACAAAATGGATTGGTATGATAACGACGGAACTTTAAAATGCACAATAATCCAAAGAGTGCAAAAAACACCAACATAGACTCCATAAGAATAAATCGTGATTGGGTTAACATTGCATTATCTGAAAACAAAAACATGAGACCATTAAAAATAATGAATGAATAAAGGTTCCTTATTTTCTCATAACAATGTAAAATTTTGATTCTAACCAATGATTACTTCATTCATAGAAATATTAAAACAAAGTACGTACGAATATTTATGAAATGTACAAATAAATACTACTGTATTTATTCATTAAGAAAGGGATTCTACAGAATAATTTGAAGGTATTCACTAATGTGCGTAAACTACAAATAAGGTAAGTTTCACATGAAGTAGGCGAGATAATGAAATAAAGAATGCAATCATAATTTTAAAATAACATGTTTACCACAGAGAAGAAGAAATCCTGCAAGTACAGCAGTCCATTGTGAGAAACCCAATTCGAGAATTAAATGGTATGCTGTGGGTATGAGTAAACTGCCACACACAGCAGGAACCAGTCGTAATGCAAACAATGGGACTGATTCTGAATACGAACTGCCAATTCTATCAAACTTGAACTGACCTGAAATGTTAAATAGAAGGTTCTATACTACATAACCTAAAAGTCACTACTAAAAATATCAGTTTATACATGTTCTTCATCCCACCGTCAAATCCTGCAAAGTATGCCACTGCAGCAATAAGTTGCTTTCCCAGAGGTGGATGTGTATCAAAGAAAAAAGTTTGCTTCATATACAAACTGGCATATTTTCCATAATGAAGTTCGTCAAATCTAGAAATTTAAGACCAACAACATTTAAATTTGAATTGAATAGAATAGCCAAGTCAAAATAAAAGGTAAACAGCACGACTTACACTATACTACGGGGCTCCTCAAGTTTATACATCCTGGTGGCAAGCCCCAGGGCAAGAAGCAGAAGCGACATTGCATCAAATTCCAATTTCATGTTAAATCCTGATTTTTCTTTCTGCTTCGCCTGTGACACTCGACTGTCCTCTGATGCTGCGTCTGATGTCGATTCACCATCTCCCTGCGACGACGAAAGTGAGAGAGAGATTTAACCTATATTACACCGCAATCAATTTTCGCGCAAAGTTTTCCACTCAACCCACAAGTGAAGGAATGTATTACCTCATCCCTACTCAAAGGCACGTCTCCCATATGACGTTCCGCCACGTCCTCCACGCCACTACCCTTCGTACACCCCGCCCCTGCATCACCGTCTTCGCATCCGTTATCTGCTGCCGCCTCCTTCCCCGCAAGCACACCTCTCTCACGTTGATTCTGGTTCTTCCGGGACGTCTTCGAGGCCGATTTCTTGCTCTTCTTTTCCATCTCCATTACATTGAAACTAGAAGGAAACACAGTTTACTGAATGAACATTCAGACCATTTCGACGTATGTCCACGCCGCGTTTCTGCCGTTTCAGGTGAGAGGCCAGGTAGGTCAACGCACGAGAGAGAAGGCGGAGGCAGACAGCGGCGACGGCGGCGGCGGCAAGCGCGCGTGCGGGGAAATAACGGGACAACCGCCCACGGCGCAAACGTCAGATGACCCAAAATACCGAAGAAGGGGGACCTTGCACCCTACCGGTAGTGATTGGGTAATGCGAAGGTTCTATGCGCGAAGAAGGTACGCGAACGACACAGTGAACAGCGTTGGGCAGTATTGAAATATTTGTATTTTAAATACATTTTGTATTGAAAAACTATATTTTTGAGTTTTTTCGACATGTATTTTGGAGATGCATTTAATACTTTGTAAAACAGGTGTATTTAAAAAAATAAATACTTTAAACACAGATGATTAAGATAATCTTTTTCTTTGATTCCGCTAGTAAATACGCCTCATTGAAACAAAAATAAAAGCTCCTTTCAGCTGCTGAAATTGAATTATCTTGATTTTTAAATGATAAATTTACATCATTAGGGATGCTGGACAATAAAAAAAGCATTTATTCGTTATAACTAGGGAGCGCATTTCTATGATTTCGCATATTTTTGTCCGTTGCTTCAGGGCACAGCTAACAAGTAAAATGTAAAGTATTGTAAGTAAATTTTCTTGACGTTTGATTAGATTTGGATGATATGTTGATTAATATGTTAATGCATATTTGGCCGATTTTTCCTGTTGGCGCAGCCGTTTTAACAGCTTTAGGGACCGTTGGGCCCACATTAATTTGGGGGCCCCCTATTTTCATTTTCATCGATCTTCTCCCCCCCCCCCAACAAATTTAAAAACAAAACTAAACTTCTCCTCACTGAGTGTTAAAAAAAACTAAACTTCTCGTCACTGAGTGCATTCTTGCAACAACCAGCAACATTACTTAGTATGCATGTCACATCACTCCCTTATGCCAATTTTTTGAGTATAGTCGTACATCACTTTTTTTTTTACTTTATTTATTTATGTAGTTTTTTTAGTACTGTCGGGGGCCCTTGAACATTAAAGCCCCTGGGCCCGGGACCTTCATTAACATGGGCCTGCCAGTTGGTGCATATTCGTGTACTTTTCATCCTATCTATTTATTTGTGAGCGTTCATCGATTACAAAGAGCTCGTCACAGTTTGCGTTTCTTTTATTGTTGTTTCCTTCCTTTCGTTTCTATAGATAAAATACTTGTGCAAATGTAGGAATCTCTTGATAATATTTTTTTTAACCAGGAAGAAGAAATGCCACAAGACACACAATGTACATCACTAAGGTGCATATTTACTTTAATTATTTCTCCCGCGAAGTGAGGTAGATTATATTCTGTTTGCACAAATATACATATTTTCATTCCAAGCATGCTCTTCCTGAAAATATCAAGAAAGGTTAATGCAGGAAATGAAATATTGTTCATTTTAATGGCATGTTAAAGTGCATTTTTGAGAATTTTTAAAAGCGTATTTCAAGATTTTTAGGGCATAACATTTCTCTCCCTAGTTGTAACATTGGTTTATGATCATCCGTGTCAATGGACCGACTGTTTTTCGTTGCGGGATTTATACATTCGTCGACCAGGGGTTTATTGCCTGATGGTTTGTTTGAAAAATTAGTCGTTTTAAAAGGAAAATCCGTTTATTTGAGTTAGGCAAATTTTTACATCATTTTATATTTTAAGTGTTTATATATAAATGTGTAGTATTACAGTTAGGGTTAAAGTAGGGTGTACACCCTTAGAGAAGCAATGCGAAATGAATAGAACTTCCCGATTTTCATGGCTCATAAAGTTTTGAGACGCCCTTATAAGCTTTGTCCCCGCCGCATTATTATGCCAAATTACTTTGAAAGGCAAGTTTTCTCGCTTCGCTCGCCCGGATCCAAGTCGCGGCGAGGCTCGGGCCTTCGGCCCTCGCGTTCACTATAAACAACCTAGAGTATCCACCGAATAATTACCAATTCATTTTTATAACAAATCACTTCACTAAGAACTTTATAAGAATGCCTCTAGTATTTAAACTGCGCAGTTGCAAACACGTGAAAATACGCGAAATGCCGGTTTGAACGACTTCCGTAAGTGGTACCGTACACTAGACTTTAGCCACAGTTAGTTATTGTTCAGAAATTTGTATGACTGACAATTACTATTTTATTGGAAATGAAAATTACAAAATATTGTCGCAATAGAAAGATCTAATATAAAATTATTATATTACGTGTATTTTAAGTATTTTAAATACGTTTGTATTTAGCAAATCAAAACCGATTGTATTTTTAGTATTATTTAAATACTTATTTGCATAGAATTTTGGCGAAGTATTCAAATACTATACTTGGGTTTTTATTTCTTGACGCATGGGGGCGATGGATGGAATATTCTTCAGGATGGAATATCTCACGGTATTTTGCGTCGTTCTCGGTCTGCCGGTAGGTCGCATTACCGCCAGCATTGCTCGATACAGTCGCGATCATGCGACTACCATTGGCACGACTGAGAACGACGCGAAATACCGTGAGGTATTCCATGGTGAAGACACGCCCCCACGCACCAAGAAATAAAAACCCAAGTATAAATTTAAAATATTTTGCGCAACTCTGACCGTGAGAAATATTATCCGACGTTCTTCAGAGAGATTTACAAGTTGGTGACGCGGTCAACGCGAGAAATGGTGCATGAAATTCCGTGTCGAATGATAAAAAGTGTTGTGGCATAATCTAAGAGCCTTCATAGAAATTTACTGTCCCTTGAACAGCAGAGCTTTTTCAGGGCTTCGAACAGAAAGGAAAGCCCTCCACTTTCTTTACTTGTCAACACAAAAATTTATAATAATTGCAAAAACACCGAGATTTAGAGTGATCAACAGCCAAATTCTGACTTTTTTGTTATCATGTTCATACCCAAAATTAAAATACAATCGCAGTGACAAGACAACTCTCAAACTTTCTTTCTTCTTCTCTTTCTAGTGTTTAATGTTCCTCAGCGCTCTACGATACACAAGAGCAAGCTTTTCTTACAGACCATCTACATTTAATTTCCAATGCGCGCATCTCCCTTGTTGTCGCTGCCTCCCAGTTCGCACATGCGACAGCAAGGTTCCAAGGAAAGAGCTACCCGCTACTTTCTATTCACGTGTTCGTAATGAAACAGAATTTTTTTTATGTTCTCGGCATGTAAAGAACAATGTCCTATAAATAGTGAAGTTTTCGCGAAGAATATTTTTGGCTAAAATATTTAATTTGTTGAAATGATTTTGTTCATGAGCAGTGTGAGTGCTACTTTTTGGAAAGCAATTTTGTGCGGTTTAGTCAGCAACATTTTTGCTGCTACAAGCCACTAGTCTGTATTACTATACTGCGATTTTTCTAACTGCCCCTCAAGGCCCGTCTTCACGATGGAATATGTCACGGTATTTCGCGATGTTCTCAGCCGTGCCGCCAGGTATCGCATGATCGCGAACGTATTAAGCAGTGCTTGCGATCATGCGACTTCTAGCGGTGCGAGGGAAAAAGACGCGAAATGTCGTGTGATATTCCATCGAGACCGTTGGGGCTTGAGGGGCAGAGTTAGAAAAATCGCACTATATACTGCGACACTTCACAATGGAATATGTTCCGGTATTTCGCTTCTTTCTCAGTCGTGCCGTTAGGTATCGCATGATCGTGTCCATATCAAGCAGTGCGTGCGATCATGCGACTTCTAGAATCACGACCGAGAAAGACGCGAAATGCCGTGATATTCCATTGTGGCCATAGGGGCTCGAGAGGAAGTTAGAAAAATCGCACGGAACTACGCGCGGAAATTGAAAGGAATCTATCTACAATATATAAGCGACTCTGACAGTTCTCTCGCCACATGCTGTGGTATTATACTCGCACGTTTCTTGAGCCTCGGAATACCTTTCCCCACTTCTTCACTGACTGTAGTTCAATTATTATTTATCTAGCGTATGGCTGTAGTTCAATTACGCATAAACAATAGCAACGAGGGTTGTTGACAAAATCTGATAACTAGAAATGTTCGCTCTCGTATAACAGAAACTATTTGGCTTTGACAAACGATCCACAGATTTGATATAATAGTCCTGTCCAGCGTTGCCAGACGATTAAATGTGTTCCCAAGCACCAACGTTCAAAAATCCTGATACTTCCACTGTAATTCCTGGTACCAACTACAATTGATTCTGAAATTGCTCAAATTGTAATGATATTATATTTTAACATGCACAGGAAGTTCGCTAAAATTTAACTCCATATCCAGATATTTTATATCAATAAACTAAATGGAAGCATAGTGGAAAGAAAAAAGTATTTCCACATTTCATAAATGGCAAACAAAGAAGTATCCTCTTCTACTGTAGCATGAGCTGGAAAAATACCATCCTCTGTCACTCTTAAATGTTGTTACGACAGTGGTTTCACAAATATCACAGTTATTTGCAATACTGGTGTTCGTGTTACATTATTCAATAAAAAATATTATAGGAATCTTAAATCGTTCATCATCAGTTACCATAGACTTAAAATCCTGGTATATCGTATCTTCATTAAAATCCTGGTACGTCTGGCAACACTGGTCCTGTCGTCGAAATAACTAACCTTCCCACTCCATTCGCATCAAGCGAAATGGGGGCTCAAGAAAACGTGTAGGGATAATAAGGGATAAGCAGGGTAATGTGACCTGCTGCTCTGAGGCAATAATCTTGCAAGGATTTCTCATAGCCAAAGTTCAGCGATGCCGCTCCTCCAACTCACACGAAGTCGAGACGATAGGTTAGGTTGGCAAAAGTTATGAACAGGATATCAAGACGGCTCATAACGGGCTGTGTTAACGATTTGATATTTCATTTGTCATGTAGGTGATGCAATGTGCTTAGCCATGAGTGGCAACTGCGCCATGAACAGTCAGTGTCGCGTTTGCGTTGCCGGTACTGTAGGATCTACTAAGGTCCGATTAAATTAAGAAGGTGATTGACATTTGTGAGTGGAGGGGAGCGACGTTGCCAGGTCGCAAACCACTGAGCACGTGTTGCCGGGGCACGAAAACAAACACTTCAAAAAATACGTGTAAAAGTGTAAAAAATACGACAAAAGCATAACCTCAACGCAACTCATCACAACACAGTACACATTGCGCGCGCAGCACCGGCAGAAACGCGGGCGGCGCGGCGGCAGGGAAGTCGTTGTGCGATGCTCAAATGTTCCCCGTGTTCGGCAGTGGCAACTGAGCGACCTGACACGTGACGTTTTGTCTCTGGTTGGCAGATGCCATGGAAACGGGAGAGGCGTCCTGACGTCACACAGAACTGTCAATCACCTTCTTAATTTAATCGGACCTTAGTAGCCTCCGGCCTCGGGAGCAGCTCGTTAGATACCCAGGGACTCGAAAAAAATCTATTGTACTAAATTCGAATGAGCTCGAAATATTTGTGAATAAATTTATCTGTTACGGAAATGATGTTCACTCCTAACGGGTCTAGAAACCAAAACCCAAATAGCAGATTCCCTTAGGCTTAAAACTTTTCACCAAAGAGAAGAACTTTACAGGCTAAAGATGGAATATTATTCCAAGGATATTTGTATTGTTCTCTATGAACACTGTTGTAACTACCGATAGCATCAATGACGTCCTGAATTCTCACACAAGAATATGATCTTCTGGAGGCCGAAACCTTGGCGTGACATAGTATCTTCGCGCCGAATCTAGTTTCCCGTACGCTCTTACAGTGAATGTTCACAATGCGTTCCGAAATCAACATAAGAAATATTTCAGTGACAAAGCAGATCATTCAGACATTTTAAATGAGCAAAATAAGGAAACAAATTTTATCATTTAACATGAATATAACATGTATGTAAAGTAAAACACTGAAGAGTAATACAACAGAGTAAACAAAACAATCTTTTTAACCTTTTGAAATCATTTCAACAACTGTCATTGTTAGAAAGTAGTCTGACATACTTAGGGTAAGCCAATTTATTCATTAATATAACAAAGATTGAGTAGAAAATACTTTACTTCACTTTTAAATGAGCCTTTGAAAATCGCTTTTAGTGAAACGTGCAGAAGTCAAAATCGCAATTTCAAAATTGCTCTCACTTTGTTGAAAATCGTGACAAAGCCTTATTTTTTATTTTATTTTCATCATTACTATCTCAGAAAAGTGTGCATTCCAATTATTTGAATTTAACTCAGTTTACAGAAACGGGATGCAATGTGGCGATAGTCAACAAAAGTGTTAATTACTTAATTAATAGGCAATGTTTCAGTCCAAAATATCTGCATTAAGTTAAAACAATATCTCCCTAACACGTTCATAACACTAGGTCATTTATTTGCAAGCGTTATTGTTACAGTTTTTTTCGTTTATGTCATTTTCCAAAAAAGGATGTTTTTTGACTTACACTACTCTTGCTCTCAACGTCTCAAATGTGTGCAATGTTTTGAATATTATATTTCCGCCTTTTGTAAGTATGAGAAGCGTTTTCGCACTGTTTTCATATATTAAAAATAGTGCTAGGAAATTCAGGCATTTACTTACCTAAAACAGGTAGGCAAAAAGGCATTTATTTTTACTAAAATAGGCATGCAAAAACTCATTTATTGTGTCCAAAGGTGGGATGCAAAAAGGCATATTAACAACGAAAAATCTTCATGTAAAAAGGTATGATTCTAAAAAATTAATAATAAAAATGATTCACATTTTTATTTTATCTCTAAAATTTACATAAACACTTACATGGAAGGAAACGATCATTTCTTTGTAATCTTGATTGCTATGATCACGAATGTTTTAATTGCAACCCTATCGATACGAAATGCTCCCCTTTGAATCTTGAAATGGAATCAGTGAAAACAGATTTGCAGATTTTGTTCATCGCATTTGTGAAATCCCCAGTACTGAGAAAGGTACATCATATAGACAGAGCTGTGTGAAAAAATTCAAAAATCTTGACTAGTATCATCTTCTAAATTATTTTGAAAATTGTTTTTTATTTGTAAATTCAGAATTATTAACGTACACTTTATACAGAGTAAATTTTAAATAAATTATTTAATTTAAAAGATAGGTTCATATTTTTTTATTAAAAACCTGTTAACGATGTTTCGTGACGCGGTGTCTCCTCATCTTCGGGTACATCTGAAATGATGTATTATACATAATTATATATAACGCTATATAATATTTATATTAATATAATACTATATAAGATTTAATAACAATTTACTACACCTTATAGATTATCTGATAATCAAAACAAGCTCTAGTAAAATTAAATCTACACATGAACAAATTAATCAATTAAATGGCTGTTTTTATAGTAAAAATTATAAATATATCTTCTTTCGCTCACCTTGAAATGCAAAAGAAAACTGAAACAATTCACATCACATTTGAGAATAATAAATGTATGACCTCGAACTCAGCACTACAGTGAACCTCTCATGTTATTGGGACGAATAAACATTTTTGAACCGTTCCCGTCGCAAATGCTGAGATGGCCAGAGAACAGTGTTGCCTGATGCCGAATGAGGGAATGAGGAATCGGGACTGCGCGAATGCGGAACGAGCATGAAGCCTGACAACTGAAATTTAATTACCTTTAGCGAAAGCGATATATTATTCTCGTTTCTTTCATTCGAAATAAGACAAAAGGCGAAGAAATTCTAAAAAAATATCATTGAGGCGTAAATGGTTGATATTTAATCGTCGAAGAAAAATCGCGGAATTTGTGTCCATCGGCGCGGATTGCGAATTGGACTCGAATAGGCGGAAGAAAATGCGGAAATTGCGGAATCTGGCAACACTACCGGAGAAGGAATTCCGTTAGAAAAAGGGAGAGGGGATGACGTGTTAATACAAAATTCTAGTTTCTACATTCTATTAATTTGAAAAATTGTTTTGTAATCAGTTTGTAATATTGGTTTAACAGGTTATTGAATTTATGGATTTATTGGTCTGCATAAACAAAGTTTCAACAATAAGCCCCGAATTCTTCCGCAGTTCGAGATTGCTTTATTTGAAAACGCTTTGAGAACACACATGAGCCTTTCTATCATCCGACAAAACGACATGATCTTAAATGTTTTAAAATGTATATTAATTTAAAAAAACTATTTTGTTTGTATGATCATGTATTAGCATTAGAGAATAACTCATAACAACAGCTTGCAGGTGATCATTATGTTCACTTTAGAAAACAAAACATAAAAATATAGCTTTGCTGACGCATCATTCATATACCTGTAAGTATTTTTTTTACAACGATTATAATTTTGAAATTGCAATATTACCCGTTCATATCCCGTTTGGAGTTAATATACAAGGCCATTGAGTGTTGGGAATGTTTATTTTTTTATTTTATTTATTTGTCAAAAAACTGTGTATGACGTGTGGGGAAAGAGATTTATCTGCGCACATTTTCTTGAGGGCCACAATAAAAAAAATGAATTTAGAAAAATAAAAATATTTGAAAAATGTTTGTCCCCGAGTTACAGAAAATCAATTTCAACGGTAAATGAACTACAAGCAAAAGGAGTGCTCAACAAAACGTGCGCACGTGTTTGAACGGGAGTATAACATTAATAGCTGCTACAATTCGTTGGTAGTCCAATGCCAGATACTCTAAGATCATATTTGAACAAAGCAGTGTGAAAGAAATTTTCTACGCATGAATATACATTTAAAATACGACGCGACGCCACATTCAACTAATTACATAGTAGATTACTTTCTCTATCAAGTTATGAAGTCAGAATCCATAATTTGTGGGCCCTTGATTCCGAAAAAATGCGTGAATGCAAAACCGTGTGTGCTGAAAGTCGAAACTGTGTCATCGTTTTTGTTGCTGGGTATCCAACGAAACCAAACGCACCTCCCAATTGTCGGAGTTTTCATTCAATTTCTGCGGGCATTTTTCATTCGAACTTTTGAAGTTTTGAAAATCCAAAAGTTCAAGTTTTTTTCGAGCAATAGTCTGTTTGTTTCGTGCTTGGTGTGAAATTTCTTTCAGTGAGGCGACAGGTTTTAAAATTTCTCAAGTACGCAATTTTGTGCCCAAAGAAAGAATACTCATGTGACAAATATTAGTTAGGATGATTACAACCCGATATATTTTCGACTTACAAGGGACATTTCAAGGCATTTTGGAAAGATTTTTTCAAGGCGTTTAGAAACGTTTGTGCAAAATACGGCTATTAGATATATTATGAAAAGAATATGGCCACAGCTTTTTACAACGGACAAAAAGGTTTATTCAGATTTTCAGTTAGAAAGATACGAGTTCACATAGCGACATTTCGAGGTATATTTTTCCCCATCTTCAGGCAAAAAACAACAGAAAAGAATATAATCCAAACTTGTAAAGTATATGGCTCAAAGAAAAAAATATTAGAAAAACGATTGTACTGAAAAAGATAATCTAATAAAGTACTCGATATAATAAAAAAAGTATGTATATGGAGATTCACCAATTCAAAGAAAATCAAACAAAAATATTCGGTAGAACTATTGTATACATATGTACAGAATGGCCTGCAAAGCACGTGCTGAATGACTTAAAAGGCTGAGCAAAATTCAACCGATTATTTAAAACCATATTCTTTACAATTTTTGGATTAACTCCTTTTCTGAACTGTTTTTAGCCTGACGATGGGGAAAAATATACCCCGAAACGTCGTTATGTGAACTCGTATCTTTCTGAATAAACGTGTTTGCCTGTTGTAAAAATCTTTGGCCATATTCGTTTAATAATATAGACTATAAACAATATTCTTATTGAAACGGCTATTAGATAACCTCTTTGAAAGTTAGTTTTCTCATTAAGGACAATTATTTAACATTCTGTTCTTTTTCTGTGGCAACGAAGTATTTTGGCCTAAAATTCGTTGGAAATTACTGTATGCGTTGCATAGAATCATGGTTATACGAATTTTGTAATTTATGTAACTCGTATTATGTTAATCGCGGAGTTCGCGAAAGTTGGAAAGACTTGCAACACGCATAGCTAAGCGTATACTAATGCCTAACAGTATTATGGGTTAAAACCATGGATGAATGAAACCATGTTTTACTAACAGCCATGTTGTTCTATGTTAGAACGCCTTATAGTTCCCGCGTTCGCATTGCGGTATGGAGCTTTTGCGTGGCATAGCGCATGACCCCCGTCTCGATCAGGTTTTTGTCCAGTTTCCCTGATCCATTGAGCAAATGCTGAGATGGGCCCTTGTTTTGCTTCTGGAGATATACTCTTCGGACCCGAGCCAGCGATCTGTGCAACTGAGTAGTTCACAGCTTCATCGCCAGAGCGAGTTGGTGGCGAACAGACATGGGCATTTGGCGTCGCCGCGTCACCATTCAAAATTCAAATAAGGATCGGACTTGGCCTATCTAGTGTCAACCCACTGCTCCGTTTAACATTGAGTGCCGTCTCTGAGATATACTCTTTGCTTCTGGACGTAAATGTAGCTTCATTATGCGCACGTTCATTATATGCACGTTCTGCTTGTAGTAGTAGAAGTAGAGCTGAGAGTGAGTTACTATTTTGTTAGCATTGCAGAAAAATCAAATCTGCAGTTAGTTTATTGTTGCAAATATGATTTCTATAATTCGGGAATGAAAATGTCTAGTTTTTCAAATGTTGCTAATCTCGCGCATTTTTAAATTTCATTATTATTTTTTTATCTTATTCATTTTTCAACTATCGTATTTATAGTTAAAATGTTGGGAGGAGATTCTGGAACTCAAGAAAATGTGCGCAGATAATCTTCAGCCCATACATCACATACAGTTTTTACTGTTTTTTGACCAAGTATATCCAATCAAATGTAGCGTATAGCCATCGAGTGCAATCTCGGGCTCTTGTGCATGCGCAGATGCTCAAAAGGGACGATAAATTTGAACTGCGCGTCCATACAAGATCGGTGCTGTCGACTGCTGCAATGTTTCGACGTGCAAAACCTCCTTATTTTGTATCTAAGGATACGACATCAATGTCGATATTTCCAAACTGCTTAATACCAGCAATTTGATGTTGCACCATCTGCCTGTACTTGTACATGTGCTTGTTCCCTACAAGCAGCGATCCGGCCATGGGTTATGAGGAACGTGTGGTTAGCATGAAGACATTCCTACGCAGTGTTCTGCTCTTCTCGATCTGAGAAGTGAGTTTTCTCATCGTCATAGAGCAACGTAAACTGGGACCTTGCAAGGAAAACGCGAACTATAATCTTGCCCGACCAGGAGTCGAACCTGGGTCGCGTTATGGAAAGCTAGCACGCTGAGCCATGATCTATACCGCTAGAGCGATGTTGCATCATAGGAATATGAAATACAGAGTTAGTCTGCCTCACCTACTCAACCACCAGAGAGGAACAGATTCGATACAGCATGAACGAATTATTAGTATGTAGTCGATTAGTATTCTATATAAGTCGCCCACTAAATCCAGCTTGTTAGAGGGCTCCATGTTACCTCAGGTTCGATTTTAAGTTGGCGCTTGCATAGATGTCCAAAAGTTTAGTCGACTTCTATACGCTATGCTACACTCAAAATCCCCTTTGAACATCAATAATTTGTTGTCGACGTCGCTTACCTATAGTTTTCATCCCGGTGTAAGAAATAGGGAGTTTTTGCACGGCATAGCATACAGCAATCGACAGCAATCACCATCTTCTGCGCTTGAGCAGATAAACAAGTGACGGGAACCTCGAACTGCGTGTGCCCAGAAGATAGATAGTGTTTATCAGCAGGGTCGGATCCTGACCATTATTCTGGTGGGTGCCCCAATAGATTTTTGTTAAATAATAAACATTTGTTATTGTATTGTATACGTATCATTTTTGTGGTATGCATATGATACAATACAATATACCTTTGAAAATATATTTTATTATAAAGGAGGGAATATTTTGTCAACAAAACTTGAAAAAAACCGCTCTTTTTCTGTATTCAAAATTCGACTAGAATATGATTTAGGATAGAGATCACAGAATTATGAAAACGTGCACAAATTTCACTTCTCCCCATAGCTTGTCACACACAGTTTTTAACGGTTTTGACATAAATAAATAAAAAACAATTTCAATTATTAAATAATTACGTAATTTTAAAATAAATATTTAAATCAATTTTGCCAAATAAAAGAAGGTAACAAACGAAAATGTTAGGCCTTTTGAGGGGGGCTATGGCCCCCGTGGTTCCCCCCTGGATCCGCCACTGCTTATCAGTGGCGTCTCCTGAAAGATTGGGAGGGGGGTTGCAATAAAAAGTAGCAAATACTTTGTCAATAAAACACTGTTCACCTTCATTACTTTCTGGGGCCTAGTGCTCAGACGCCATTGTATAGTTTCGGGCTCATTTCTTAGAGCTTCGCCACGATGCATCACAAATTTATATTGCCAACTGCACAAAAGTACACATCTCTTTCACTGTACATCCATTCTTCGTTTTCATTTTAACAAAACGTGATTACACTCTCACAATCTTACACTCACAACACCTACTTCCTCGTTCTTACTCTCACAATCTTACAACACTTACTTACGCAGTACATACACACAAACACACGTAGGCACAATATCAGTTACATACGTAGAGATTTAGAGGATGTACAACAGTGTTACCTACTAGAATTTAATAATGAAATATTGACCTAAAATAGCGTTTTACGAATCATATCATGACATTCCATGATATTCGTAGTTGAAACTACATTCTATATAATTCTCGAAAATTCGAACTTGACAACATTGCCTACAAGCGTGAAGAAAAAGATCTACTAATTAAGATGTTTAACAATCTTCTACTTGCACCCTGGTGAAGGAACTTTGAACTGCTTCTGCCAAGTCCATACACTACCGCACCTGGTAGCCAATAAATGAAATTATTGCAGCTTAAACTTGTATACCAGACGTACTTGTGGAATCGCCTCAGTCACGTGCTTTGTTAGGCCATATACCCAATGGGCAACCTTTTGGAACACTGGCCTTGCAGCATAATCGATCGTGGAGAACGGATACGACTCTCTTATAAGAAGTAACAGTGCCTGGTTTTGTAACAGTGTTACAAAACCAGGCAGTGTAACTGATACAGTGGTCTAAAGCCACCAATGACAGGACAATATATATTTCCAAAGAGAAAATGAGAAACACAATAAAAATTATAAATCAAAAAAACAACCGAATAACGAAGGGACGCGACGCATCACTCGCATCCATTGACGCTACTCCATTGGTGACTATCGATTGCTGTAACGCTTTGCCGTGCAAAATCTCCCTACTTCTTACATTGTAGTCTGCATATCTCTTACACCGTGATGTTCTTGCAATAGTGAGTCGATTCATTCACTTGGAGCACGGTAAAGGATATGGTTGGATTTGGCATTTTGGGTCGATTGTTCGACTTTGCCGGCTAGCTAACGATGTCTCCTATGGCTGGACCTAATTTAATTCCTACACATGGAGGGGAAGTGAGACATTTGGCGAACATGACGTTTTCCATTCACCGTAACTGTAGCAAACTCTGCTTGCCTGAGCTTTTCTTCGTCCCACAGCCACAGAAACTGAGACGATTAACCACAATATTTACACAAAAATGATGGAATGCAATATATCAGAGGCAGACGAGAATCCTATGCAATTTTGTTTCAATAATATTGCTACCTTGGAACATAAGATTGTAAGTTTCGTTTGATAAGTACAACAGCCGAACCAAAATATGATAAGGCACATGCGACATCAACCACATAAATCATACTGAAACGTTATAGATAACGAGAAATCTCAGTACTGCAGGCAATAAAGTGCAGTGGGTGCAAATAGTTCAAAATACGCAATAAAACGTAAAGGCAATTACATGTAATGATCGTGCAATCCACAGTCTTTGAAAACTGCACTTGAAAAGATGTGGAAGTTACGCGGATAAGAAATGAAACGAGCAAACGAATATCGTGTAATGCAAGTGCTTTGTTCAGATTTTTGTTCAACAAAATTTTATATTTAAGTTCTAATCTACTGAATTTTTCAATCTATTTCTTGTGTAAATATTAGTTAACACTAGCCCTCCTGGCCCCGATCTATCGGGGCTTCATAAGAACAAAAATGTGCAGAATACGTGATTCATTTGTAAATAAAAAACACACCGTTTTGGGTTATTACATCTTATATTTTCTTTCTCCTTCCGCTCCTTATTCTTCGCCTCCCTCTTCTCTTTCACCTTCCTCACCTTCACTTTCTTTTCCACCGTCTTCTACACAATCTCGTCTTAATCCTCCTCTTCCTTTCTCTTTGTCAGTTTCTTCGTCGTTTCATCTATCTTTTTTACCTTCTATCTTCAAACTAACTTAGATGGCTCAAATCAACAACTGATGACACTGCAGTGCCTCTGGCCGGGAGTTTCTCAGGTTCGAGTCTCGTCGGACTAGATAGCTAGGTCGAATTCAGCCGGTGTCTGGAGGAAAATTCTTGCGGCTGGCTGCATTCACCGGCAGTTTTCCGTGGTTTCTCCGATTAGCACCAGGCGAATGCCGGAGCAGTACCCTAACAAACGGGCCACGGACCTCGCACGACCTTTCCTTTCTCTTGCTTGTCATATCCTCACCTCTTACACACACAAGCACATCATTACCTCACATGCCGGGAGGCCAGTCGGGAGCTAAGAGCTTGTCCTGGTTGGGGTGGTGTTCCGCTGGTGGAAAATACCTAGTTGGAGAAACTCCCGCGAGCATACTGACGGTTTTTCCCCAACGGGAGATTAGAGTTTGTCCCTGTTGGGACGGTACCCGGCTGGTGGGTGATATCTGGTTGGGGGAAAACCCGAGAGCCGACGGGTAGGTCGGTTCTCGCCATCCAACGGAGGAAGATCACCACCTCCCGCGATAAAAACATGCACTATACTTACGACACTAATTGTTATGTCCATAAATGAAATTCGCACGCTAACTCAACAACATTTATTGATTCATTAATTACAAAAGTTGCCAGCCATATTGCCAGTCCTGGGCAATTTCCAATGCCCTGCTTCTCTATACGTCTGCTCCTGGACGTTTCCCGCTGACGCTGGCTGAGATCGTCGCCCCACGACGATCGACATCTGGCTGCTGGTTCTCTGGACTGGACTCGTAACGCCACCCGGGACTCTCTCCAGACTGCCCTCGGGGTGTCGGCCGGCTCCCTTTAAAGGGCCGATGCTAGGCGGCGAGACTCGCTCCACGCCTCGAGCCTGCCAGTCCGTGCCCACGGCTTGCCGCTGCCGCCACCGATTCCCGCCAGAGCGCGCTGTCTTGCTGCTCGCGCGCCAAATCCAATACTTAGGCGCGACGTGATTTGCGTGACATAACACGAATGACTTTAGGAGTTGACGCGCCCGGAATCACTAATCAATCTTTCTTCTGCTAATTTCCCAATTAATGTTTATACAATTTTTCTAACTCTGCCTCTGAAAGCCCGTCTTCACAATGGAATATGTCACGGTATTTCGCGTCTTTCTCAGACGCGCCGCTAGATATCGCGTGATCGTTACCGTATCAAGCAGTGCTTGTGATCATGCCTCTCCTAGTGGCAGGATCGAGAAAGACGAGAAATGCTGTGTGATATTCCATCGTTGATAGACATCGTTGAAGGACTCGAGAGGCAGAGTTAGAAAAATCACTAAGGTCCGATTAAATTAAGAAGGTGATCGACAGTTCTGTGTGACGTCAGGACGCCTCTCCCGTTTCCATGGCAGCTGCCAACCAGAGAGGCAAAACGTGACGTGTCAGGTCGCTCAGTTGCCTCTGCCGAACACGGGGAACATTTGAGCATCGCACAGCGACTTCCCTGCCGCCGCGCCGCCCGCGTTTCTGCCTGTGCTGCGCGCGCAATGTGTACTGTGTTGTAATGAGTTGCGTTGAGGTTAGGCTTTTGTCGTATTTTTTACTCTTTTACACGTATTTTTTGAAGTGTTTGTTTTCGTGTCCCGGTAACACGTGCTCAGTGGTTTGCGACCTGGCAACGTCGCTCCCCTCCACTCACAAGTGTCAATCACCTTCTTAATTTAATCGGACCTTATATTTGCATGATAATTGCGTCGCTACAACATGGCGCATGCTGATGCACAAACGTCAAGTAGGCTGAGTCAAACAGAGATGGGTACAACTATAGTGCGTTTTTTATAACTTTGCCCCTCAACCCCCTATAGCCACGATGGAATATTACACGGCATTTCGCGTCTTTCTCCGTCACACCGCTAGAAGGCGCATGTTCGCAAACACTGCTTGATACCCGCGATCATGCGATGCGTTCGCAAGCACTACTTGATCATGCGATATCTAGCTGCGACTGAAAAAGAAGCGAAATACCGTTATATATTCCATCTTGAAGACCGACCTTGAGGAGCAAAGTTACACAAATCGCACTATATTTTAAGTGCTCAACTAAAAGTATTAGTATTAAAAGGACGTAATCAGAATTAATAATTTTATTATTATTAATAATAAAGATAATAATAATATAATATGATTGTTGATGTTGCAGTTTCTACAAATGACAACCTAAAGTCAACATATTTTGAGAAAGAACGAAAACATCAGTTGTTGAGTTCAGGGATATTTTCTTGATTGATTGCTAACATGGTCAATTGCTGAATTGCTGTGGTCGTTAGTCACTTTACTGTAGTGAATAATTTATCCTGAGAGGTGGCGGTGATCTTCCCCGGTGGACGGTGAGATCCGGCGCCGACCTATGCGTCGATCTGCTGGTGATTTTCCCCTCCAGATACTACGTTTCCAACCGCCACACTCGAGACTGTTTGCTCTCGACTAGTGGTAGTGTAGTGTAAGTGTGTGTGTTTAAGATAAGAAGATAGTAAAGATAGCGCGTGATCCGTGACCCTTTTGTTAGGGTTCTGCTCCTCCATTCGCCTGGAATTGATCAGAGAAACATGGAAAACCGTTCTGGTCGCTAGAATTCTCCTCTAGATAGCGGATGAATTCCACCTAGCTGACCTAAAAAATCCGCCATCATGAACACTCGAACCCTACAACGTCCGGTCAGAGTATCTGCAGAGAAAGCGGAATTGCTGGGTCCGAGCTATTCCAACCGTTAGGACACGTACAGATTGTAGAGAGTAGATATATAATATCAGTAAACGGTGCAGTCAAGGAAGGGTTGGTCGAAAGCTGAAGAAAGCCTCCAATTACATGAAAAACACCTAAGGATTGCAGAAAGATGCTTTACTAGGGACAGTGACATAATAATGAAAATCTAAATTCTTCATTGTACTCCGTAGATGTGTACAGACAAATTGTTGAGGAGAAAAGCTCCGATATTTTTTGTATTGTAATAAAGAATATATAAATTATATTTTGTATTATATATATACATATATTGTTTTTATTAGTAATTGGAGTGTTTGAAGAGTGGTTTGAATTAAATAGGACATATGGAGGCGTTGATGACAACTCAAGCGCCCCTGAACTCTATTCAACCCACCGCACAGTCAAGGGTAAAGCGCGTCTTCACTGCATACAAATAATCTGCCCCTGTAATTGTGAAATATCGCCCGGAATTATTACTTGGATTTTGAATAAGTACATCGAATTTCTCCAAGATAGTTTCATAGGAAACGCATACCCAAATTTAAAGGAGAACGTTTAAACAATGGGATACTTGACAACCATGTCCAAACTAGGGCAGAACAAACCCATACTTGCGAGAAAGTCTTTTAGAATTTTTGCTCAGCGTAGCGCAAAACATGATTAACAATCACATGACCAGTACTGTGTGATTTATAATACACTGCAATAGAGAAGTATTGCCGGGTCCATTTGTACAATATTGTACGTACCAGATCGATGAACTCCGACACCTCGTTACCAATCTCCATGAAAGTTGGCACATCTACTATTCGCGCGATATTTCTTGGTCTCCCTGCGCGGGGTGCGAGGAGAGGAGGCTACTGGCTACGTCACATCAGACGGGTGTTGCCAACTGTAACATTATTCATACTATTCGCGCCTCTTTCGCTCTCAATACAACAGGGTATTATAAATGATAAAATAGAACAAATAATTAAGTAATTAACGACAAGTGAAAATAATTAGATATTGATAATATTGCTTATTCACGAGATGCGATATTAGTAAACGTACTTAATTTTCATCTTCTGAATAATTTGAATCATCGCTTGAATTCGAAAGCAGCGGTAGGCAGCCCTGATAATCTTGCCGTGCCGTTCCGTGTGAAACCAAGGTTTTGACCAGACCGTCCCGAGTCGTGCTGGGTTGAGCACTAGAGAGCTCAGACGTCAAGAAAAGTCGCGCGACTAGAACGTGTTTTTTCGTGGAGAAAGTTTGTATACTCATAATTTTGTTGTACCTACACTAGTTGCGCTGCAGCATAAGATGTTGCTTCATTTAAATGCAATTCCCAATCCACCTGGGCTTCATTGTTGCTCGGCACTGCCGCGTAACGTGGGCCGAGGCAGAGGAGGGCACGACAAGGGAGGCACGGGGTGAAAAGAAAGAGAAAGAGAGAATGAAAGACAGATAGAGTGCACGAGAGAGAAAGAAAGCGAATAATTGAGAGAACAAGAGAGCGAAAGAAGAGAGTAAGAGAGAGACCACTCCCACTCAACACAACAATACTCAACAAATTTAACATAGAAGGCAACAGCGTCACACAAGCACAGAAAACAAAATGTCTCGGAATCACCATACAGTCCAACATCAAATGCAGCTCACACCTACAAGATATTAATTTAAAATTGAGCAAATTTAATTATGCTCCTAGAATAATAACAAGAAATAGCACCATTGAAACAGTCCGAACAGTATACTCGCAAATGTGCACTCTATTCTCAAATACGGAATAATAAGCTGGGGCCAGTTACCAGAGGCTAAGCAAATATTCAAAATACAAAAGAGAATCATTCGGACAATAACAAATACTGTGATATACCAAAAATAGAGAAAAAATATTCAGGGCAAACGCTTAGGAAAGGTAATGAATACATTAACTAGTGGTGCTACAGAATGGCACAGACTTACCCGTATTAGTTTTCTATTTCCTTGAGTCTTCGCTAGCTATTCCGAATTGCCACATACTCTTTCTTGCCAGCTACCATCTATCACCGACAAAAGTACATTTTTTGTCATTTTCTTATTTTTTCGGTTTCCTATTGGTAGAATGAAAATATTAATTTTAGAATATTAAAGAACAAAAACCTAGCCCTAAATGGCAATTTTCTTTTAAAAAGTATGTGCCGTTTTAAAGCGAATTGCATTTTAGCGCTACTAAAAATGCGAAATTTGAAGCTCTTTTTCAGAGAAAATTTTTGTGTTTTCAAAATACTTTATTTGAAGTTATTTGAAGCACTTACACTCACAAATATAATAATGTTTACAAATTGCTGGTAATGTGAATATTAAAGATGTGAGAGATACTTTAAAAAATTACATTTATATAATTTTTGAAAAAACAGAAAAATTCCTCAAAATAAACTTTACGTCATATTAAAGAGTGCAATTAGCACTATCCGTTCGTAAAGTTTGAAGAAAAAAATTTGTAGCCATTTATGAGAAAATGGCGTTTGCGCGTTTCTGAAATTGCGGAAATTTGAGCTAGTTTTCACAGAAAACGGTTGTGTTTTCGATAAACTTTATTTAACATTATTTCAAGCACATGGACTCATAAATATAATAATGTGAACAATTCGCCGCTAGTGCAAATATTAACAATGTGAGAGACAAGTAAAAAAATTACATTTTTGCAATTTTTGAAAAAAACAAAGAATACAGCAATATGGCGTTTATGTCATCTCATAGGGTACATTTAGCAATATCCCTACCAAACATTTAAAGGAAAAATGTGGAGCCGTTCTTGAGAAAATCTAGTTTTTGTAATTTTTAAAACTGCACATTTAGCACGCGATATTGCGCGAAAACTACTAAAATTTTCAGAACAATGTACACGACCTTAAACAAAGAATTCACTTTGGAGAGCACATTTTATTTGAAGAAAAAACCTCTATCTTCAATTTTGTAGTTGGAGAAAGACGCCGAAAAAAATTCAAACTTTTACAATTTTTGGAAAATTCAGAGTTATCCGTGAAAATCGGACCTATGCCATGTTAATAACTGTATTTTACTCTATTCATACAAGAAATTTAAAGAAAAAAAATTTGGAGCCGTTTTTGAGAAAATTTTGAAAATTCCATGGGGGCTTCATATAAAGTACCCCCAAATTTTGAAGAATCTTTTTCAAAATCTCAAAGCTTCGTCTAGAATCAGATCGACCGGGGAATATCCATTTTGGAAGAAATCGTACGTATGGTTTAGGCGCTAGCAGTGTTCACAGACAGACAGACAGACACAGACAGACAGACGGACGGACGGACGGACGGACAGAAGGACGTTTTCCTTTCAATTGGTTTTTCGGTATCGAGGACCTAGAAAACAGGGTTTCTGGCTACACCACGTGTTAGGGGATGTTTTTTCTTAATTTAGCAACTGGTTTTATTCACTTTTTCGTTTTCACGGCCCGGCAATTAATTTTTTTCCGTCGAAAATTGGCCATTTTTTCGCGCAGCATTACATAACCTTCCCTATACTACGTATATCACTCCGTGTATACGTACGTATACGGGAAAGTAATAACTATTGGTGTTACAATATGGCACAGACTTTCCCGTATTAGTTTTCTATTTCCTTGGGTCTTCGCTAGCTATTCGGAATTGCCACAAACTCTTTCTTGCCAGCTGTCATCTATCACCCGCCAAAAGTACATTTTTTTGTCATTTTCTTAATTTTTCGGTTTCCTATTGGTAGAACGGAAATATTAATTTTAGAATATTAAAGAACACAAAAACCTAGTCATAAATGGCAATTTTCTTTTAAAAATTATGTGCCGTTTAAGAGAAAATGGCGTTTTAGCGCTAGTAAAAATGCGAAATTTGAAGCTCATTTTCACAGAAAATTTTTGAGCTTTCAAAATACTTTATTTGAAGTTATTTAAAGCACTTACACTCACAAATATAATAATGTTTACAAATTCCTGGTAATGTGAGTTTTAAAGATGTGAGAAATCTTTCAAAAAAATTACAATTATGTCATTTTTGAAAAAACAAAAAAATAACTCAAAATAAACTCTACGTTATACTAAAGAGTGTAGAATAAGAACTATCCGTTACCAAAGTTTGAAGAAAAATTTGTAGCCATTTATGAGAAAATGGCGTTTGAGTGTTTCTGAAAATGCGAAATTTTGAGCTACTTTTCACAGTAAACGGTTGCGTTTTCGAGAAACTTTACTTGACATTATTTAAAGCACCTGTACTTGTAATTATAATAAAGTGAAAAAAATCGCCGCTAATTTAAATATTATCGATGTCAAAAACGTGAAAAAATTTACGTTTTTGTATTTTTTTTAAAAACCAACCTATAGAGCAATATGGCTTTTATGTCATCTGATAGAGAACATATACCACTATCCCTACCTAAAGTTTAAAGAAAAACTTTGCAGCCGTTTTTGAGAAAATCTAGTTTTTGTAATTTTTAAAAATTGCACATATTGCACGAAAACTAATAAAATTTTCAAAACAAAGTGCATGACCTTAAACAAAGAACTCAGTTTAGAGAAAATATTTTATTTGAAGGAAAATTCTCTATTTTCAATTTTGTAGTTGGAGAAAGACGTCGAAAAAAATTCAAACTTTTGCAATTTTCAAGAATTCAGAGTTATCCGCAAAAATTCGACCTATGCCATGTTAATAACTGTATTTTACTCTATACATACAAAAAATTTGGAGCCGTTTTTGAGAAAATTTTGAAAATGTCGGGGGGGCTTCATGTAAAGTACTCCCAAATTTTGAAGAATCTTTTTCAAAATCACAAAGCTTTGAATAGAATCAGATTGACCGGGGAATATCCATTTTGGAAGAAATTGTGCGTATGGTTTAGGCGCTAGCAGTGTTCACAGACGGACGGACAGACAGACGGACAGATAGACGGACGTTTTCCTTTCAATTGGTTTTTCGATATCAAGGACCCACAAAAGAGGGTTTCTGGCTACACCACGCGTTAGGGGATTTTTTTTTTTAATTTAGCAACTGGTTTTATCCACTTCGTTTTCACGGCCCGGCAATTAATTTTTACCGCCGAAAATTGGCCATTTTTTCGCGCAGCATTACATAACTTTCCCTATACTACGTATACGGGAATACTCTGTGTATACTTACGCATACGGGAAAGTAAAAATTGACGACCGCCCGAGGTTCCTACGGGACCGTATAAACAAATCTGGGGGAAGTTTCACGTATCTGCAACCCGAGCGCTGAAATCAGCCAAGAAATGCAAAACGGTATTAAAAATTTGTGTAGGTGAACTAACCGGAAGTAATAGAATTGTGGGTAAAACAATTGATAGGTTGTCACCTTTATAGAGCGACGAGACTCCGGACCGTGCACATCGTCTGAATTAGCTGCGGGGAGCGAAGTACACTTCGGTTTTTCTTTCTTGGCGGACGAGGGTGTGTCATTAAAATGGAATATCTCACGGTATTTCGCTTCGCTCTCGGTTGTGCCGCCAGGAGTCGCATGATCGCCAGCACTGCTCGATACAATGGCGATCATGCGACTCCTAGCGGCACAACCGAGAGCGAAGCGAAATACCATGAGATATTCCATTTTATTGACAGACCCCCGTGCACCAAGAAAGAAAAACCGGAGTATAGAACTTTGTAATTTTCTTTAAATACGAAAGTTGGACATAGAAATTTTTCGGTGATATTGAATTCGGACTCTGAAATATTTTCACAGTTGCGAAGTGAAACTCATAAATATTTCGTTAGCGGTACTGAGACATATCAGGACTTCGCAATTTTCTTCAAACACGAAAGTTGGACATAGAATTTATATCGGTGATACAGAATTAGGACCCTGAAATATTTTTCACAGTGGCGGAGTAAAACTTATAAATATTTCGCTAGCGGTACTGAAGAGTATTCGGACTTTGAAATATTCTTCGAACACGAAAGTTAAACTTAGAATTTAGCAAGATTCCGAGGGGGAAAACAGTTCGCGAGTAGGCATCCGCCCGAGACGCAAGTGATAGGGTGTATGCGTAAAGTGTCAGAAATTTCCGCATTACCACAGTTTAATATAAAACGTAAGTTTAATTATATTAAACTGTGGCATTACTTTTAATGTAAAAGTACATTAAAGTAAGTATCATGTACGTAAATGAAATTTAATGTACACGTACAGTAACTTTAAAGTACGTGTGCATTACATGTAATGTACGTGTAAATTAAATTCACTGTATGCGTGTACATTAAATTTACTGTACGTGTAAATTAAATTTAATTTATGTACATGATACTAACTTTAATGTACTTTTACATTGAAATTACTGTATGTGTGCATGAAATTTACTGCACATGTACTAACTTCAATATTTAAAATTTATTCAAATAATTGTCACCCCGACCGGGATTCAAACCCGTCTTTCCTGGTTTACGCCCAGTTGCTCTAACCACTATCCTATCGAGACAATCAATTCTTTGAACATGTTCTTAGGCGTGATGAATTGCCCGTTGGGTTTTATGCAATTGTCACAATTTTGGACGCGTTTACGCTCGGAAATATGTTTCGTAGCCGTCATTTCTTTGGGCAAAAACTTTTTTATAGTGTCCAGAAATACATAAGCAATTAAAATTTGCAATCTGATTTCAGGTGCTGTAGTAGGACTTAGTGCAGAAATAGAAAGAAAACTGCCTCCTTCTCCTCACCATTTCAAAATGTAAACATTGAATGTACTAATACTATTATTAAATGATATGTAGTTGTTACCATAATTAATATCATGTACTTTACTATTGTTGTTATTATTATTATTATTAGTAGTAGTAGTAGTAGTAGTAGTAGTAGTAGTAGTAGTAGTAGTAGTAGTAGTAGTAGTATTAACAGTAGCCGTAAATATAAGTAGTAACTGTAAAATGACAATAAAAAGTAAATTTTACTTTTACTTTAAACATGAAACAGAACAATCTTGAAATGTGAAATTATTTTGCTACTAAAAATAATTATATATTACTGTATAATATCTTAATGTTTCTGTAACAAGTATTGAAGTATAATTCCCAGGCTAATGCCTCGATCTCAATCAGGTTTTCTGTCGAGTTTGCCTGGCTCTTTGAGCAAATGCTGATATGGTCCCTTGTTTTGAATCTGGACAGTAATGTAACTTTACTCTCTGCATCCAAGACATCACATTGACTTCATTGACTCATCATACACTATTGTAATTGTATATGTGACTTAATAAAATATTATTATTATTAGAGAGAAAGTGAAAGAGAGCAGATCTACTAGTGTCCTTGTTTCACATTTAACAATGGAAGTGTTATAATTACATAATACTGTGTATACATTGAGCAATTGCATGTTTCAATAAATAAAATTTGAATAAGCTAATTTCTCGAGTTGTTTTCTTGATGGAAGTCTCTGGCAAAATAACAATTATCATAAAATAAATATTTCAGAAATAACATCCCACAGCTTTAATTTTGTTCACTGCACATGGCAAAACTAACACAATTCAAAAGAACTTGCCATAATGCCAAAAACACTTTGCTGATACATATCACATTCTTTTAGATATCAAAACTAATAAAATACCATCAAATAAGAAAATGTAATAATTCTGTACTATTTCTCAGCTGGTGAAAGTATAATAAAATGATACAATTACAGTAATTCTTCTGCCCAACAGAACGTGGCCCAAAATTAGTTCGGTCAGTTCATCACTGATCATTCTAGTAATGTGGGAGTATGAATTATATTATTTATGTAAACATACACATTTATGTCTTAATCTTAATATAGTAAAACAAGCAACACACTTAATCTCTCTACATCTTAATACAGTGAAACCAGAAACACACTGTAGAACTTCATTTCTCAATTTTTCTTTGAAAGTCCTGTTAGGAACCAATTTCCACAGTTGTATGTTAACAAAGGTACAGCCAGTGACTTATTGAATTTTAAATGAGCCTGTCAGTGGATTTAAAGTTTTTAGAGTTCTTCAGATTGTATCGCACATTTATTGAAATTCACCTGCTAACCTGGAAGCTATTATTTGTCTTCCAAAAAAAATTTATTTTAATTATAAGTATATATTTTATAATCTATAAGTATTTTTGAAATGATATTTTTGCTGTTGCTTGTATTATCGTAGACTTTTGGTGTCCCTGAGTTTTAAGATTTTAATTCTTGTGAACCCCCTGTGATTATGAGCAGGTGCCGCTACTGCATCCATGAGAGAGTTGTCGTAAATCTCTGAGATGTATGATTCTTCAGAAAAACAATGCACGACCTCACACTGCTCATCAAACATGTGATTTCGTCGACTAAATGGGTTGGGAGGTAGTGTCTCATTTCCCACACAGTCTCGGTTTAACCCCATCTCATTTCTATTTGTTTGGTCCACTGAAGGAGTCATTACTTTGGAAGAAGTTCCAGGATGACAAGAATGTCAAAAACTTTTTGGAAAATCGGTTCAAACACCAAGATACAAGGTTTTTTCAGAAGGGTATTAAAAAAACGGTAACCCGCTGGGACAAGTGATTAAATGTTGGTGGGAATCGTATTGAAGAGTCCAGTATTGCAAAAATAAATATTTATTTCTCCAGACCAATTTGCCTATTTAATTATTGAATGCCCCTCGTAATATTTGTTATACAATTAAAAGGCTCTGTAGAAAAAGGAGCATCCCACATTTTTGTGAAATTGAATAATCAGTATTGAATATAACTTTAAATATTATTCTTTTAGTGGAATATGTTATTTAAAGACAGTACGGACTTATATGCTAACGAATTGTGTTTAAAAAACGTTTGTATATCAACTGCCCAGAAAACTTAGTCAAACAGGGGACTATCCCACTTTGGTTTTAATTGTTTTTGACATTAAATAAATAAATTCCTATAGGGAATCCCAGCTTGTCTCATTGGTTAGTACCTCTGATATCCAGTGAATAGAAATAATTTTCTTATGATCATAGAAAATTAATGTGGCTAACTCTAGTGTTGTTACAGGGACTACAGAGATATGGAAGATGAGAATGCTCATCCTGTGCATAAAACATTAAATAAAAGGATAAACTATCCTGAAAACTGGAAAAAAAATATTAGAAAACGGCGAGGAATAGTGGAGAAGAATATATTTCTAGAGGACCTAAGTTTGTGCCTGCAAAAGTGCACATTGACTGTTGCAAAAGAAAATGGTGAACATCCAAGTCATTTTCAAGAGATGGAAAAGAGGCCGTGTTTTGAGATTTCTAAAAATTGGATAATTAAAACACTCAAAATGCAAATACTCCAAAATTTATTTGGATTAATTTTTTTTCTTGCAAGAGAGGGTATTTATTGGTCAGATCAAATGTTGGTGAAATAAGAACAATTTTTGTAACCCCCCAAAAATGTAACAAGATATTAATAATTTGTTTTTCATTATTTGCAGAAAGTTGACTTGATATATATGAAAAAAATATTCCAGAAAGATTTCTCTGATCCACAGTTTCTGTGTTATTGGATTAAAGTTCTGGTAAAACCGTAAACACCTTGGAACTAGGTCAATGTGGGATAACCCCTTGTTCTACTAAACCT
Source organism: Acheta domesticus (assembly GCA_031308135.1). Lineage (NCBI taxonomy): Eukaryota > Metazoa > Arthropoda > Insecta > Orthoptera > Gryllidae > Acheta > Acheta domesticus. The sequence goes on from JAHLJT010004567.1 coordinate 194,798,262, forward strand.
ATCAATTTTGATCACTATGTATAAAAATGGATGTAAACTCCGAAACAGTATGACTGAGCTCCATGAAAGTTGGCACTTCTACATGTTTTGTCACCCAAAAGGTTTAAGCGCTATTAATTCTGTTGTAACTCCACTACATGGTGATATAGAACAAAACTAAATATTCATGTCAAATGCAACTTAAAACTCTCGACAGCATTTTGAATTTATGTTGTTAAGTAACTCCCAAACAAAGGGTTCTAGGACATTAAAATCTAAAATTTTGATGCTGGAGGCCTCAAAGAAATTGAGAGGCCAAAGACCTCAAAGAAACATTTCTCACACCATAATCTACAGTATGAGACCTTCATTATCATTCTATTACATTTTTGCTGGTCCGTTGCTTCTTGATATTATCTCACCTGCTCAGAGACTGTGCAGAATCTGCAACTGAATGTGAATGAGAGGGACAAAGGGAGACAGAGGCAGAGAGAGAGACGGAAAGACAATGAGAGAGGGTCAGAGAGAGGGAGGGCCACAGAAAAGGGAGATGGAAGGGAAAGAGGGAGATGAAGGGCAGAACAACGTCTCCTGGGTTCAGCTAGTCTCAAAGAGCAACCATCACAAAACAAAGGTTTTGAAAAAAACTTATCATTCAAAGATTTTCAAAATAGTTACATTAATTGGAAATAACATGTTTCACAATTACTTTATTAGAAATTTTGGACATATTAGATACATGAAACATGAATGTTTTTCAATATTTTCACATCATAACATGAGAAAATCCATAGGATCACTTATTGACAATTTTTTTACATCTATAAACAATATTATCACATTTGCAACACAGATCATGTTAGCACTCAGACTTATTTTTAAGGCACTTTACAATTCAATCAAACACTTTAAGCTGCATTACTGCTGTAAATATGCCTCAAAATGTAGTATCAATTTAGAAACTAGATAAAGGACACAATTGATTTTTTAAAATATGAAGCTATTTATAACATAAAATAAAATATGCAATTCAAATAGAAAATCTTGAAAAGTCTTGAGATTCAACTGCCACAAATTTTTGAACAACAAATAATTAGCATTCTTCACCACTCACAAAAAGAAAACAGATTCTCAAAATGATTATCTCAGGTTATTATCACAGAATGTTCAGTATTTTCTTCCATGACTGCTAATGTTTTACCAGTTTTAAGAGGTTTTATGTCAAAGCACCCAAATTCAAATTTTTTTATAAAACGTAGTTTCTTAGTAGCTTCCACTACTGCACAAACGTGCAGATTTGTACGAGTACCATTAACATCATATAAACGAATGCAAGCCTTAGCATATTGTTCTACACTTGGTTCTTCTATGCAAACTGGGAGAGGATTTAAATCTGAAAAATATTCATGGAATAGTAAATTACACAAGGAAATCTTTTAACAATACACACGTTAATTAATCAACATTCGTACCTGTCAATGTTTCATTAGTTACAACCGATTCATTCACCATTACAATGTAGAAAAATCCATCATTTTCCGAAATGTAAGTTATATTTGTACACACTGAAACACACAAAAGAACATAATTGTTTTCATTAACTTTTATATATTTGTAAGGCCTAAAAATAGCTTATTAATTCTTCTTCACTACATTCCTTATATGTCTACAAAAAATACTGGAAGCAGAGTCAATCAAGAGGAATAGTAATTTAAGCAACAGAAGAATATTCTCTAGCACTTTAATTTTTCACTGAATAGTTTCCACAAAAACATTTTTTTCAGTTGCATAAACATAATGGACCAATAAAAGTCATTTCTGTCAGACAAAACAAACTTTAGCTCTCTTAATGGTTTATAAGAATCCATTGTGTTCTTGACAACATAGAGACAAAAGACACTAAAATAGGAATGTTTGTTTGTTTGTTTATTTGTCAAAAAACAGTAAAAACTGTATATGACATGTGGGGAAAGAGATTTATCTGCGCACATTTCCTTGAGGGCCAGAATTTAAAAAAAAAACAACGAAAAAATGAAATTAGAAAATAATTATTTTAGAAAAATAAAAATATTTGAAAAATGTTTGTTCCCGAGTTATAGAAAATCAATTTCAACGGTAAACGAACTATAAGCAAAAGGAGTGCTCAACAAAACGTGCGCACAGTGAAGCTACATTTACGTCCAGAAGCAAAACAAGGGGCCATCTCATCATTTGCTCAATGGATCAGGGAAATTGGACAAAAACTTGATCGAGATGGGGGTCATTGACCCGGAAGCTGAAGTACATTACTTGTTACAGGCGTATTAAATATTTTTTTTAAATGTATACAATGCAAACAAACTAATTCATTATATAATGTAAAACTGAATGTTTCTTCCATATTAATATGGCACAATTTAAGTTCAATTTATAATATTTAATTATTACAAAAAAAAATACTTTAAAGAAAAGAGCAATTAAAAGGTTCTGGCAGTCATCAACATTTTTGCAGGTTTCTGTTTTCTGAGATGACAGCACATATGACGTTTCATGAATTGAAGAAATATGTTTTTTTAAAATATTTTCTTTCTAATGGTGTGCATAAGAGTGGAATGCATACAACATGCATAAAAAATAATATGAGTAGTCTCTTCACCAGGAAATTGCCATTGGCCAATATTTTTAGTGTCGAGTAACATTGATAGTAGATGCTACATTACTTATGCATCTGAGTCTCCAGAACTCTAGGGGGGCAACCAACAAAATATAACAATTATACAAATTAAGGAAATAATTTTAAAAACCATTTAAGAACATTTCAATAGGCTCACATTAACATCATATTACCATAAAACAAGATTCACAGCAATTTCTAAATAAAGAAGAAAATTTTTTGCATACATAAAATCAAATTTATCAAGATTGTAATTAATTATTTGCACTTTTGATAGGGTTTCTAAAACTCATTACTTTTTTAAACGTTTTTTAAAATCAGATTTAAATTCATAACCTGAAGTGACTTAAATCTTTGCTAGATTCAATTGTTGCAGTGTATTCTTAACAGCACACTACGTTGGCAGCCTCTGATGCTTTCGACTTATAATTGCAGTTGGGGCTTCTAAATCTCCAGTTCTTTTAAAAAAAATGAAAAGAAACAAATTGAATCATTGATGAATGATGTATTTTTGAATCTTAATAATTCTCAGTTTTGAGAATCTCTAGACTATGTCTTGACTTTATTAAGCTGTATGTTTCAGCAGTAATTATCCTGTTAAGTACTATTGCATGAAAACTGCATTTTACATACCTGGAACAATGGTGAAAAGTTTTCAAAAACTATGCTAAAGAAAGATGCAGAATGCTTAGAAAGTGGGACAAATAGAGATATGAGCAAGAAAAAAATTAGGGCTTTGCAGCCCGCTTGTTTACTTGTTAACAGCCCGCTTGTTAACTTAACTCAGGAGGCATGGAGAAGCAATCACCTAATTCTCCCAGAGAAGAGAAAAAATTCACCTTCAGGGACACCTCATTTCAGAAGAAAGACTGCCAAGTCACTCAAACATACTTTAATAAATAACTTAAATAAAACTAAAACATTACTTAAATAATAAACAGTGGCTTAATTTCCTCCTCTTTATGGCTGAACACTGCCAGAATATTCCTGAAGTTCAGGAACACTGAATTTCTTCTCCGTGGCTTTAAGTACACCAACCAATTTTTAGGCTTTATTGATGAAGTCTACTTATATCAAGATTGGGCAATCTTAATAACTTGTTTTTCAATACTTTCTCTTTTATTTTTGACAAAATTTGTAGAGTACTTTGAAGTATTTTCAGAAATATTAAATAAAAAGTGAGACTTGGGGTCAATATAAAAACTTATCAGCCTCTATGGTATCTTAGATTTTCTTGCACCATCAAAGTGCAAGAGAGACAAATACAACAGAATTCGAAGCACATAGCACCCTTCATTATCCATTTGTCAGCTCTCTGAATTCACTGTGATATTTTTTTTTCCTCTCTTATTATTTGTTAAATAAATTTGAGAATTTGTTTAACAAAACTTTTTCAAAACTTTTAGAATAATCTCATAAAAGTTTCCACACTTCTCCTCTAAAGATTTTTCTGATTTTTCAATATTAATGAAATTTCTTTGTTTTTCCATGTTATCCCAAAACTGGCAATGTGATTCCTCAATACCAAAAGGGCTTCATTATTTTTGAATGTCTACATCAAAATAATAAAATGATTTGCCTAAAAATTCAGTCAGATTACATTAGGCATAATCACCCTCCTTTTTCAGAAGTTGCTTAGTAACAAAAAAAATTGAAAATGCTTCAAAATTTTTGAATTGCTGTCTTACAAAGTATCCATTTAAGGCCCTCTTAAAAAGTATTACACAAATACCATACAATTACGATTTTTCCCCAATTCTATTGTTGTAATATTTAATAACAGAAATAATAATAACAGGAATGTTATTATGCATTTCTTCTTATTTTGAATGAATTCAGGATCATACAAATTAACTTTTGTGATATTCAAATTTTTGCACACAAAAATAAAGAAAAAAGGGTAAAATTAGAATGTTTCCCATCTTTGTATCTATGAAGGTATTTTATGATTATTGACTTTTTCCCTGAATTTTTAAGGAGTTTTATCTTTCGTTCTTGAATATTTAATGAATTTTGGGGAGAAAGGTAAACGGTAAACAGGCACGAAACAATGTTGGTTACGATCACAAAACTTTGAACGAACGAACGTTGGCGAATTAACAAACTATTTAAATTAATTATCTATTTTGGCATATTTTATACACGCGAACATGTATTGTATACGAACTTGAGGCGTTTAGTTGAATTGATGGCTCTTCCAGGTTTTCGCACTTTCTGCAACTGGAACGATAGCACGTCCAACCATCAGCATTTTTTCCAGAATCTCCAGAAATCTCCGTCCAGTAATGAACTACAACTAAACGAAACAAATTCTCTTAACGCAAAGCATGTTTATAAGGAGTAAAAAACAGATTATGGGTACATTTGGAATACTTTGCATTGATTTACACAATATTATTTTATCTTTTTATAAACTATACATTTATTTATTATAGATCTTTAGATATCTATTTTTATAAATCTTTGCTTTTCTAAAAGGTACCCTGTGTTTCACCTACCGAAACCAACTGCAACGCCAACGACCAACAGGGCACAGCATATGAATACGCAGCACGGGCGTGCGTGTAAAATCTTGCAGTTACAGAAGCAACGACACATTCTGTATCCTAATTATTAGTCACGACGGAACAAATGCAGTATTGGCCACGTCCAATCTATTGCTCTATATTCTGCAGCCTTTTAACCAGCTTATAATACTCTCTGGGCCGCCGTCTACACCAGAACATTCGCAAATCACATTACCGCGAGCTTCCGCCGGTGCGAATACGGATAATACTCTACTGTGGATCAGCACATCTCGAGTCAGTGCAACTGACGCGACGGCAAAGTTGGCACAAAGACGCGGCAAAGCAACGCCGCGCCGCGGATCACGAGTGGCCACGGATCCGTCCGGATGGCATTGGGAAGCCGCGCTGCAAGGACACGCGGTACCAACAACGCGTTGAAGTCACTAGAATTCTCTCTCGGCATAAGAAACATCAGGCTCTCCGTATCTCCTCTCAGAAGTACCATAAGTCACTGTCTTCTGCTCTCTAATGTACAAAAAAACCGGCAACGACGCTGTGATTAAAATCGCAAACAATGAATCTCAAAGTATTTCATTAATTATCTATATTTTACACGTGTAAGTAGGTATACCTGACTATCATCAGAGTGGCCAATGTTAAAGTATTCACATTCAAGAGATTGAAAATGTAATAATTTTTTGAGCTGATTAATTTCCGATTTTCTATACTGATGATGTTTTATAACATTATTGTAATATCCTTATAACTAATTCACTTTAATAACATTTAACGATAACTTCATTTTTAACATTGAAAATGCATGTAACTACCAGGTAACAAAGTATGTTGGTAGTATGGATTCCTCCTCGTTTCTTGGGGAATCCCTGCATTTCAATTCGTGGTCTGTAGTGTTTTGCCAAAAAACAATCTTACTTTTATCGGTGCTATTTCAATTGCGGGGAATTCTCATTTGTGTTTCAAATTGAGAAATTTTTAATCTTCCGTATTTGTGTTATGCATAAGTTAGGCATTACGCTTTATGATATATTTTGATATCGCCATTTTCGTCAGATACCGGCTTAAGAAATGTACATTTATTTTCACAGAATTGTTTCGTTCAAATCAGTTTTTGAGAGCAAGCCTATGTGTTTATTATATTGTATTGTTAATTATTAGGATTAGCATTCTCTTCGGTACACTTTTAATTATTTCATATTCACAAGAAAGAATGGTTGCAAGCTGTTCTCTTTTCCCCCGAATATGTACCCTTTTTTGAGTCGATTTATTCTGTTTGCGTTGTATTTTTCGGCAAAATCCGCTTATTGAAAAAAATATAAAGCCAAAGGCCACATTTTTAACTTACAAAGATTTTTCAATAGCCTCCTGAGTCCTGAAAATTTTTTCGTTAACAAAATTATTGAAAGTTCATTTAGTGGGTTCTAAGGTTAACAAATAGCAACGAAAAAATAAAGGAAAAAATATTTTTTGCATATTTTGTAAATAAATGGTGGGGTGAATATTAGGACATCGGGACACACTCATATGTACATTTTATTAGAGTGATCAAAAATACAGATGTAATGATTATTACACATTTAAGAACTGTTTTAATCTGTATGATACTAAGCATAATGGTTTTGACCTACAGCACTTTCAGAAGAAAACATTACTTTTGCTTCTGCGTCCTTGAAATCCACCCCTTTTTCATAAATTGTGATGCAACTCCGGCATGTGACCTGCTTTGCTGGGTTGTCCTTTTACTGAACTGAAATATTGAACAGAGGACTTAACATACTTTCTTTCCAACCATTGTTTAAATTCATTGACTGAAAGGCCTAAATATTTCCCTGTTCTTAGCGCACTTGCTCTGTTGGTTGCTTTTTCAATCAATTCAAACAAACTGTCATCAAAAAAATCTGTAACATATGTATCCTCGTTCCAGTAGCTCGAATCTACGTAAATGTAAGCAGGTTACTTCAAATCATTACGTGGCATCTCAAAACGTCTCTGGACTCATTTTATTCTGACCTATAGTAGATATTAGTTATAAGTTTCAAGAAGACAATCAGGTAGTTGTTTGAGGTTAGAATGCATTTTACCTGTAATACAGAAACAGGTATTTCATCATCTGAACTTTCAAAATAATCAATAATGGAATACTCAATGATAGAATCTATTGGTGCTGCTCCTAAATTGAGTACGGATATATTGCCATATTTGCCGACATAGTCATCATCGGAACTAACATCCGCTTCTGATTCATCCAATATCGCTTGAATTTCATCAAACTTTTTCTGAAACGTAAATGTATTACATTTTCCTATATCAGTATCTAAATACTATATAACATATACACAAAATCGACATAAAGTAGATAAGTCAACATTTAATTTCAAAAGAAAAGATTTCGTGTTTGTGAGACCCTTGACCGTGAGACCCATGCTCTAAAATCGACACCACTGATTTTACATCTGCCTAGCATCTAACCACAAAAAAGAAAAATATATAGGCTATTCTTACAACACAATATTAGTCATAGTTTAATCGATAAAAACATGTTTTCTATTTAAAATAACTAAGTATTTAAATTAGAAAACACATAAGTTACTTGGGTACAAACAAATATTATCTTCATGAAGTCTACTTCGTGATTATCTTATTTCTTGCGTGCCGCCATTTTCATTTTATTACTGTGAACTGAAGGAACGCCTTGGAGCGAACATTCAAACAACAACAATTGTTAGACATCTACCGGCATAAATGTGAATTTTTTGGTCGAGTCGGTAACTCAGTGTTAGTCCAATAAATTTTGAAACGTTTAGTGTTAAATTTCACCCCACAGGACTCAGGAGGGTATGTTTGCTTCCAAGGATAATGCGAAAATTTTTGTAAAGTTTCTTAATATGAAGAATGTGTGCCAAGATGATATAAACATTTTGATCAATTTTATAATTTGTTAGTAGTAAAATTGATTGTGAGGAATTCAGAAAATAGTTAAAAAAAAAAGGTAGAATACTTGAAACAATATGACACTCCAGAAATGCATTCAGAATTAGTGGTAAATGCCCCGTACTTTTTGCAATCCAATTCCATAATTGTTACGAGGAAAGATTTTTCTTTCATGCAGATGCAATGCATTAATCCAAGAAATATACTCCCTATAGAAACTGTGAAAGTCATTTTGATTCTAAAAAACTTATTAGAAACCTTTGATATTTTGCTGGTTACCTGCTTTCAAAAAACAAAGTTGCCCAGGAAAATTAATTTCAATATAAAGTATTTGTGACAACTGGGATTACTTATGTGGAAATAAATTATGATTGAATTATACCCCCTTGATAAACTTTTTTACTGTCCTCAACTTAGCAGCAATTTTTTTTACTTTTCTATACTAAATTTTCTCTAGGTTGTTCTTATTTAAAGAAATAGATTTGTGTGAAGGATGCTAATTGCTGCTAACTTTCAAGAACAGTGATGGCCACACTACATGAGAAGCCTCTTCAGGTTCAACCTCTGAGTACGCAGGTGTTCCAAAAGCTGACATCACAAACGGCTAGGCATGTGAGGGCAACTGCAATTCCATTTTGGCCGCTTTGGCCAAATGACATGTTAGCCAATATATTAAAAATTTCAGAAGAGCAAATGCAGGGTGTAGATACTAGGAGAGAAAAGTTATTTAAATAAAGATTGCTTATTTCAAAAGACAATACAAATATTTATTTAAAAATATTATTGTACTATTAAAAATGTTGAAGACAATTTTTCTCGTTCACATGCATGTGTCACCCATTCACATGTAGGTGTCACATGCATGTGCCACCATGTTTGCAATTGGTCATGGGCTGGAAGAGGAAATGTGAAAGGGCCTGATTGCAAGATTTTGCTGTAGTTTATATAACTAAAAACAATTTATGTTCAAACATTAATCACTCAAATTATTAAAAAAAATTAATCAAATGCATGTATGTGTGCACAGCCTGAAACAAGAATATGGGACAACTACATTTCTCAGCCCCGTTCCCAACATTTTTTTATTTATATATGACACTTTCCTAGTATTTATAGAAAACATACTAAAGGAGAACGCAATTATAATTTTAATGATATAATTGTCAAATACAACTGATTTTATTTTTATCCATTAATATAGATGCCAGGTGGTTTGGAGTCTTCCTTCAAATTCATATAATTTTCACCCAATTGCTATGTTAAAAAAAGAGAGAAATCAGGGATCAGATATCCTTTTGAAAATACATTTTTTTATTACGAAAGGCTAAGAGGCCCTTTGCAAAATGTTCGGGGGGGTCATGATCCCTCTGTCCCCTGCACACCTGCCTATGATTTTATGTTTATTCAATAAGAAGTTCAAAATTATTCTTCATAATGCACTGGGATAAGGTACTATCAGAAGTTCAGTATTTATTTAGCCCCTACTTGGAAGTAGAAAGTTTCATTGTGAAAGATGTACTGTTCGGTGGACTATACCAGCATAAATATTTCATTCAAGAGAATGGTTAGGTACAGGATTTTCATTTTAAAAAAATAATAAAAATATTGTTTCGTGCATTTATTTTAAAATTTTTGATTATATACAATAATAAATCATAGCACACTGAGTTTATAGAACAAATAATACACATAATCTTTGGTATAAACTACTGTACTAGCAGACAATACAAAATAGTAAATACTCCATTGAAGGTGTGTGTCAGAGTGGCAACATAGATGACCTACAGCATGCATCAAATTGGACAATCCCAAGAACTAAATCCAGGCATCCAGTCACAAACAGACACAGGTTGATGGACATTTCTGTGCAACCACCAAACACTACATTTTGTCATCTTCAAACAACGAACTAGACTAATTGTAGGTTTTCCTTTGGTGTTTCTTCACTGTACAACAGCAGTTCATAGCTTTGCCAGCATTATACAAATAAACAACTAACGACTGGATTAATCAATTTTTGGTACCACTAAAATTATATTGCACAGGCAATGATTTGGGCTTGGACATTTCTGCCCAGTACATTATCCCAAAAATATACTTAAATTGTGTTTTTAACACTATCATGTAATTTTGACATTACTTTGCAGATTATTCTACTTATGAACAGTTTCCTCACAGAAAGTCATAACTACTCATATATTTGCCTGCCAAACACTTCAACTTCCATATACCGTAATAAAGGTATATCAGATTCACAAAGCTTTCAAAGAATATTTTTACACATGAAAGTAGCTACAGACAGCAATACATAGTATATCCAATTGTTACATCAAATTCACAAAGAACCCAAAATGGGATCTGGACTGATAGGTCTCTCAAGCTGCACATCTACAAAGCCATGTATCATGGCAAAACATATTTTACACATTTACATTGCCTTCATAACTTGTATCTTTGGTTATCCATCCTGAAAGGTAACCTTCAGCCCATTCTGTGAAAAGAAAATAGCAATGACATTTTGAAGCAAAAAATCATGCTTTATTTCTTTCACAGCCAACTAGACACTCATCCAGAATTCATAACAGAAGACATCATGCAGCAGAGGGAACTCATCAGCCAACAGTGGGGAAAGATTCACAATCCCTGCAGCATGTGCACAGAGGCAACGCACTTGCAAGTGTCACCGCCCTCTAACTGCACCAGAGAGAACTGACACAGTCAGATTAGATAAAGTAATAAGTGTCATAGGTTGGTTCAGAGCAAGAAGTGCTGGATCGATGCTTGCTCAAATCGCAAAGAGAGCTCGGTCCATCGGTAGGTAGCTGTCGAGATGATGATGGAATTGGTGGCAATTCAGGAGTCCATGGAGCCTGCACAAAAGAATACCAAAGTTGTGAACTAAAGAGCACAGTAGAAAATAATAATTTCAAAAATATGAAAAACAAATTAATTGCAAAAGCCTTTTTACCTTCCTTTAAATATATCTAATTTTTTTCTGACAATTCTCAAAAAAATATGCATTTGATTGCTAAAGCTTCTGCAGCCAGAGTTTGTATTACCAAGTCTATCCATGACAAGCTGCATCTCTGTTGTAGTGGCTGACTACATTTTGGCCAACATATTGTCATCTTCCCCAGGCGCTTTATGGAAGGCCACAATATGTTGGCCAAAACCTCAGCCACTATGACAGAGGCGTGGCTCATCATGGACAGCCGAGATAATATAAAATATGCAATTGTTAGTTAAAGTAGTTTCTTATAGTGTTTGGTTCTTTCAACAAAACTAATACCCTTTATGTTGAAAATGAGATAATAATTTTGTGAATAGTGACAAATACTTAATGACATAGCAATAATGAAAAGATTGTCAATTACTATAGTACCTAGTACCTGTAATACTTTTGGAATATGTAAGAATTTATTAACAAGATGCATCCAAGTGGATGTTTTGGGAATAATTTTCTGAAAGTGTAAGATGGGGCAACTTTCTTTTATTTCAGCAAATAAAAAAAACTAAAAATTTAAGTTGGGTTCATGACATGCAGATGATGGATCAATGTTTGAAGAGCTCTATTCACATTAAATAACGTATGGGATACTCCTAGTAGATAATTCATTAACTTTTTAATCCAATCCTTGTATGTCCTCTTTAGAAAAGAAAACTTTCACATGAAATTATGAAATTCACCATCATTTCCTCAACTGATGGATGTCAACTTGTACTTGCATTCTCACCTTGCGACGAGGACGGAAACCCAGGTCTTGAACATTACGCCGGACCAGAAAGTGAAACTCTCCAGGAGAAGGCCAGCATTGTTGAACACGCAATGGGCAGTCATCAGGGTGCAGTTTGCGTTGATACTCCTGGCTGCGGCACACCTCGTACAGAGAGAATTGTTCCACACGCTCCTGGCTGCCATAGCAGTTTAATAGGAGCTGTAGAAGGTCATCCACGGTTGTGCGTTCTGACACCAGAAGACTCTTGTACAGAGACTGCAAATTAGACAAAGAAAATAAAGAGTTAAACATCAGCTCTCTTTAGAATGTGCAAAAAATATTGATTTAAGAAGTAAAATAAAAGCCTAACTTCTTCAGCAACTAAAACAGGAAACTTATGAAAGACTACTTGTAGGGCGTTTTGATAATAGCTAATAAAATTATTAAACAGTTTTTATGTTAAAGAAATAAATAAATAACAATGCCAATTACTTTTGTCACTCTTTAGAATTATTCACAAACATTTTCTCTATCCCTCCTCTATTTTATTAGTTTTGTAATATTACTATGAATTTTAAACTTACCCCAGGCATCAATACACTGTCATATATTTTCACCAGCCCTCCACGTCTCATTTGTAGTGAGAATCTGTGAAGTAAACAAAATGATAGTTTAATGACATCAGAAACCTACATTTCACTAATATTTTAAAGATTCTTCAGTCAATAAGAAGCTGACTATGAGTTTAATAGGCATACCTAGAATCTCCTCGTGGATGGCAAGACTGTAGGGCAGCTGGACGTGCTTCTTCATCAAGCACTAGCACCGTTCGCATACCTGCAACAGTTAAAATTTCAAAATAAGTTAACAAATATTTATATATATTTATATAATCTATATATCTTTATCTTTATTAAATTTTTTCTATACATTTCTTAAATTTTCTATATCTTTATTAAATTTTTTCAATAGTAATCCATTTTGTAATATCTATTGTAAATTATAATAAGTCACAACTACTGTAATACCTTTATATTACAGATCAAAAGAAATCTGGAAAGGTAAGTAGTGTACAGTGAATTGTTAGCTTTGGCAAAAATTAACTTTTCTCCTTTATGATTTCATACAAATACTTTTTTTCTCTCTTTAAACTGGTGAATTCTTGAATCAGAATTTCTGCTAATATTTCAAACTTTATTCATAAAATACAAGTTATTCTTGGTTACTCAATTTTCCCTCTAGAAGGCTGAAGAACTTCGTAAAATTCACTGAAAATTTCAAAGGGTCTGGCCGGTTAACGTGGTAAAAACTGCCCCATGTGAAAGTATTAGTACGTCAAAAATCGCGTCACGTGAGCAGCGCGTATTTCTTGGCGGCGATCTGAGTTTACCCTCGCTTCCTTGCATCATGAACCAGCATGTACGTAAGCAAAATATCCGGCCTCAAAAGAAATTATGTCATTTATTTAAAATTTAAATTCCACTTACGTCCTCCATCCCGTCCCTAGCTCTCCCGAACAAAAACGTATGCCTGGACATCGCCCTGACAACCGAGATAGATAGTTTTTTTCGAGCGCTTCAAATGATATGGTCATTAGGCCCGTTACTGGAGTACGTGTTAATATCCTGGGAGGCGGCGATGATCCTCCCCCTCAACAAAAGATAAGTTCCGGCACTGAACTACACGTCGGTTTTGGGGATTTTCCTCCGTCCAGATATCTCCGCCCCAGTCGGTACAAACTCTAAGCTCCCGATAATGTGGTAGGATAGAGCCTGTAAATGTGTGTGTGTGTGTGTGTGTGTGTGTGTGTGTGTGTGTGTGTGTGTGTGTGTGTGTGTGTGTGTGTGTGTGTGTGTGTGTGTGTGTGCGCGCGCGCGCGCGAATGTATGTATGTATGCGTGTGTATAAAAAGATAGAAGGGGTGAGGATGAGGACGGAAATATCGGGTACTGTCCACGTTTACGGGTTTGTTAAGGTACTGCTCCACCATTCGTCTGATACCGATAAGAGAATCCTCGGAAAACTACCGATTAGAACAGCTGATTGCTAGAATTCTCTTTCAGTCAGTGGCTGAATTCGACTTCGCCATCTAGCTAATATCTAAAATCCGCCACAGCAGAGGCTCAAACCCTAGGTCCTAGGGTTTGAGCCTCGGCAGCTGTTGTCACCGTAGCGTTTGTGACCAGGAGATCCTAGGGCCTAGGATCTCCCAGGCAGAAACCCCACTTCTTCTCCCCATAGCTCGTCACACACAGTTTTTAACTGTTTTTGACGTAAACAAATAAACGCCACGGTGACAAGAGCTGCTGCCTTGAGCAACTTCAGCCGGTTGTGGGCTTCGGGCTCGGCCATGGCCAACTATAGTACAGGCCGTAAAGGAGAACTATGGCAACGGAGTTCAGGCCGAGGGGATCTCTCGTGTCTCTCAGTCAGACTGTTTCAGCCATTTGTGTGTTGTTGGAACTGAATGAGTGCAAGACAATTGAGCCGAATTCTGTTTCTTGATGTATTGTTCTCGCTTTCGTATTGTTTTTGTTATTGTTAGAGTTACTACTATACTCGTACTACTTGGCCCTCAGCACTCGTAAGCAACAAGCATCATACACGTTCTACAGCTCGTAAGGCATGTCGGAGATACTACGAGAATAATTGCTACCACCTCATATCAGTATGTAATCTGACATGTCCTCCAACTCGTAGGACAAGTAACAGATGCGTCACCAAAATCCCTAATTAACTCGTAGGGCATGAAATCGATGCGCACATATTTTCCTGGTATGTAAAATAAAGCTTTCACTGTTGAATAGATCCGGGCTACTATTGTATTTTTAAACAATGTTGACGGCAATAATGTGAGAACGACCTGGAAAGGAGGAATGCCGAGTATCGGCATCAAGCTGTTCAGCCTTTTCCCATTGTCGTTTTAGACATGCCTTAGCAGTTCTTGGACGTCGCAGTACTCAGAAACCTCCGACTGCAAAATGGGTGGCATGCAGTGGCGTATCTACGGTGCGGCAGACATGGCACGTGCCATGGGCTCCACACTCAGGGGGCGCTATTTAGAGTATACCCTTTAAAACAAATAACAACACCCCTAATTTGAAGTATCCTGACAGGGGCGCAAATTCTATGCTTGCCATGGGCGCTTGAATAGCTATGGTCCGATTAAAATAAGTTGGCGATTGACAGTTGTGATTCTGAAGCTGTAGCTTCACACAATATGAGTGTATGATTTGGTTACTTTAATAAGTATTTATTTGAAATGTTTATTTTCGTGTACCTGGAGCGTGTGCCCAGTGGTATTCAAACTGTCAACGTCGCTCCCTTCCATTCGCAAACTGTCAATCACCAACTTATTTTAATCGGACCATAGATACGCCTCTGGTGGCATGCCACACATGCCCTACGAGTGCAAAGGGCTATACTGCGATTTTTCTAACTGCGACCCTCAAGGCCACTCAAAACCCATCTTCGCGATGGAATATGTCACGGCATTTCGCGTCTTTCTCAGTCGTTCCGCTAGAATTCGCACGATCGCGACCGTATGAAGCAGTGCTTGCGATCATGCGACTTCTACCGGCAAGACCGAGAAAAGACGCGAAATGCCGTGACATATTCCACCGCGAAGATGGGATTTGAGTGGCCTCGAGGGTCGCAGTTAGAAAAATCGCAGTATAGTCGGTCGTGGGTCGGCGCCAGGCATGCATGCGTTCACTCACCGGCTTTGCGCACCGTCACCTCCATGGTGAGGTAGAAGAGCTTGGGGTCGCGGTGGCGCATGCGGTACTTGCTGAGCAGCGACGCCACCACCTCGCGCGACGTCGTCTGGAACGAGATGCTCAGCGTCTTGTACTCGATGTCGAGTCGCAGGCAGCGCGCGTACACCTTGATGGTCGTCTGCAACACACACACACACAACACTCGTCAGTGTCTGATTGAAAGGCAAACGACAGCAACTATGCTGGTCCGAGGAACCGCTAAACAATACGGGTACATTTTAGAACAGGTTTTAATATTCATTTGGTTCATATTTTTTAAAGTGTGAATGGAACTACTGCAAATACCTCTGATGTATTATTTATTACAAATAAAGGTTTGAAATGCACAATAAGAAAAAATGCAAGAGCATAAAATGATTTTAAAATAAAAATTATATTCTTAAAATATGTCCGAATAAGATATTAAAAAATAATAGCTGCACAGTTCTCAATGTATTCCGAGAATCAAACACTTCAATTAAATCTGTTAGTTTTAACGGCATATTTGTAACTTTTGACACTAGGCAGCACCTGCCAATGAGAGCCCCACACTCTCTTAGAACTCTTCTCGGCCACTCGGTTCAATTGCGTTCCGGGAGGCGCCCAACTTTTATTGATGATAAACTTTAAACTGCTTTAAAACTTGTAAACTGGTTAATCAAACTTCATAAGATTATTTTTACAATGTCAAACACTTTCATTACTACTGTTTCAGGAATTGGCTTATATTCCCAAACTCGTAAACCAATTTCGGAAATATTTGGTTTTATTTGATTTATCGTCAAGAAAGTACGTATGGGAGAGAAATGTAATTGCGCACTTTTTTTCGCTCATGTTGCTTTCTTATTTTGCCTTTCTTTGCAATTTTAGATCTTAAATATCATACACCTTTCACATTTTGTACGCATTTCTTTTTTAACATTTGAAATATTTACTGGCTTTCTTTTTTCCTTTTCGTTCTTTCGCCTTTTTTCCAATATTTGAAATATTTGTCGCGTTTCTTTTTATTTTCCTTCTTTTGTTTTGTTCCAACATTTAAAATATTTGTCGCTGTTCTTTTTATTTTTCTCCTTTTGCTCTTTTCCCAACATTTTTTTTTCTTTCTTTCTTTCTTTTCCTTTTTATTTACTTCTTTTTGCTTTTTCCCCCTCCACATTTGAAATATCTTTCGATTTTCCTTTCTAATTCCTTAATCCACGTCTGAATTTTTTGCTTCCGCCGTGCCTGGTAGTTGCAGCGTGTGGCCGCGTGGCCGCGCGCGCGTCGCGAGCCGATGTTCGGCCAGCGCACAGCTCCCGTGTTTGGAAATCCCACGCCGCCGCTGCGCCGCGCCGCGCCGTCAGAGGAGCGGCCTATGCGCTCTTCAGGCTCATTCTCTGTTGTCCGAACAGACAGCGGGCACGTTATGGCGCTATCGCGGGAGCGCATTCAACTCACGACCGCCATTGTAAAGAGAAGGAAATCAATGATGCGCAGGCTTCGGTCGAGAGGAGGGAGAGGAGTTGGATGTTTTATGCGGCGGCAGGCGCGGCATTTCCTATGTCTCAGTTGGAGCTTATGGTAAAGTGATGGTACTTCATTGTACAGTCACGTTCATTGACAATTCCTATTGGAGAGACTTCAATGAATCAAACATCGAGACAGCTTACGTTTATTTTTGGGCCTTCAAATTCAACACATATTTTATATTGGGATCACATTCGAAGGAAGATCGTATTCCTTCATCATTTTTTATTGCCAGATTCTGAAATGCAGTCCAATGGAACTTCCATAAGTAGAACGTCGATAACTATTTATTCACACTTTGTAATATTCTCTACACTCACGAAATCTCAATTCTCTAAAAATAAAAACAGCCGATTTACGATTTTTTTGTTTTCATCCTTTTGATTTAAGAAACCTAATGAAATTTCTCTAAAAAAGAATGAGTGCATATTAAGTACTTTAAAAAGGCATAAATATAATTAAAAATAATATTTTTATTGCGAATATCTTCAGGACCAGAGCTTTTTCAGTAGGACATTAAACACACTTATCTCAGTAATGTGGTATAAAAGCAAGGAACACGGGTCAGTTGAAGTCATTGTCTGTAGGTTTTGGACACTAACGTTATATCGTTAGAGTGGTCAATATCAACACTTTCATTACCAAAAGGAGATGAATAAATTCAGTGGGTACTGTACTTTTAATAAAGAACACTCCTCTGACTGATAGTGTAAAATACCTGTACCCTGTAAACGTTCACAATAATTCTCTAAATTCAAGACTTAAACTGAAAACATAAATTTCCAAACAGAGTCGACAGTACCAAATAAGGCCCGCTGCTTCTGAAGCTCGCAGTACCGAGGTATGAGTAAGCAAGAAATAAGGAAGCCGGACAAACCGCCATTTCCCTCCTCTCGATGTGTCCGTCCGTCAATCGCGGGAGGTGGCAGTGATCTCTCCCGCTGGATGCTAAGATCCTGCGTCAGCTTGCAGGATTTTCTCCAACTAGGTGTCTCCCACCAGCAGGGCACCGCCCCATTCGGGTCAAGCTTTTAATTCCCGACTTGTCTCCCGACAAGAGTGGTAGTGTAGTGCATGTGAGGCTAAGTGGGTGTAAGTGATGGGTGAGGATAGGAGAAGGAAGAGGAAGGAAAGATCGCGCGGTCCGTAGCCCGTTTGTTAGGGTACTGTTCCGGCATTCGCCTGATGTTGATCGGAAAAACCAGGGAAAACTACCGATCAGAGCAGCTGGCCACTAGAATTCTCCTCCAGATAACGGCAGAATTAGACCTAGCTAGTGTCGAAAATCCTATCACCGTCGGGACTCGAACCCCGGGACCTCCCGGTCAGAGGCACTGCAGTGGCATCGATTCCGTGATCCCGGGGGAAAAGGCCTTAAGTCAAAAATCTTAGTTTGAACAAGGGTTAGATTTTATTGGGCCAACTCTTCTTCCTATGCTCACCGCTATTTCCCAACGCTTTTTTTGTCGTTAAGGAGGCAACATTTGATTTCGACCGTTTTACTAAAACAAAATATACTAGACACTTTACTTATGGTTTCAATACTTAACCCAATTTCGCCAAAAATTGACTTGAGAACTTTTACCCCGTGACCACAGACGGGAGCAAGGGGTCGAGACGATGGGCGGAGCGGGGCCACGACGGCGGCGGCGGCGGCGGGGGCCGTGGCCTTCCAAGGCCAGCCGGATGGGCGCTCGGAGCGCGGCGGTCCGCCGCGGCGGCAGCAGCAGCATCGGGAGCACTGGCCAATTATCCGGTTATTCGGATTAGGAGAAAAAATTCGGGGCGGCCGCCGCGCCGAAGCGTCGCGTCGCGTCGTTGCGATCGCCCACCGCCGCCCGCCCACGCGCCACGCACCGCGCCCGCCCCGCCCCACCCCGCCCAACGCAACAGATTCCTCGGAGATCGTTTATCGAGAGGCGAGCACGTCTAAAAAATCGAGGAGGCCCTGAAAATTAGGAGCCTCTTGCCCAATTTGGAAAAATGTTTTCAATTTAGTTCAGAATTTCGAAGTAATGGTAGCGTTCGTTACGGTATAATGCTTGATGCATTTGTTTGGAATAAACGATAGAACAGAATGTTTTCATCAATCTGCTGAAAATCTCAGAAAACCCTTCTAGACTTCACTTATACTGTTTGACGATAAACAAATAGAAACTAATTAAAAAAGTTAGAAGAAAGCGCGAAAATGGCCAGAACTATAAGCAACCTACACTAAATTGCCTAACCGATCCCCAAATACTCGTGCCAAGATAAATTATCATAGGTATTACCACGAATGCTTTGGAAATTGTCGATAAATCCCCCGAGCGAGGAGGGGATTTATCTGAGAATTTCCAAAGCACGAGTGGTATTTAATAGGATTACGCCACGAATGAAAATATATCCAAAGAGATTAAAAATGTGCCAAATACTGAAAATACCTGAAAGCTAGGTTAAAATCAAAGGGATTGTGTTACAGTACATGCGCGGTTTATTGGACATCGACATAGCGATCGATGTATACCGTCCCCTAAGATAGATGAGGCACAGTTTGGCCAGTAGGGAGAAGCGGTAAGAAAAATCGGATAGAAAAAGCGATAAACTTTTTGAGGTACATCGCCCTGACTGGAGCTTTTTGTAAACACTGTTGAACACCATTGGTTCTAATTTCACGAGTGGGGCAGTCTTTATAATTTACTTATAAATGCACATACACACAAACTTTTTTCTAGTTCTAAACAAAATTGTCTGCAAACCTTTTGAAACTAAAGCGCCGTGTAGTGTCCCGTTTTTGCCACAGATTCATTTATGGATCTTAATACCGAGTTTCACGATCAAACAATTAGAAAGACATGTTGTGTTGCTGAGACTTTTCTTATAATGTCCGAAGTTTGTTATTGGTCTTCTTGAAGTAGTCCTTTGGTACCTGTGCCGCAGACGAGAGTGAACTTCCCTCTATGCTTGCGCAACCCAATATTTAATTTTTCATCATTCCAAGCGCACATTATCATTGATATTTCTTTTGAACAGGCAGCAATGGTCTTTGCCATTGCACGACAGATGGCGGTGGAATATAGAATGTAACGTAGGTGGACAGCCCGCGATTTCCCGCAGGCTGGTTCCAATTAAAATTAGTTAAAAAACGAAGGAGAAAAATGAAGAGTTTGACATTCGCACACCTGGGTCCAATCACTGGAATATCAGACCATGAGATTCAAGTCCTCTGAAAAACCCACGCACGATCAACAAAGACTGCGGCTCTGGCTAATTTAAATACGATTATGCAGGCGGCACAAGTTGTAGTGGGCACTCGATAAGATAAATGCCTCAACATTCCATTTAACTAGTTAATTTTTTAAATGCATTATGTCCATGAATTTATCAACATAAACTGTAGGATGGCAACCAATGTATGGGGAAATGAATGAGCTCGCGTTTAGTAGGAAATGGATGCAGTACATAAGTATGGAACAACTTGTTAATAGCTTGAAGATACCATTAATTGGCATTTTAAGTCTAGGCACGGCAGCAAAAGTCTTCGTGGTCTTACATAGAAAGTGTATGTTAAGATCTTAACAAACGTTACGTTATATCGAGCCACCGAAGACAAATTCCCCACCAGCAAACTGCTTCGTTTTTAATTCTTATCTAATCTTCATTTTTATGCATAATTGATTTTGTCTCAGGACGAGATCGAGATCTATATATCCCGAAATCTTATGCACTTTTTCTACTTACGGCGAGATTTGTTATCTTTTAACTTCAAATTTATGTTGTAAATATTAGTTGTATTTTCATATTCAACATATCTACATACTTTGTTTAGTTATCAACGAGGATATCCATTAAGTGATTTTTCTACTCACGTTGTTCAAAATTTCTGAAATAATCTGCTCAATGTTCTGTAAATTGAACAAATTGCAAATAAACAGAGCAAACACAAACTTCGAAGTGTGAAGCCATTGCTTTTCTAATCTTCTGTAACATAGTGATCATAAAAGTGGAAACTCCCATGTAACTTCTTTTGAAATCTAGGACGAGAAGAATACACCAGATGTACACAATAATTGATAATTTAAACAATATTACAGAACATTACCCAACATTTATGAAAATCACACTATACTTCGGTTTTTATTTCTTGACGCGTGGCGGCATGTCATTAAGATGGAATATCACACGGTATTTCGCGTCATTTTCGGTTGTGCCGCTAGGAGTCGTATGATCGCCAGCACTGCTCGATACAGTTGCGATCATGCGACTCCTAGCGGCACGATCGAGAACGACGCGAAATACCGTGAGATATTCCATCATAATGGCACGCCCCCACGCGCCAAGAAATAAAATCCCAAGTATAAATTAACAAAAAACTAGAGTAAAACCAAGTTATTCGGTCTACTGTTTCCAATGCTAGGAGATGTGCGGGCAATGATGCAGGGGGGGGGGCACCTGGTGGGTGGGAGGGCGCCGCTTGGAGTGGAGTGGAGTGGAGTGGAGTGGCGTGGCGTGGCGGCTGGGCCACTTGACCCGTGGCCCGGCGCGCAGCAGCTGCCTCCGGCTGAGTCAGCCCGCGGCCGGCGGCGCGCGCCGCTCGACCTCCGCGGCCCGCGGCCCTCACGGCGCGGCGCGACGCACCCCCCCCCCCCCCCGCGGCATGTAGGGCGCCCGACGGACGCCAGCGCCCCAAGCGGCGAGTACGGGCGCACTCCTTTCCTTCATTGTATTGTAGTGTGCGCTCTACTTTAAACCCATTTGAAGTTTGGTCAGGGATTAGGAGCGTTCCAAAATACTAATTCTCTTCTTCTCCAACGTCTCCTTTCACTTTCTCTTCTTCTTTTGTCTCCCTTTTCTGTTCCTTTTAACGTCTAAATAAATTATTCTTAGCATTCTTCTTTATAAACCATTTCAATAATAGTACGACGTCTGGCTCGTTACAGCATTTTCTCGCTTCGCACCCTCTACATTCGGCCATACAGTAAAGATGTATCCTTAGTCTATGATTCGGCGTCCCTAAGTAAACCATCGTGGCCACAAGGGCAGGAGCCATCGGAGAGGAACTTTCCTGCTAAAAGTGCCGGCGGATGACAAACGGCTGCGGGGGCGGGGTCGAGCGGGCAGCTTCCGCAGGGCGGTGAGGGTGGAGGGGGCGGCGTGGGCTGAGAGGACGGCGGGGCGGTGAGGACGGCGAGGACGGCGAGGGCGGCGAGGGCGGCGAGGGCCGCAAAGGCGGCGAGGACGGTGAAGACGGTAAGAGCGGCGAGAGCAGGGGGAATAACATGGGCGGCGAGGACAGTGAAGACGGTAAGAGCGGCGAGGGCAGCGGGAATAGCAAGGGCGGGGAGGACGGTGAAGGCTGCACCAAGACGGCGGGGGCGGTGTGGGTGGTGGGACAGTGTCGGCGGAGGCGGCGAGGGCGGTGAGGACGTCGGAGGCGGTAAAGACGATGAGGGCGGTGGGGGCAGCGGCGGCCGCGTCTACTGGAACGTCGCGTCGCGTCGGTGCCCACGGAGAACCCGGGCGCGGGCGAAAGCAGCGCAGCGGGCGAGGCGTGGCGGGGGCGTGGCGGGGGCGGCTGCGACACGTGCGTGTCAGCTGCGGCGGCGGTGCTCGCGGGACGCCGCCCCCCGGCGCTGCGCCGCCGCCGCCGACCTCGACGCCCCCGCTGTTTTTGTCGCCGCCGCTGCCTTCGCGAGCGCCGTTTGTGCAGAGGCGAGCTGCTACAGTGGTCACAGTTCTCGAATGTTGTTGACTGGCAACGGGCTTTCCGGTAGAAAATTATTTTCCAAATGGGTATTTTTCCCGATCATCTGCGAAATTTGTTTAATGTAGCAATTTAGAAGAATCGTTCGTGGTGAAAAATATTATTTCACTGAACGTTTTATTCTTCATAGGATTCATGACAGTCAAAAATACTCTGAATTCTTGACTTTATGTTTAATATAATGATACCATAGGTTAGAATTCACATTTACTCATCTGCACGTGGGAAGAAATATTGTGAATGCCAGAGATACGTATTTCTATAACGTAGCGGATTTCGGTTGAGAACTAGCCAATATCTGAAATCTCACAAAACATTTGCCACTGCCTATGAATTGCCTACTTTATTAACAGAGTATCTGACGTAAAATTTACTAATATCCAAGAGACGGACACTACATAGGAGTTTGTTAATTATTATAAAATATTTTAAAACAACAATATATTCCTTCCTCACTTGTACAATATATAATCCTGATATAATTCTAACCCCACTGACTTTCTTTGAAACAAACGGAGTCTTGAACAAATATCATCCATTTCCCCCCGAAATGTGCGTTCATTTCCTCAAAGAAACGGCTCTCTTCAACTTGATACAGCGGCCGCCCTCTTCAGCAAAATCGGGTTACCCGGAAGTCTTAGATCTTTTCGTTTCCCGTTTCCCTTGCCTGGTACAAACACACTGTATACTGCTTGACGTTATCGTCCAACAAAAATTCGTTTTCTGCTTTGTTTTTGGTGTTACTATTTATTTACATCGTTTGGTACGGACGTTTCTCCACCTTTTCCTCAATTTACATTTTGGTCTCCTTCATTTTCATTTCCTTTTCTTCTTGCCCTTCTCTTTCCTTTCCACTTGGAATCTCAGTGTCAGATATATTAGTGTGGAATGACAATTGCAGGGGTTGCTGCAACACGAAAGCTTGCAACACATACGCGTCAAGCGGGTTGCCGAATAAACGAATGGTCAGGCGACAACGATACTCTGCGCCGAGTTAAATTTATTAATCGACTGTGATAACGGTTATGTTGTGTGTGCCATGTCTTAATATTATTATTTAATTCGTTTTGGGTTTCTGCTGAAGATGTTATATTGAACGCTATTTGTAATTACATATTTGCCCCCCCCCCCAAAAAAATGATAAGGGACGTTTACTTACCGTGGGCGCGGCCTCGCTGAGCGACGAGTAGCTGCTGGAGCGGCTGCTGAGCGGCTCGGGGCTGAGGCTGCTGTAGGAGGCCGTGGAGCTGAGGCTGAGCGTGTCGGCGCGGCTGCGCAGCGGGCTCAGGTGCACGTGCTTCAGCATGGCGGCGGCGGCGGCAGGGACGTTGGGCGGCGGGCGAGGACGGCGGCTGCGGGGGCGAGGGCGCGGGCGCGGGCGCGGGCTGCGTCAGCGAAGCGGAGTCGGCGAGCGCCCCGCGGCGCTGGGCTCAGCGCCTGCAACAGAGAGAGGCGTCCGTCAGCGCGTGCTCCGCCGGGGAAGAGGCGCGCTCGCCCCGGGGCTGTAAAACAGACGTTTAAAGCCACCGGAAACGCCCAGTCTCTCCAGGAGGGCATGCGCTATGGGAAAATAGAGCACGGAAACAACACGAACGTGGAGAAGGACGTACGTCTTCTTTTTGCATTCTTACAATGTTATTTAAACGAAACAGTTCAGAAGGGAGCACCGTTTGCAGAACACCCGAAAGAAAATGTTCCTTCGTCATATGCTTGTATTTGCTGAAATAACTCGAAGAGAATTGATCTTAGGCAGAAAGATAGAATGGAATTCTCGATGGAGGACATTGGCGCCTGGATTTGCCTTGCTTATTCAAACAATTAAGAATTTACCAGTCCGAAATGCTGGTCGTTAAATGTAGTTAAGTCTGAATCGCCGGCCTCATTAACATTGGAAGAACAATTAATATGAGATAATCGTTATCTAATAATTGATCGGTTACATTTCAAGTACCTGATCCAATAAGTTGTAACCATCTTCACCATGTCTAGCTATTTTACACAAAAAAGTAGCTATAAACTGATGATCAGTATCATACGATTCTCCTCACACTAACAATCCCAGCAATCTGTTCGGGAGGACGCTGGACACGGATAATGGGTTGCAGCGCGAGAAGCAACGAGGGTCGATCCCCGAACGGGCGTCTGCCTGCGCGGGTTCCTCGCCGGGCGGCGCTGGCGGCGGCGAGGGCGGCGACCGGGCGGGCGCGCGTCCGGGGCCGCATTCCGCGGACGCACGCGCCGCCGCCGGCGCCGCGAGGGGCCCAGTCGCGGCGGACGCGCGCCGTTCACCCCGGGCGCGGCGGCAGGAAGACGCCGCCGCCGCCGCCATCCACGGCCGCCGGCCCTTGTCGACGGGCGATCCGCGCCCCACCGCATCCGCCCGGCGCCATCACCGCGCCCGCCCGCTCGCCTACCCGCCCGCCCGCCCACTCGCTCGCCCACCCTCCCGCTCACTCACTCGCCCATCCTCCCGCTCACTCGCTCTCTCGCCCCGCCCACCAGTCCGCCCGCCCATCCGCACACTCGCCCTCCCGCCCGCCTGCCCCACGCTTCCGCTCGCTCGCCCACTCGCTCACTCTCCGCCCACTCGCTCACTCTCCGCCCCACCCACTCGCTCACTCTCCGGCCCACCCACTCGCTCACTCGCCGGCCCACCCACTCGCTCACTCGCCGGCCCACCCACTCGCTTACTCGCCGGCCCACCCACTCGCTCACCTCGCCTGCCCACCCACTCGCTCACGTCGCCGGCCCACCCACTCGCTCACTCGCCGGCCCACCCACTCGCTCACTCGCTCACTCACTCTCCGCCTACTCGCTCGCTCGTCGGTCCGCCCACACGCTCACTCCCCCACCCACTCGCTCGTCCGCCCGCCCAATTTCTGACCCGTCCACTCGCACGCCCTCCCACGAACCCACTCGGATGCCCTCCGCCCATCCCCCCCGTCCACTCGCTCGTCTGTCCGCCCGCCCACTACTCGTCCGCTTGCCAGCCAGTCCACTCGCACGCCCGCCCGCCAACCCACTCGAATGCCCTCCCAGTCGGCCGCCCACTCGCTCTCCCTCCCGCCCTCGCCCCTTCCGTTCCGCCTCATTACGGGACGCAACCGGCGAGACGTCCTCCCATACCGGCGCCGCCACCGAGAGTGGCCACTCGCGCGTAAGTGGGGCTGGATTTGCTCGCTTGCATGAGCACGACGCGACCCAACTCGAGCACTGATGCAACCTAACTGTTGCTTCATGAATGTAGTGACCGGGCAAGATAAAAATACACGAGTACGGCTAGGGTTGTTTGTCCGAGAACGAACTGTACGAGTACGTTCTTCAAGGACGAAACTGACTTCACGTGTACGTGCGTGAAGTACATATTGGCACTCGCACGCTAAGCACATACACGCACATACACGCATGCTAAGGGAAAATGACTAATTAGAAAAGAATATAATATAATTCTCTCAACAATAATATACTTCCCTCAACACCAAATAATGCGACCGCTTGACACTACCTTAACAATATTATGATAGTAATGAGTTGATGAAACAAAAAAAAAAGAAAGAACACAATTCTTGATCTTTACAATTTAGTTAAAAGCTCAATGATCAGAACCAAAAAGTAGTCACGTACAGCTTTCCAATGCAATGAACTCTTTACAATATTTTTTATCGTCAAAGAAATGTTTATAACAAATTTATTTACGTATTGTTTTTACGTTGGCGAGGAGAGTTGACGGAAGCCCTCATAAATGTAAAATATCAACTACTAGGTCATTAGCGACCACTATTGGCTATAAAGTTATGATATGAGGATGAAACGATATGGTTATTATAGGGGGTGAAAGGACGAACACATACAACCATGCCCGAGGCGAGACTCGAACTCGCGACCCGAGGGTCCGAAATCACTATGGCACTACTGTTTTAGCGATCTCGGGCATGGGACCGCCTAAAAAGAAATTTTTTACTATTTAAATGTAGTATAACGCGGTTAGGAAACTTCCCACAAAGCAAAGTATTACCTTATGTAGGAGGCCTTCAGGAACTTCCGTAAAATACCTTATCAATCATGAGGGTTTCTCATGCAGATATTTGAAGGCACCTTATAATTGTAAACACTTACCCGCATAAAAGTGCGTGAATGGTTTCTTTGAAGTTTGAGAGGACACAAAGTGTCGATAAAGAAACAACGAAAGTAATGTCACAACACAAAAACCGTAATAGTTATTCGGAAGTGAACAGAATAAAAACAATATGTTTGTGAAAAAAAGTGATTTCGAAACATGAATTTTCGGAAATAATACATTCTTATCAATGCACGTGGCTGATACAAAGTATAGCATTACAGTAAATGAGCGGTCTTTGGGAACTTCCGTAAAAATACATCAACCATGCGGGTTTCTCATGCAGATATTTGAAGGTGCCTTATCACTGCAAACGTATACCCGCATAGAAGTGAGTGGTTTGTTTGTATTCCGAGAGAACGCAAAGCCTTGATAAAGATACAACACCCAAAATAATGCCACAAAACAAAAACCATAAATGCTATTCAGAAGCGAATTGAAGGGGATGTCTCTGAAAGAACATGATTTCGAAACGCGAATTTTCTACGCGAACTAATATTTATTTTTTATTTATTTATTTGTCAAAAAACAGTAAAACTGTTTATGACGTGTTCACGCAAGCAATGATAAGTAGATGTAAACAATTTGTCTGATACGTCTGACAGCCTGGCTAGTAATTGTAAGTTTACGATAATACAATGTTAAATATTTACTCAACAATGTGTTTGAGCATTCTATTATATACCTTTCATTTTCCTGGTATAAGAGCTCCTTGCACCTTAGTGTTTTTGAGCGTCGTAAGAATGTTGAGGGTTGGCTAATTTAATTTCCAGTCCATTGCCTTTCAGTAGCCCCCAACATGACGTATAGAGGAAGAGATTATATGCGCACATTTTCTTGAGGTCCAAGGATAAAATATTTTCTCGTTAATCCACGTGGACACAACGATAGCGCATGCAGTGCTGTCCGTCCCTCCTAGTCGCTCTCACGGGTGTCCATTGCAGATAGTGCGCTGGTCTCACGCATGTCGCACTCGAGGGTCTTCACCGCAGGTTATCACCCCCACCTCCTGTGCCTGAGGGCGCACCCAGGGCGTCGACTGGGGCAGCGCGCGTGGGACACCGGTCTGAGCGAGTTGAAAAGCGTGCGGACGAGCGAAAACAGACGTAAAAAGAATGAGTGCGCAAAAGGAAGGGGGAGGGCGTTGGGAAGAAATTGAGAGCGTCGGCGAGTGGGAGACGGGTAGGCGAGTGGGAGTTTTTTTTTTTTTTTGAGAGAGAGAGAGAGTGATGGAGAGAGAGAGAGAGTGATGGAGAGATACTCCGTATAGGATAACGCGGTTATCCAATAGGGAGCTTAATTACGATCTAATTTTGGTATTTAAGCTCTCTGATCGGAAGCTTAGTTGTGACTTTTGGTATCTAAGATGCCTATTGGATAACCGCATCACAGGTGACAATCAGTCAGATGTCACAGTACTTAAATTGGAGTACGGGGGTGAGGAGGGGGATGTGCTGGAGAGTAAGTGGAGTACGAGTAGGAGTGGGAGCCTAGGGGCGAGTGTGATGAGTTAATATAAGGTTTGAGGTGGGAGGAGGGAAGGGAAGGGGTGAGAGGGCTATTGAGTGAGAGCGAACGACGGACTGAGAGAGGCCGTGATTGCCGAAGGGCGAGAGAGAATGAGAGAGAGATATGGGGTGAGTCCGTGTCACGGAGAGGTGTGAGCCTAGAGGTGATTGCTATGAGCGAATGTAGGAGTTGAGTGGGAGGATGGAAGGGATGAGGTGATAGAGCTATTATACTGCGATTTTTTAAACTTTGCCCCTGACAGAAATCAGCTCTTTCGCTGCCATCCAATCGGGAGCTTAAACGTCACCACATTGTCGCCATTATGGTGAGGTTTAAGTTCCCGATTGGATGAAAGCGTCAACAGCTGATTCCTGTCAGGGGCAAAGAAAATCGCAGCATAAGAGAGTGAGAGAGCCAGCGTCGGACTGAGAGAGGCCGTGGTTGCCAAAGGGCGAGAGAGAGCGAGGGAGAGAGAGAACTGGAGTGAGTGCGTGTGGGGGGAGAGGGTGGAGTAAGTGTGAGGATGGGAGCCTAGGGGCGAGTGTGACGAGCGAATATAGGGGTTGTGATGTGAGGAGGGAAGGGAAGGGGTGAGAGGGCTATTGAGCGAGCGAGCAACGGACCCCGGGAGGCCGTGGGTGCCAAAGGGCGCGAGTGAGCGAGAGAACCGGAGCGGGTGCATGGAGAAGCGGGAGGGGGAGGCAGGCAGCGTGCGACCGAGGAAAAGAGCGCGGCCGCTTCCGTCCAGCCCGCTCCCAGGCTCCGGAAGCTGCCTCGGGCGCGGACGTGCGACCCGCGTGGCGCAGGGCCCGCGCGGAAGCGCAAAAACGCACCGCGGGAGGCCTCTTACGAAATGCTCGCACTTACGCTCCGCCGCCGCCACGCACCCTCTCACGCTCCGCCGCGCGGAGCGACAAACCTGCTTCACCGACTCTTACAAGTCATGAAAAGTGCCGATCCCCGGTGGCAGACACCGCTAAGAGATTAGTGTCGTAGCGATCTCGGGTCGATGGATCGCGGGTTCGAGTCCCGCCTCGGCCATGGGTGTGTTTGTGTTCGTTCTTTCACCCTCTATCATCACCGTATCATGTCATCTTCACAGTTACCATAACGGTACACCCAATAATGGTTGCTATTAACTTAAATGTTCATGCGACCTTAAATAACAACAATAAAAAAAGGAATTAAAAGTGTGTGCAAAAGATGGAGCTAAAGTCTTAACGAAAAAATGTGAACAGATAAATTATTTGGAGCCATATTCTTCCGCGGCTAGTCTTGCGAGGGCTCTTGGCTGCCCGGGTGGCAGAAAGCCCTGAGGAAGCCCACGACAAGATGGTCGAAACGTCGGCACCACAGCCTTCGACGTGGCGTCACCCTTACAGCCAAGAACAGTTGCAGATACGGTATTTGTCAATATTTTCACTCTTTACACGTTTTATTTCCTTTACTATGAGAAAGTCACTGGAAAGCAAAATAATTAATTCCAAATTCTAAGGAAGAGTTGGCATCACTGGATGGTTGCTGGAAGTCCTGAGAATTTACAGGAGGTACCTTTATTGAGGTTTGGTATTTCCGGTCACTGTTCCCAGTACCTGAGCCGGCGGTGCTCCGACAGATGTTTCATAAGGTCGTTACCTTTCTTACACATTCCATTCTCTCTTCTTACACGTGGTACTGGACCGGTTACCTGCCTATAATGAGGTGGGGGCAAGTCATACTTACACCATGTCAACATGTAGTTCCAAATGTTAAAATCAAACGGTTTGATGATGACTGTCTCCAGGGTTGTTTGGAGATAAATCACAAAAACAGAAGAGATTACACAATTTATTACCCACAAAATATCTAAGCGATGTTTTTTTATCCCATGTTATAATGGAACTGTGATGGGGAGTTGACGTCTGAAAGTTTTCTTAAAAGAATGGTAGGCACCACTAAAAAAAGAAGTGGCAGTACTTTTCTATGGTCGAAAGTAGTTTATGTAGGTATCCTAACTACTTTTATTCATTGTTTTGCAAATAAAACATTAAATGGGCCTATAATAATACATACGGTACTCATCTGTTAATTCCGTCAACATGAATTATTTTGCATTGTCAGAGCAACACAAAAATACTGTAATACTTGAAAGAACAATTCGATGCACCCAGAGGCGTATCTAGGTATTCCGACTCCCATGGCACGCATAGAATTGGCGCCCGTCAGGATACTTCAAATGAGAATTGTCGTTACTTGTTTTAGCGGGTTTTCTCTAAACAGCACCCCTTGTGAGTGGCGCCTATGGCACGTGCCATGTCTGCCATACCGTAGACACGCCTCTGAATGCACCCTAAATGCAAGCTTCGCAGAGTCCACACGACAATTGAACGCTCGCATCTCCGGAGTGACGAAGCCTCTGGCAGTTCGCCGAAGGGAGCGCGCCCACGTCCGTGTCCGCCCGCGCGGCTTCCGGCGATCGCATCCCCCGCGCGCGTTTATTGGGGCAATGGCGGCGGCGGCGGCGGCCGCGCGCAGTAAAGGTGTCGCGGCGCGGAAGGTGGCGGCGGCGGCGGGAAGCAGCCCGGGTGAACGCACCCGCACGCTCCCTGCGGCACACCTCAGTTTACATTTTTTCTTTTTGTTTTTATTTTATTTTTGATTTTCGTTTTGCTTTTATTTTCTTTTTGTTTTTATTTTCTTTTTTCTTTTCTTTTTGTTTTTATTTTCTTTTTTATTTTCTTTTTGTTTTTATTTTCTTTTTTATTTTCTTTTTGTTTTTATTTTCTTTTTGTTTTTATTTTCTTTTTTATTTTATTTTTATTTTAATTTTATTTTTTCTTTCCTTCTTTTCTTTTCTTTTTGTGTTTGTTTATTTACTTGAAATTTATATTGGGAAACGGGTCTCGAGAGACTTTTGTCAAACAAGTGAAAGATACTAGACGAAAAGACACATAGAATGCTTGATGAAAGCGTGGAAAAATGTAAGGCGATTCAAAGAATACATGTTAAAGTAGTTGTATCATAATTGTTATTTGTTGTAGTAATTTACTTGGGACATTGAGTTACAGAAACTTTAGGAATATTGTAAATCAATGACGGAAGCCGGATAACCAAGAAGGGGGCCTCAATGTCTATTCACATTATGTTTTTGCTTCGTCAAAACTATACTCACACGGGAACGAGATAATACTGAGCTATTAGTACTGTGCCCGAACAGAATGTCAAAAAAATAAACGATAAGACAATATCTGAAGAACCATGTTTCAATTGTTTGTTTCAATATTAGAATTAAAATACCCCTAGAATAGACTATACAGGAACATTACTCATTACCAACTCTGCATGTACGAAACAAGACTACAAATCACGTTTTCAAAAAACCTGTCTTAGAATGTGAAGGCAATATAATAACTTAAATCTGAAATGAACAACGCCAAATTCTTAAGCCAATGAACGATACTATCCTCTCAATAATAAAAAAATAACATTAACATATATTATTTTAAAATTACGAAAAAGACATTCAAGAAGTCAGCAATGAAAAAAAGGCTCTGAAAAGGTTGAACTTATCTGACAAGAAATGCGAAAGCCCTACATACATGCTTAAACACTTCCTTATAGCCTAAGAATAAAAATCCTTATTACCACAAAACGTATACAGTGCTATTTTTGTCCGCTCGAGGGAAAAAAGAATGTCAAATATTATGCAGAAGCGCGAAGAAAAAACCGGTGCAGAGACAGAGACACGCAACCGGATTCGCGGGTGGCGCGACTGGTCCCGCGCCACGTGCGACGCGCCCGCGACGGCGGCGATGACGGCACTCACTGTCGAAACGGGCCAATAGGCGTAGAGTGAACATTTATAACAACAATAATAAGAGCGCTCCTTCTTTTGCAAAAATCACAACTGAAAAAGAACAATTCTAAATATGCCAATTTTACAGAGAAAATATTATCAATTATTCACTATATGGATAGCTATAAGTACACCACATTAATAATAATAATAATAATAATAATAATAATAATAATAAAACGATATTTCTCGTAAAGAAAGAGTCGCGCCGGTGAGTGCGCCAGTGTGCGCAGGCCAGAGGGCAGACTGCACAAGCGCCACGAGAGGCCCATTCGGAAGCGGTGACAAAAGGAAGCTCCGGTCGAGAGCGCGTGCCTGGTGGCTCTCGAGCGCGGCCTGGGGCCCGGAGGAAGCACTCGCCAGCGGCGGGGATGGCACGAGGGCGAGGGGTCGTATTGTTCCGGTGTCTTCTCCCCACCCCACCACCCGCCGTCTCTGCCGCCTCCTCCCCTTGCGCTGCACTTGAGAAGACCTCCCCTGCTCGACACTGCGTTCACTGTGAGCGGGTGAAGAAAAAATGGTCGGAAGAAGACTCACATTCGGCAAAAGGGGAGAAAAATAGCCAGCACGATTATCTCAAAATACACATCAACGAAATGGTGGTGTGCTGTTCGTAATAAAAACTGCGAAGATCACTCCACAGATGCCCAGAAAACCCAAATCGATTGAAAAATGTTAATCTGGGCATGAACAATATTTATTGAATGTTCTTGATACCTCATACACTTCACAGTTAATTTCAAAAGAATCGGAGGAGTTGTCTTGCTTGAAACGCAGCTGTCCGAACTCCGGATACCTTCATACAGCGTTCCGTAGACCTGGTGTTGGTCCCTTGTGTTTTAAGGGATGCATTGTCAAACATCCTTTACCTACTCCAATACTCTATGATTTACCACCGTCCTATTCTGTCAGCCTGAACAATGAACTGGAGCGGACAGAGTGGGCATCCGCAGACAAACGCCGTAAGGAAAATTGTGTGGCAGTACATATTCTTGTCAGAGCAACGCTGAATATGTACTATAACGTGTACCAAGATTTATTGATAAACCAACAGAAATTAACCACTTACGTAGAACCACATTGAGAACACTGATATTCAAAGAGAAATGGTTATAGAACCTTATTTAGACGAATAATACGAGCAAGTGAAAAATACGGAAATGTAAATTTTCCTGTCTCATACTTGTCAATTAAGTATATAATGTGAAGAAAAATTTCCCAGTTGTGTAAAAAAAATACCGTAATTACAATAGAAGGAAAGTAAAAAATAAAAAACCTCACATGCCACATCCAATAGCACTATATACATTAGCAAATTTACAATTCCAATCTTGGATTTGCACCGGGTCAAAGGGTGCAGTCTCCGCCAAGCATCTTCAACAAACACCTCCTTAACGCTGACGTTAATTGCGAGTGGAGTGAAGAAGCCTCCTGGGCAGTTAAGCGCAAACAGGTGCATGCGCTGCGCAAGTGACGAGCGTAACTCCCTCCCGCCCCGCCCCCGTCGCGCGCGAAACGCCCGGGGCGGCGCGCGGCAAAAACCTCTGCCGCCCGCGTGACGAGTGACATGTGGCCGGCGCGGCGCGGCGCTGAGCGGCTGGCTGAAGGGGCCCCGCTCGCCATTCTCACGCGCCCCGCCTCGCGCCGCGCTCCGCGCCACGCCGCGACGCGCCGCGCCGTGCCGCGCCGGGCCGTCTTTCGCGGGGCGACCCCGCGCCGTCTGCGCGCAGATGTGCTCGCCCCGCACCACGCCTCTCGCCCTCCCGGATCAGGTCCTCCGCCGTCCCGCCCCCTCGCTGCCAACCGCCGGCATCCGCCTACTCACTACCTCACCGCCCCGCCGATTCGCTACCTAACTGTCCCAGCCCCGTCCCGCAGTCCTCCCAGCTGCAACCGCTACACCGTCCAGTCGTTCCCATACCCCGTCATCCCACCGCCTCACCTTTCCACCGCCTCCCGCCTCCACGTCCCACCGCCTCCAGGTCCCACCACCTCCACGTCCCACCCCTTCAACGTCCCACCCCTTAACGCCCCACCGCCTCAGCGTCCCCACCGCCTCAACGTCCCACCCCTCAACGTTCCATCCCTCAACGTCCCATCCCTCAACGTCCCACCCCTCAACGTCCCACCCTCAACGTCCCACCCTCAACGTCCCACCCCTCAACGTCCCACCCCTCAACGTCCCACCCCTCAACGTCCCACCCCTCAACGTCCCACCCCTCAACGTCCCACCCCTCAACGTCCCACCCCTCAACGTCCCACCCCTCAACGTCCCACCCCTCAACGTCCCACCGTCAACGTCCCACCCCTCAACGTCCCACCCTTCAACGTCCCACCCCTCAACGTCCCACCCCCTCAACGTCATACCGTCTCATCCTCCCACCACCTCGTAATCCTACAGCCCCGCAGTCCCACCCATGCCCCGTCTGTCCACAGCACTGACACTTCCCCATCGCCCCGCCTTCCTAGCACAAAGTCATCCCATCCACTGCTGTCCCATCTCCCCGAACCGCATCCCGAGCGCCTCGCGCCCGTGTCCGGTGTCCCGCGCTCCGCCCACCCTGCGCGCCGCCGCCGCCGCACCACCGCGCCGTGGGAAGCGGCAGCCGTGGCGTTTCCGGGCGCTTTCTCCGATGGCTGCGCCGTCCGCGCCCGCGCCCGCGCCCACGCCCGGGGCGACGCAATGGGGAGGGCGCCCCACTGCAGGGCGAAACTCGCCTTTTCGCACTGAGTTTGTTTGTTTTTCTCCTGTGGAAGAGATGATGCACATTGCATCCGTCTTCCCACGCGGCTACCCACAGCATAAACTTCAGGGTGTTCCCGTTCCATCTTTAGGTACTAGTGTTCAGTTCTCTGCCACTAAATGTTGATCTGACGCTAATTTCTCTCCGGGATAGAATGGAATCATTTGCAATTGAAACGGTTTCGTTCTAATGTTTTGTGATGATGATGATGATCATGATCATCTTCATCAAATCCTCGTATAGTCCTCAAATCGAGGGAAATCGTAATCCACAAACTGTTTATATTATACGAACAGACCACTTCTCTACAAAATAAAAAATAATACGATATATTGCGAGGCAAAGCACACCTTTCTTTACGTACACCGTTCTTTCTTCGAGAGAAAGAAAGTTAATGAAGCCATTTTCGGGTGAAAGAATGCATTTCGGCATTTAATTCACTGCATTCTTGGGGGCCAAAACCCTATTGCAAACTTTATTGTGTATAAGAACATTTCTGGAATTTCTTATCTACACGAAATAAAAAGATTCTACAACGCAATACGAAACAAGATCGTGTTGTTGTCTTACAAAATGAAGCCATAGTATCCCTTATCCCCTTTTCGAAGATCTCACATGCAATAGCTCTTCCGGGTCTTTGGAACACGGCAAAACGATTAGAAAACGGAAGTGAAATAATGAGCAGTCAGGTCACCTCGAAGCAACAGTAAGCGGCCACCGGTAGTGGTTCGCGAGAGCAAGGTGACGCAGGTTAATTAGGTGTCTGCAGCTCGGAGCCCCAACCCGGTAACACCCAGGCAGGGCGTTATTATTGGAGAAACTTGAATCCGGCGGACGCCCAATCAAAGAACAGGATATGCAACCCATACACCAATTAGTTAGGAGTTCATGTAAATCTATTACCCAACACAAATATGCTTGTGAATTTCACCACAACACTCGACAAGAAATGCATATGAATATGAATAACTGAAAAAAAATATTTTTAACGCCGAGAAAATTTAGTAAATGCACGGATACCACAACAAAAATATAACAACACATTATGAGAGGAAATGATCTAAATTTCTCCCACGGGCACAGAATAATGCAGCAATATCCTGGACGATCTATGGATAGATTCGGAGTATCACAAATCCGTAACGGTTAGGGCAGAACTGTGCCGCTCACATCAAGAACTCCATCCACCCTCGCCCGTCACAACAGATTCTACGGCTCTGTTACACGGAGGTACTTGCCTTTCATCGAACGTACGAGCGATACAGCACGCCATGAGAGCAGCGAAGCATACAGGAGTGCATGGGTGCCACAGCGCCCCGTCATCAATCCGCTTCATTCAGACAAAAGCCTCCGAACAAAGATTCCCGCCGGCGCATCCTGTCAATGCGGCGCGCGACACCCAGAGCAGAGCGGAAGTGGCACATCAGGTGACTTATGCGTCCTCCCGAGCAGCGAACCCCGACGGCGGGAGGGGACCCGGGGGCGGGCTTTCCAGGAAACGAACGCCCCATTTCCCCACCGGCGCAGCGCAGCGCTCCCGCCCGGGCGCAGGGCTCCACGCAGCCACGCTCTCGGAAAACACGAGAGGGGGAACAAGGGTGGAACGGAATAATCTGATACAGTACACACACACACACACACACACACACACACAAAACAGGCCAGAAAAATGAACTTGTGCGAATAAAAAATCATTAGGGAAAATAGAGTAAACAGACAGGCAGAAAGACAGTGGGAGACAAAGAGAAACATTTTAAGAAAAGAGAAATGAAGGAGAGTTAAGGAACGGAAAGAAAAACAAAAGAGAAGGCCAAAAATGAAAGATGATCTGATCGGAAGCACGTGGCACAAAGGTATGAGACACAAGCTAAAAGAAGTAAAATTAGGAAGAGAAGAAATACGAGGATAAGGACGAAATAGAATAGGAATTAGAATGAGGAAACACAAAAGAAAGTAGAAAGAGAAGAAAAATAAAATAGAAGAGAGGACAAGGAAGTCAAAACATACGAAAGGCGAGAGAGATCAAACAAAAATATACAACACAAAGAGATGGAGGAAAGGCATGAGATGGTGGAAAGGTATCAGATGAAAGAAAAAGCATGAGATGGAGGAAAGGCATGAGATAGAGGAAAGGCATGAGACGGAGAAAAGGTATCAGATATGGGAAAGGCAAGAGATGGAGGAAAGGGATGAGATGAAGGAAAGGTATGAAATGGAGGAAACGTATGAGACGGAGCGAATGCCACGAGAGGAAAAAAAGGCGAGAGTACTATTCGGAAGGAGGGAGGGAGGGGGAGAAGACGAACACACTGGATGATGGGAAGTGCGTGTGACGCTCATCCTGGACGGCGGCGGCGGCGGCGGCGATTAAACGGGCATTAGGCGCGGGCGAGGGCACGGCGCGCCGCCTCTGGAACCGTCACACGGCGCTCTTTCCCCTCCCTCTCCCCTCCCCTCCCTCAGCCCCTTCCGCGCCGACAGAGCGCGTCCCACCGCACGTCGCCCTCGCTCTCCGTTACGTCTTCTCTCTGTGCAG
Organism: Acheta domesticus; assembly: GCA_031308135.1. NCBI lineage: Eukaryota > Metazoa > Arthropoda > Insecta > Orthoptera > Gryllidae > Acheta > Acheta domesticus. Next base: position 194,835,814 of record JAHLJT010004567.1, read on the forward strand.
GATGTACCCACGCCTGTGTTTTGGAACGACGTTTTTATTAATGGGATGAATCGTGTGTATTCTAGGCGCTCCGTGCGTTTCGATATCTCTTCATTGTTCTCGTTACATAGAGATTCCGTTTGTTTTTTCAGTTCAATTAACATATGTACACGTCCTCGGCACCGCTGTCAATATGATGGGTGTACGCTCAGAAAAACGTCATACCCTAGTAATAATTGTAGAATTATCAGTGTAATACGCAATGAGATTTTCTGAATGTGTTGTCTTCTACATCTCAATATATTCTGCCAATGTTACCTTTTTGAAAATATTATGTAGGAATGTGTAACAAGTGTAAATATTGTCAACACAGATCTCTTAGACGCGAGTTCTCAGGAATATATTAAAGAAATTCTATTAGAACTTGGTCCTCATATGGTTGTCATCATACTCGCAGTACCCCATTGCAGCGCCCGCTAATGAAACAGCGGCAACCTGCTGCACAGTGGGTATCGTGGACACTTTCAGAGTGGACACATGGCGACTGCATCACAAAGGGGCCGGAAGAGGCGGAGGCCAAACCCCAGGGTGCAGGTACGGAGGGATGGTGTCCGAAACTCGCGCCAGATGCATCGCAGACCGGGCAGTCGCAACGGGGGGGGGGGTGCCGACGCGCTCACAGCGAGGCTGTAAAGGCGGGTGGGCTCTGAAAAGGGCGAGCAATGTTCCTCTTAAACTTTTGTCGCGAGTCCTGCGCGAGACGCCAGTGTGCGTGGGAGGCCTCAAGCTTGTGAGTCAGAGTGTCAGGCTCATTGCGTTAGGTAGTTAGCGGACGCTAACAAAGAGCAACGCTCCTGTAGAAAATAGTACGGCACTTCGTATATATTTGTAAATAAACTGTGTACATACAAAAGCCATCTTGCCTGTAATTTGTCCAACCCACGACGTCACACCATGAATTTCATCTCACGATCAAAGCCATAGTGCATAAATCGGATATCCGGCTGGTGCATTCGTACGTACTCCTCACCCCTAACCTGCTGCTACGCTACGGCTCCATCCAACCGCACAGGGGCGGGTGAGAGGGAGGGAGGGAGGGAGGGGAGGAACGCGTACCGGCGCCATTGTTCTTATTGTCGCAGCGTCCGGCGGCGGGCGCTGGGTAGATGCGCCCTTCGCAGCCCAGGCACCCGACCGCGGACCCTCCGCCGCACTCACTCGGCTGTTCTCCACCTCCACTACTGCCACACCCCTCCTTCCGCCGCCCATCCCTGGCCGTCCATCCGCACGCCCCGGATTCGGCACGGTGCTGTGCAGGATGGGTGAGGGTGGGGCGGAGCGGAGTGGGGAGGCTGGTATGGGCTGCGGCAGAGCGGGGCGGTGTGTGGTGGGATACAGCGGGGCGATGTGAGGCAAGATGGTGTGGGGCGGGGCGGAATGCAACGGAGCGGGGCGGGACGGGGTGATGTGGGGCGGAGCGGGCTGGGGCGGGGTGGAGCGAGGCGGGGTGGGGCGGGGCGGGGTAAAGCGGAGAGGAGCGTGACGGGATATGAAGCGGGGGGATGGAGTGGGGCGGGGCGGGTTAGGGCGGGGCGTATGGTGTACCCTCGCAGCCCACGTACCCGACAGCAAACCCTCCACAGCAGCCTCTCTCGGCTGCTCTCCCACACTCTGAAGCCTCCGCACTCCGCTTTCCGGCCGCCCCCCGCCCACCCCTGGCCTTCCACCCGCGCCCCGGATTCGGCACGCAGCGGAACAGGGAGAGGGCGGGGCGGAACGTACGGTGCACCCTCGCAGTCCACCGCCAACCCTCCACCGCAGTCCCACACGACTGCTCTCCCACACCCCTTCCTGCCTCCCGCCGTCCACCCGCGCCCCGGATTCCTTGCAAGGCAGGGCGGGGCGTATGGAGCTTCCTGCCTCTCCGGCAACAAAAGCGAGAGGCGAGGGCGCGAGGGGTGGCGCGAGATCGAAAGCGGAGCGAGCGGAAGCACGGGCGGGTGGGGGGGGGGCGCCGCGGCGCCGGGTTCCGCAGGATGCGGGCGCCGCGCCCTGCGTCCTACGCCCTACGCCCTTTGCCCGCGGAGCCCTGCACGCCACAGTTTGTCGCCTCGCCGCGCCGGGGACACGGAACGCCGGTTGCGCACCCTGGCTTCACAGCGTTCCCAGCTATATTGGATTTTGGTGAAATATGACCTCCCCGTTTAACGACACATGAGTGACAATACCTGCCGCAACTTCAACAAGTCGTTTGATACCTTGCTGCAGAATGTTCCTGCACTGAAGGGCACAAATTTCTATGCAAACCGGCAAAACTCATTTGGGGTTGAAGTGTGTAACAATTCCATAACAATTACATGAGGGACGATACTAGATGGTTGCTGCTCTTGAAGAAGGGAAGATGTACGACGAGTCAGAACAGAAGAAAATAAAATGCAGGGATAAATATTTCTCGAAAATAGATGTGAATAACGGAACATAAATACGTTAATTCCAGAGCTCTTTAAATTGTTGATTGTCGGATCTGAGGGAACCTGAGGTTGAAAACTGAATTACAACGGCCTTCCGTTTAAATGTTTATCTTATAATGCTACTTCACTCTTCTTCACTGCACTGTCCATGTATATCTGTATTAATGAACGGAAATTATAGCATCTTGCGTCCTGCGTTTCGGTTGAATTTTGGATTTGACATTGATAATTTAACACTTTCTCATTAAATAATTCTGGACTTTCAGCTCATTTTGTAAGATTTTGTACGTGACTGATTTTTTTGCTAAAGATAATCAATGTTTTCCAACATTCTCTGATAAACTTCTTTCAGGCATCTACGCCATCGTCTTCGTCCATAGAGAGATTACTATAAAGAACAGCTTTGACCAGCTACTGCTCGCCCATTATTGGCAACAACCGAAAGTTATATCCATGCACCCATTATGTCACAATCTCTTGCATTGTCATCGCACTGCACGACGTTCATTTGTTTCCCGACCTATCTAACTGGTCCTTTCTCAGAGTTAGAGGGACTCCCCTGTATCTGGCATGTTCACGTCAAACCTGGCCAGAGTCACCGTTGGCTACGCCTCCTCAGCACATCAGCGGCGGCTGCGACCTCGCCGCAGGCGCCCGGAGCCGCGCTCCGCTGCGCGCCCCCGCCCCTCCTCGCTCCTCCACACCCCCGCTCCTCCCTCCCGGCCGCCGACCATGTCGCCATCAGCCGCGCTGCCCCCGTCCTCGCCCCCGCCCGCGCCGCCTCCTCCGCCCCCGCTACCTCACCCCCGCCACGACCGCCCCCGCCCGCGCCGCCCGAGTCGCCCTCGCCCGCGCCGCCCCCTCCGCCCCTGCCCTCGCCACCCCTCTCCACCCGCCCACGCCACCCCCTCCGCCTCCGCCGCGGCGCCACCACGCTTCGCGAACGCGGCCGGCGTGGCGCGGAGTGGCGTGGCGTGCCGTGGCGGCGGAGAGGGGCCAAGGCGGCGCCACGTGCAAGCAGCAGACCCTTTGTTTCCGAAACGTGCCGCCGCCCCCGCCCTTGCTCGTCTCGCCTCCGCGACGCTGCTCGGAAACTCCTCCGCCTTCCTCACCAACGCCCCCGCGCCACTCACTTTACAAGCAATGAGCGACACGTTATCTAGGGTTGAGTTCAGTAGCCACGAGGCGCATGTTCGGGTTGTTAGTAAAGTTCGTGTCTTAACTACCGTGTTTTAATGAATTTCATTCCTTCGACGAAAAACTCACTTGCAAATTCAACCTCATATTATAAATTAATTAGAGAGAATTTAAAACTTGTAACTGGCGTTTTGTATGTGTTTATAATTTGTATGTGTTTACTTCAGAAACCCGTCAAACGCCAAATTCTTCATTTCGAGAAAACGGAGAAAAAGTTCCAGTTTTTCTGAACTCAAAATATTCAATTTAAACAATTTTTTTAATCTTATTTAAAAAAGGAACAATGGCAGTACCAACAATCAGATTTCACTTTTTTGTTCTTTAGAACACATACTTAGTAACATCCTCTTATTTTTACTCACTAATAGAGGTCTATAATGCCTGTCTCTTCGTTACAGATTTTCAGAAATCCAATTTTCAACGAGAAAAAAAATGTCCCACGTGTCTTTTTATCGAGCAATATGTGTATCACCAACTTCCCACCCTCCGCCCTGTTATCGCCCTCGATGCCGCTTATCGCCCGCCCGCCTCCACTCCCCCGACGCGGTGACAACGTCGCCTCTCTTCTCCGCCCCCGCATCGCGTCTCCGCGCGCCAGACTCCGCTCCGGCGCCTCGTCCCAGACGGCGTCATATCACCGCCGTCTCTCACCTGTCTCACCTTGGGCCGCCGAACTCCGCGCCCCGCCTCCCACCTCCACGTCGCCCCTTGCTCTCTTTGCGGCTTCGCGTCGCTCCTCGCTACTCCGGCACATTGCCTCTGTACGCCATCTCTCTCTGCCCCTCTGCGCCTCCTATTTCCCTTTCCCAGTCATCGCTCCATCGCCAGCACGCAGTCGACGCCCATAACCGCCTCATTCGGCAGTCTCTATCGGGGAAGACTCAAGGGCAACTGATGTCACTGTTGTCCCTCTAACCGGGAGATCCTAGGTTCGAGTTCCATCGGCGGCAGGATTTTCTACACTAGCTTGTCAGCTAGTGTCGAATTCAGTCGCTGTGTGGATGAGAATTCTAGCGGTCGGCTGCTCTGATCGTTAGTTTTCCGTGAGGTTCTCCAATCCACACCAAGCGAATGCCGGAGTAGTACCCTAAATAACGGGCCACGGACCGCGAGATCTTTCCTTCCTCTTCCTTGTCATATCCTCGCCCCTTATCCCCTCTTACACTAACATGCACTACACTATCACACATGCCGGGAGACCGGTCCGGAGCTTAGGGCTTGTCTCGGCTGGGGGTGATGCCCCGTTGGTGGAAGATTCCTGGTTGAAGAAAATCCCTGCCAGCCTACGATAGGTCGGCGCCGGATCTCGCCATACAGCAGGGGAAGACAATTCCCAACCCCGAGAAAACATGTACTACACTTACGGGACTAACGACTAGTATTCATGCGCCCGGAATCACAATCAATCAATCAGCCATCCCGCTCACAGCGTTCCCTCAGCCCCACTCCTGCATAGCCCTCTCTGTTTTCCAACATTATCTCTCTCTAAACTTTCCGTACACACTTCGATTCCTATTCATATTACTCCTGTGTGTTCTTGACTCCCTTTGTTCACTACACATCCTCGCCCCTTGCCTTGCTCCACTGCGCACTGCTTCTCCATCCCTAGCCGTCGTCCATTATAATTCTCTAGCCCAGCCTCGTCCCGTCCCACCCCCACATTACCTCTTTGTGTAGCTCCAGCACTCGCCGCGTAGAGGCACCTCCTGCTTCTGCGTGTGCCAGTTGCTGCCTTCGCGCTCGCCTCGGCTTGCCCAACCGTTGTGTCTCACCTCAGTCGCCTCTCACCACGGCGCCCTAAAGCCCCAGCCGCAACGCAGTCTGCGCTCTCAACGCAGCCTCAATGCGCTCTCCCAGCCCCGCCCCGCCCCGCCCCGCCCCGCCCCCCGCATTGCCTCGTTGTATACCTCCGGCCCCCCGCCGCGCCCCGCCCCCGCATCGCTGGCAAGGCCGCACAATGGCCCACGAGGAAATGCGCCAGGCGATGGAGCAACCTCGACCAAGTTCACACGCGCCCGGCGACGCTAATGTCCGCTGCGGCGGCGGGAGTGGCGGCGGTGGCGGCGATGGAGGTGGTGGTGGCGGGCAGTGGCGGAGGCGGCGGTGAAGTGGCGGTGGCAGCGGTGGCGGGAGCGGCATGAGCGGCGGGCGGCGGGGGTGGCGGGGGCGACGGAGCGGCGGGGGCGGCAGGGCTGCGGGGGCGACGGGGCGGCGGGGCGGCGGGGGCGGCGGGGGCATCGGGGCGGCGGGGGCGGCGGGGGCGGCGGGGGCGGCGGGGGCGGCGGGGGCGGCGGGGGCGGCGGGGGCGGCGGGGGCGGCGGGGGCGGCGGTGGCGGCGGGGGCGGCGGGGCGGCGGGGGCGGCGGGGGCGGCGGGGGCGGCGGGGGCGGCGGGGGCGGCGGGGGCGGCGGGGGCGGCGGGGGCGGCGGGGGCGGCGGGGGCGGCGGGGGCAGCGGGGGTGGGGCGGCGGCGGCGGCGGGGGCGGCGGGGGCGGCGGGGGTGGGGCGGCGGCGGCGGGGGCGGCGGCGGGGGCGGCGGCGGCGGCGGGGGCGGCGGCGGGGGCGGCGGCGGCGGGGGCGGCAGCGGCGGGGGCGGCGGCGGGGGCGGCAACGGCGGAGGTAGGCGGTAATGCGATCTGACAGCGCCCACTTACGTTCTCGCGCCGCGCCGGTGGGAAACTCGGCCAGTCGCACTCGAGGGTTCCGAAGGGGTTGCCCCTCGGAATTCGAGTGAAACCGACGGCGGTTTCGAGGAACAGGAGATTGCGGTGCGTGCGCGGGAACCGAAGAGGAAGTCGCGCCCAAAGGAATGCGGCTGTCGCACGCACCTGCCAAGAAACGCGTGCACTGGAACCTCAGCACACGCACGACACTAAAGCATAAACACCGCTTTGTTTTAGTTCAGTGACCCTCGGGACAATAGTAGCAGGTGATATTTGCATTTTCCGGTAGTTATGTTAATTATCATAGAAGTTTATCATACATATATTTAAGACTAGATTATGATTTCAAAATTTTACATTTTATACCATTGTGTGTGTTTACTTTTTGTTTGTGTGTTTTAATTGATATTGTATTACTTTTTAGAAACCTACCACGGTGTTAAACTCTACATAGATCAAATATAGCTACTTATCATTTTAATAAAAACAGGCTTCAATAATTTTCTTTCATATTAATAATCATTGTAGTATTTAAGGCCTAAAATTGAGAATAAAAAGTTCTCATAATTAAATATACTTTCAGTTCTAAAAATAGGAAGTTTCTCTGAAAACAGCATCCCTGAGTTAATCAAAATACGGGAGTGGAAAAATATTCCGTGAAAACATGCAATGAAAATGACACTTCCGAGCTAATGAAATAACATGTTTTCTAAATTCATTAATATGAAATTAAGCTTCATAATTTTCATTAATTATTTCCGCATTCAGATCAAAATTTTCTCCGGCGTCTGGGCCACAAAACATCGTAGTTTCGTGCCAGTGCCCCGAACACACTCCACCCGGTCGTCAGAGAGGCTTTCAACGAATGTCGAGGCCACACAGAATCGTTCCTCATCCAGAAACGTCACCGAACACACACAGTACCAGACTGTTGGGCGGCGCGTCGTTTCGCCCCCGAGTCTCCTTCGCGCGGCGGGGCGAGGGGGCGGGGCGAGGGGGCGGGGCGAGGGGGCGGGGCGAGGGGGCGGGGCGAGGGGGCGGGGCGAGGGGCGGGGCGAGGGGGCGGGGCGAGGGGGCGGGGCGAGGGGGCGGGGCGAGGGGGCGGGGCGAGGGGGCGGGGCGAGGGGGCGGGGCGAGGGGCGGGGCGAGGGGGCGGGGCGAGGGGGCGGGGCGAGGGGGCGGATTAAGGGGGCGTGGCGCGAGCGCGGGGCGGAGATAGCCGGCGCTTTTCAGAAGAACGGAGGCAGCCGCGGGGCTTCCCCACTTAGCACCCGCCCGGAAGGCGGTGTGGGCGGCTATGGTTGTGGTTGGAGACGCGGCGGCGAGGGCGGCGGCGAGGGCGGCGGCGAGGGCGGCGGCGAGGGCGGCGGCGAGGGCGGCGGCGAGGGCGGCGGCGAGGGCGGCGGCGAGGGCGGCGGCGAGGGCGGCGGCGAGGGCGGCGGCGAGGGCGGCGGCGAGGGCGGCGGCGAGGGCGGCGGCGGGGGCGGCGGAGACGGCGGCGGCGACGGCGGCGGCAAGGGCGGCGGCGAGGGCGGCGGCGAGGGCGGCGGCGAGGGCGGCTGCGAGGGCGGCGGCGGTGGCGGCGGCGGTGGTGGTGTTGGAGGCGGCGGCGGTGGCGGCGCTCTCGAAATAAGAAGGAAAATATTGACTCAGCGGAGTGGCTACCACCCGCGGCGCGAGGCGGGCGGTCCGCACCGCTCCGTTTTAACGCTGGGCGCCAGGGCGGGGTAGGGTTGGAATGGGGAAAACAAGATATCGCAGCGTTAAGCTCACACAGAACAGGTGTCGCAACCATGGAGGTTAGGCTTGTTCAATTACTATATAAGAATTCGGCACTCAACACCATTAACAATCGTAAAAAGTCCATTGGTAGTTATAATTGGAATTGGCCGGTGACGCTGTGACGCAAAGAAATCCTGCACCCCATACTCTGGACTAGCAAGTTTGATACTCATATTATAATTCGTTTCTTTTTTATAACGTGTTCTATAGGGAAAGTTTAATTAAAACTAGCCTGTATTAGCAAACAACATTTAAGTACTTTAGTCTCTCTTCTGACAGGATACATACATGTGCATATAGAAAGGAACCTACGCTAGGTATTGAGAGCAAAGAAAAAATACCAATTTTTTCTGACACTCATCACCTTGAAGACTAATATTATTGAGAAATTATATACACAATTAGAAGACGTAAATACAGAACTCTTGCCTTTACCCTCACACTAGTATCACAAAACGCTTCACTTTATCAAATAGCTTTGCAAAACTGTACGTCCGGAATTGCTTTAGATAGTAAACTTTGCCTTCAAGTAATGAAATGTAAATACTTGATATCGTTTCAGGAAGTTTCCCATTACGAGAAACATGCAATTTCTCTCCAGATTTGTGCTAGATCTGACTTACTACGAAAAAGAAACTATCGCAAGAAAACGAAAGATACGATAACAAAGCACGCACATCCCACACCTACAATTACACAATATCACACTTTCCTTGGTGGAGAATTTCGTGCCGGCCTAACCGAGTGACAGTAAGTAACTTGTGGAGAAGTGCGCGAAAGCTTTAGCTGCATTGTATCTCGCCCTGTGATCTCAGGCGTTATCGCCTTCACTGATGTGAAAGGTGATGTGTTGGCGATGAGATATCCCTGATATTAACGTCATCACGCCACTATATTACTCTCTTTATAACTTGAAACAAAAAAGAACAAAAGTAGGTAGAAACGGTAGCCCCAGTAGGTGAAAACGGTAAACAAACAACTAATTGGACTCTTCAACGAAACTTCAAAGTAAAAGGATTCTTGAAAGGGAAAAGAGTACGGTGTAAGCTTTCTACTTTGATGCTGCGTCCTGTCGAAATATTAACATCATTAACTCGTAATCAGAACATATAAGATCGTAAGAAAAAAACTAATTTGGGTTAAATTTGGGTTAAAGATTATACGATTCTACTATGGCGTGAGTTCAAATAAAGTGATCAATTTGCGAAGATTTCGAGAGTTTCTTCTAGGGTGTAAGTATAACAGGGTTTAAGAACCAAGGTAGATCGGCAACTAGAAATCGTATCATACATGTATTGGAACTTGCCTCCCAATATTAAACAATTAGAGAATTGCCTAGTCTCTTTGCATTGGTTTCTTTACTCTGTATTAAAGTTGTATAGGGAAGAAAAAAACATGTTAATATCAAATTATGAAGAACGAAATCTGAATTTATCTCTGTAATCTAGAGAGAGATGCCTTTTTTTTACATTCTCGTATATGATTTTAGATAGTCTATATCTCAATATCGTATTATCTAGTAATGAAAAATGATAAAATGTCAGAAACGTTCGTTTCAGCCCCTTAAAAAAATCTTCACACATTTCACTGGACATAATTCTAAGAAAATGTGCATAAAAATCCCCAAATTATCAAACAGTCGTACAAAATACACCAAGGTACATGTATAAAATAAATAATAAAAAATACACATAAGGGCATTAATTAACTTGAGAAAACACTTTATTAGTGACGGTCTACCCTACAGCAAATTAGATTGGTTCCGGTCCGTCGTTATAAAAGAGACTCCAACGTATTTATTATGCTTATCAGAATACAAAAGAACTGTCAAGCCTTTTCCATTCCAAATTGCAGCTTTATCATTCCGCAACTTTCCCTACACCACAACGAAGCGGAGTGGCCCGGAACTTAAGAGCCCCTGCATGGAGTCTGCGCACTGAGGAGCGCGGGGCTGCCGCCCAGTGCGTAAGCCCGGGCCAATTGGGAAGAAAGCGACGGCGGCGGCGGCGGCGTGCTAGGCACGCGGCGCCGTTAATTATAGAGATGGATCGCGGCGCGGATAAGGTGTCGCTCCGACGGCAGCGCTATCTGCGGGTGGGCGCGCGGACGCGAACGCTGATCGATGGCCTCGCGACGGGCGAAAGCGAGAGGGAGAGCAAGGGGCGGAGGCGACTGCGGGGCGGGGTGTGGAGGAAGTGGCAGGCGAGTGAGACTGGAGGAGACAGTGAGGAGTTTGAAGGGGTAGTGGTGGGTGAAGGAGGCGGTGGTGGGTGAAGGAGGCTTCAGTGGTCGTTGAAAGGGCGGCGATCGGTGAAGGGAGACGGTGGTGGGTGAAGGGGGCAGCGGCAGTTGAAGGGGGCGGCGGGGTTTAAGGGAGCGGTGGGGGTTTAAGGGGCGGTGATGATTGAAGGGGGCGGCGATGGTTGAAGGGGCAGCGGCGGTTGAAGAGAGCAGCGGCGGTTGAAGGGAGCGCTCGTGTTTAATGGGGCCCGCGGGGGTCGAAGGGAGTAGCGGGGGGTGGAGTGGGCGGCAAGTGTTTGGAAGGGGCGGCGGGGATGGGAGTGGGTAAATTCGGGGCCGGGGCGACTGCAGAGATTGGGGACGACGGAGATCGGGAGAGCGGGCGGGGGATGCAGGCAGGGTTTTGGTGGCGCAGGGGCGGGGCGAGTAGGGGGTTGGGAGAGGGAAGGTTGTGGTGGAAGTGGCAGGGGAGTGAGAACGGAGTTAGGCGATAGGCGATGGGGTGGCAGAGGTTGAAGCGAACGTTGGAATGGGTGATGGGATTGAGGAGGGCTGCGGAGGTCGGGACCTCGGCGATGAGGAGAGCGGCGGGGAACGCAGGCGGGGATTTGGGAGTGCAGCCTCAGTGGGGAGGAGGCGGGGGCAGGGGCGGGGCGAGTGGAGGTTGGGGGTGGTGGAGGTTGAGGCGGGCGAGGGAGTTTGGAATGAGCCGAAGGGGCAGAAGGCGTCGGGAGGCGGCAAAGTCGGCACCAATTAGCACCAACGCACAGTCTTAGAAACGCCCGTAGGGGATTGGGGGAGACAGATGGGAAGAGGAGTCGACGGCTGTGATGAAGGCTGCTGGGAACTACGGATTGGGCCCATGAGAATTTCCTTCGAAATAAGTCACTCGTGGAGTTAGTGCAGAAACATGGGAGAGAGAACAAGTGATAATTGGAAGAAATGAAAGGGAGATTTATCGTTTCTCTAGGAAAAATAGTGGTGATAAATCTGAATGAACGTTACTGACCCCCATTGGGTGAAGTGCAGTAGTGCCCTTATTGAATAGGCGAAAACTACAGGTGGGTAAGGAAGAGAACGAATTTTCTGGAGACAGGGAAAAAACACTATGAGAGCAGTCGTGGTTGTAATTGGTGAAACGAGTGTTTTCGAGTCAAAGGCGTCCCGAGGGAGATGGAGTCTGCGTTGACAGCCGAAAAGAAGAGCGAGGAAGCGGGAGATAAGGGCCCTAGAAACAATCTACAAAGATGTGAAATATGGTCTCTGTGCACGGCGATAGTGCAAGTCGAGTGAATTGTTGGAGGTGGTGGTGATTTCGCTGATAAGCGCGCAATGGCAGGTAATCCATCGGACGATGGCAGAAGAGCGATGGTCGAACAGACAAAGCGAGTTACGGGGCGAACTAGCTGTAGGAAGAAAGGCAGGAGAGGGGAAAAGGCGATAATTGAAGGAAGGACGCGGGGCGTTACCGTTTTTCGAGACGAAGGCGCCGCTTAACGAATGCAGTCTCCGGTTCGTCGCTGCCGCGGGCGCCCCTTAATTACGTGAGCTCTGCAGCGCCACAAAGAAACTCCAGACTGTCGCCGAGAGAATAATGAGGCTCATTGAGAGCTGGCTGCTGTACTTCGCCCCTAGAGCAGTCGTCAGCTACAGGTCACAGACTATGAAATTCACTAATCGTACTTTCTGAGATTTTGTGTACCGAAGAAGTTCTCAAAAAAATTAAGGAAAGTAGTATACGAACATCATCGATCGCAACAATCTTCATTAAAATACAAGAAAAATCGGTTTGCAAATTCGAATGTGAGATAAGCAGGAACTCGAGAAACTTTAATGCATAACTGAAGATAAATGCATATCTGAAGACATATAGGGTAATATTTCCAACTCAATAACTTCTCTACAATTTCCAATGAAACAATTAAAACGTACAGAATTATTTATAACGCATAACTGTCAAAACCGTTTAATAAATACTTCTGCTATTTAACAAGTTACGATAAAATATTTGTTGTTCCTTTTACTGTGCCTGCAACACACAATATGCGTTGTTACTCGGCAGTAATTTCGCTAGCAAATACACCCCACGTGACGTTTGTGTGACGCTTCACTTCCTGCTCCTTAGAAGCGCAGTAAAATCAATCGCCTCCGAAACGTGTTTGCGTCCAGCAGCACACGCAGCGTCTGCAGGCGCGCCGCGGGGAGCGTCCTTCGCCAGGTGCCGTGGACCAGCGGCGGCGGCGGCGGCGGCGGTGGCGACGGCGCCTCGCGCTGCAGGGCGACAACGCGCGCGGCCTCCTCCGCCCCCGGGCGGGCCTTTACGACCGTCGGCCGCTCCACCGCGCCGCCTCGACGCCACCACCAGCGCAATAAATACTTGCGGGCAAAAACGTCGCGGGGACTGCATTCGTGTAAGAAGCGCACGCTCTTCGCGCCGACTTCAACGGTCTTGTTTGGTACATTTTGCCCTCCTGGTTGAAGCAGGGAAACTTCGAATTGCGTTCGGCGAGTTCAGTATTAAGTGTATTTCGGTCATTATTTTGGGGAAGTAAGCGGCCCTTACTTCTTACTTTACAATCAAAAAGAGAATTTTATTATAATATTATTTTTTTAGAACGTTCGAATAGTATAATTATTAGATGTATGGAAGGAACTGTATGAAATAAGGTTTATGAATAAAATAATATGAACTCTAGCATTTTAAAACACAAATTGTACGTTACATTTTGGTCTTAAATGCAAGTATTAATTCTGTACTTCAAGATTTCGCTTTTAACAACAATGACGTGAACGCAGATGAGGAAATTCCCTACAATTACGGAGTATTTTCTCAATGCAACATGCTTTACGCATGAGGAATTTATTTATCTTCACGTCCAGATTTAAAGTGGTAAAAAAAGGTAATTACTCAAACTTCACCTTTTATGACAGTGTGACACATGATTGAGTAATGTTTTTGTCCTTCCGGAATTGTATTTTCAACGAAACACTTTTGAAATCATAAAATACGTATTCAAGATATTCATCGTTACTCACAACGATAAAACATCGTCGTGCGAACATAAAAAGTGCACCCATATTGAGCTGTGCTGTCATACTGACCACATAACAGCTTAACAGCTAAAAAAATAACAGCTTACATGACAGAAGACTACAAGAATTTACGACATTTATTTTTTTTTTAATTTTCTCATTATAAGATGGGATTTCATGTGAATATTTCACTAGCAATTTCAACCAAAAATGTAACTGAACTTGATGGGAAAAAACTTACAGAAATTGCAGCTAATTTCACTTTCAACGGCACCTTCTTGCCACCATAAAATAAAACCCCAAGACTTCCAACGATCTTTTCCACACATCGCGAAGCGCTCCGCGCGCGACCACATGATCTATAGGCGGCCCCTGGACCACCATCCGCCTGCCCGGGGCGGTCGCTTGGCGCGCACGGGGCCGTCGTCGTCGTCGTCGTCGGTGGCGGCGGCTCTGTCGGCGCGGTGCGGCGTCGCCGTCCCCGGGGCCTCGGCGTCGTCGGCGTCGGCAGAGGCGCGGACGCACAGAGGGCGCATTGTCGCCCGCCGGCACAGGCGCCGCTCTGTGCGCCGCGCCGCGCCACGCCGCTCCGCTCCGCTCCCCTCCGCCCCAGCCCCGCCACGCGGAAATCCAAAGGGCCCCGCTAATCTGGGGAGGGCACGAATGGAGCTGCCTCTTTTGAGATATGAAATTCGAGTACGAGACCGTCACAAATGAAAGGCTCAGTAGAACAAGGAGCTATCCCATATGTTTTTTTTTTTGTTTGTTTTTGTTGTTTTTTGGTGAAATTGAGTTATTAGCATTTTATAAAACTTTAAATAGTGTTATTTTATTGTAATACGGTATTAAACTATGTAACACAATATGTTACATAATTTAAACATGTACTGGTATATAAGTAAAGTTCACAACTTTGCCAATGAGGAATAGCCCCTTGTCCTTCAAATCAATTAAACGGCAAATGCCTAGTTTTCCTCAAGCCAAAACATGATGGGAGTCAATGAACGTTGCCTCTGAAATATAGAATTCAGATAGGAGGTTTTTCTTCCTTTTGGACCATTCCCGAAAATCCCCGGATATATTTGAAATGTAATGAATATGTTTTGTTGGGATGTTAATGTTAACTCTAAAGCGACTGAAATTGACAAATTAAATATATTAAAGTTGCATTTAGAAAATTTACTCCACAAATCCCGTCAGGTCGATTTGAAACAATGATGTAAACTTGTTTAAAAAGCACCCTAAACGGTAAACATTATTTTTGCACAGAATAAACTCTTCCCTCTACCAATTTCAGTATTAGTGAGTTAACTGAAGTAGCCGTTGTATGGATGACAATACAATTTAATATCACAAGTTTTTCAATGTCATGAATGCAATCCTTTGTCTAATTATTATCAACTTTCTGTAATTAACACATTTCTCAGACAGACTTGTTCCCAACACAAACAACTGACGAACATATCAGACACTTCATTATGTTTTCCTAAACGTTTGCACTGATGAACCACATTTTTGGCTGTAGCTGTACATTCTGAGCCGCAATGCCACGCAATAATCTCGTATACTTCGCTACACGATCCCCGGAAGTAAAGCATGACGGTTCGTTAAATGAGCAATACTGCATTTTTTTCATGAAGTGAAAATCTAGATGCTCTATGTTCGCAACCAGAAAATCACAATAATAACAATATTGCAATTGCGCGTTTTCTTTTTGATGGCAGAAGAAATTTCTCCTTAAGTTGGACGATGTTATCGATTCACAATTGTGGATAGAAACTTTCACCGTTTTACAAGGCGAGATAACGCATCCATTTGTTCTGGTTAAACGTACCGAAAAACGAGAGGAAACCCAATCCCGACGTCAAGGTAATGAATTCGAAATCACCATGAACATTAATAAATACCGAGGAATTACGAAGTTTTCAGATTGTCATCCTTTCGTGTTACCGCAATTGAAAGCAAAGTTACATAATAAAGTACATTGTTAAAAAAATAGAACGGAAGAAGTATACGTCAATGTGACGTTAATGTTCAGGCTGCAATGTCAATGCCAATGTCAAATGAATCTTCCCTCAAAGAGCAATACTTCCTGGCAACGAATAGTTGTATTTTTTATGAGAAGTTTTTTCCCTTAAACTACACAAAATAAATATTCCTAGCAATTTCCACATCATTAGAAAATAATGCTATTTTCATTTGATATACATATATCACAGAATAAACGCATCCCTCAAGTTACATAAACGAAAAAAAACATTTAATATTTGCTCTTTGAATATAATCTCTGAACTGACTCTTTGAAGTTGCATCAGCTTGTCACAAAAAATAAATTATTAGAGAAAACAATCACCCCATAAAATCTCTGAAAAGCAAGATTTACAGACTGCAGGACGTCAATCCCAACGTTCCAAACGAACGCTTTCGAGGCAGGTGGGCAGGCACGCAACAGGCGCATATCCTGCTCCACTACACAAACTAATTGCACCCAGCACGTGTTTCCTCCCGCCCCACTTCCCATTGTCTCCCCGAGCGCTGCGCGCGCGCGGGCCCGCCGGAATCGGGGAGGCGCACCTCGTCCGTTGACGCCCCGACACGCCCCTTTCCCCTGGCTCGCCCCCGATTCAGGGCCGCACCCTCGGACGTCAGGCCTCATTCACAATGCAAACTTAAACGTAACGTAATGCTGTACTTAGCCGCAAAATTTACACGTGAAAACAAGCGTTCACAATGATGAACGTGAGTTTCACCTGAACCAATCAGAATTCAATGTACTGAAAGTTGATCGATTTGTCTCTAACATGAACAGATATTTCCACCATGGTTTCTTGATTTTTCTTCGAGATTCCTTCGATCTGTTTTTATATACATGCGAGTATATGTTGTAGTGTGAATGCAAATGAAAAATAAAATTAAAACGATTATAATTTATTTTTTTAATGGTCCATTCGCAAACATTAAGGGAAAAAAGCATTAGCAGAACAGAAAATTTTTATAAATTTTATTATTCTTAATGGTCTTTTTATTATCTTTTTTCGACCTTCCCGTTGGCTACCATAGGCCTAAGGTAATTAGACAATTATGACTTCGCGACTGAAATAAAAATGCATATTATTCTAGGCTTCGTGGTAGTTCGTTTCTTTCCTTCTGTCTCAACCACATAGTCCCGCCTTACGAGCGAGATGAATGTACGATCTGTCGTTTCACACTTGCTCTTCTCACCGCAGAAATACGGGATCGGAACAGAATTACATAGTGAAGAGAGAAAAAAAAAAAAAAAAAAAAGGAAGATCTTTCCGGTCTTATTTTTAGTCAGATTAGCCGCTCTTCAGACCTTTTCAAATGCATGCACTAGTAACTTGATGAGTAGGCTCTACTTCTGTTCGTGTTTTCGGATTTCGTACGCACTGCCGAAACACAATGAGTGCGTGTTTACGCCCCAAACGAGGGACGGGGAGGGGGAGGGGCAGAAGCGGCTGAATCGGGGCCCCCTGTGCCCCTCCGCGCACCCCCGCTGCAGCTGCCGGAAACGGAAGCGCCCCGCGCCGGAAGAGCGGCGCAGGGCGAGGGCGGGGGCGGGGGCGGGGCCGTTCCAGCAGGAAGGACGCGCGTCCGGCGCCGCAGATTCGCGACTGCCACAGGCAGGCAGGCAGGCAGAGCGTTCGCGACGTCGCGCCGCGACGTGGGAGTGGGGGATTCGCTATGGAGGGAATACAGTGCGATTTTTCTAACTTCGCCTCTCGATCAGGTTTTTCGTCGAGATTCCCTGATCCTTTGAGCAAATGCCCCTTGTTGGCCCCTTGTTTTGCTTCTCGACATAAAAGTAACTTCATTATTTGTGCAAGTCTTCTGAATTTCAGTGGGAAATATAGTTATTCAAATTATCGGTTTAGAGATCACAGAATTATTATGAAAACTTATTATGAAAACACAAATTTCACTTCTCCCCATAGCTCGCTCACACAGTTTTAAACTGTTTTTGACGTAAATAATTAAATAAATAAAATAAATAAAGGTCCGCCTTCACGATGGAATAAGTCAAGGTATTTTGCGTCTTTCTCTGTCGTGCCGCTAGGTATTGCATGATCGCGACCTATCAAGCAGGGATTGCGATCATGCGACATCTACCGAGAAAATGCCGTGCGATATTCCTTCGTGGCCAAATGGTCTTGAGGCGCAGCTATGTAAAAATCGCACTACAGGGATGCGATATCGCCAAGAAAATATCGATGTTTTTAAACATCGATACTCAAAATTAAAACATCGATTTTAATAAAACATCGACCCAAAATCATCGATGATATTAAAATTGGATTAGTAACTATTGAAGTTGGCGCGGGGAGGGGGGAATGATTAATTTGAAAGTCGTGCCGTTTATTAATTTTAATAGAGATTTAACTGACAAAACAAAGTCAAGAAATAATCAGGACAATCAATAAAACTTGGATTATCTGATTCTATCATTATAAAATGATAGCTTATGTATTGGCGAAAACTCAATTTATTTTTAATCCATGGTCACCTTGATCTGAAGAATATTCGAGTTTTGGATACCTGACAACTATTATATATTTTTTTATAAGGACAGATGTTAAAAAAACATCGATCTCAAAAAATCGGTGTTAAATTCTTCAATGTTTTGAAAGCATCGAGATTGATGTCGCATCCGTACTACGGAGGCGAGACAACACTCTAGGGAGATGCGTATGGGCTTGGAAACAGGCGAAGAATACAGGGATTAGCAGAGAAGCTGGAATAACTGAACGGAGGTGTGAGGGTCCATCGCAGCCAGGAGGGATTCGAACTTCAAACGGTTCCGTAATAATTCCTCCTATGAATTTGGGTCCTTGAAGTAACAGTTTGATAGGTAGCCTATCACTTTGATCACTTTCGAAAACCAGTGATGAAAGGTCTGTCAGATGATGAAAGGTCTATCAGAACCATGTCAGGAGCCACATGTGAAATAAAAGTGTTTTTGCGAAAAAGAATCGTTAACTACAAAGACCATTGTTTTTCACAAATTAAAAGAAGATACACTAAAAAATGTAAATAATACATGTTAGAAAACTCTTTAACAGATAATAAATCCTTAAAATGCCGGAACAACTTACAATTCTGACGTAGAAGATACGATCATGTATAAACTAAAGCAGAAAATTGGATTCTTTATATTTCATGTAACATATAGGTAATGAATTGTAGAATTATAGGATACATCGTGTTATCGAACAGTCAATGTGATACATTTACCTACTGCCAAAGAGGCCATCCAAACAAAATCAGCAAAAAACACAGGTATACAGGTATACCTGTCAACACAGGTATACTTCCTCTCCCTGTAACACCTCAGCACAGGTTTGTCTTCAGGCAACGTCCTGTAGGAGGCTGCTCTTCCGAAGGTGACAAAGGCCTTGTGCTCCGGCGGGAGGCACCGGAAATCGGACGAAAAACGAGCGAGCGAAACGGCGGCGGCAGCGGCGGCAGAGGGGAGCCAAGGTACTCTCAGACGGAGATAGAGGACTAATAGAATGGAGATAGAGGACTTATAAGGGACGAGCGCAACCGGCAGCGGAGGCGGCTGGGGAATTACGTTGCAAAGCCACAAGCACTTGTAAGGAGGTGCTCTTGGGCGTGGATGCGGAGAAACACACACGGAACAACAGAAATTGACAGATTGCTGCTGGCAGAGTGCAGATTACGGAAGCTTTAAGGTCTCATAAGGCAGAGAGGATTACGGCACTGTCGTGTGAAGAGCATGTAACAACGATTGTGAAGAAGAATATAGACAGTTGCAACAATGGATGATCGCGAGACCCAACCATGGGTGATTGCAAGACGGCGCGCTTTAAAGAGTAACACGAGGCTGGGTGGGCGGCAAGGAGGGTTTGATTGAAGGCTAAGAAGGAGTCGGAACATAAGAGGTAGAGGTAAGCAGTTGTGAGTATGGGCACACACATTACAAGACAGAAATGCAGTCTTGAGGGTCACACGACGAGTCCATTTTACCACGAGATCTTTATGAATTTCAGTGTCGACATTATAAACCCATTGCATGTTGCATATTTCAGAATTTTCAGGTCGTAAATGCATATTTGCGGATTCGATGGTGTAACGGTTAGCGACTGTCATACCCAAGTTCGCGGGTTAAAACCCGATCGAAGCCGTGGATTTTTAAGGGCGAAAAAATCCTTCGTACGCCTTCCTTCGGAGGGGAAGTAAAGCCGGCTGTCCCATGTTAGTAGATTTAGTTGCATGTAAAAGATCATGTAAAAGATCCTCAAGTCTAAATGACGCCTCTGAGCTAAATTCAAGTCGCCTGTTTCGTCGCCCGAGATAATACTTTCTTTCTCCGCTAGGTGGTGAAAGGAGCGTAGTAGAAATTTACGTGGTCAGGCGGAAGAGCGGGCCTAAAGGCCCGAGTCTCGCCACGTAAAATAAGACATTAACTAACTAACATATTTTAAAAAGCATATTTCAAGATTTTTTTAGGGCACAAAAATTCTCTCCCTAATGATGACGAATCAAGCTTCGTAGTTTCAAAGCGGATGCAGGATCGAGGGCGCTTCGGCGGGAGCGGGGCGTCGGCTTGATGCTCGGGCCCCCGGAGACACGCATGGGCGGGCGCGGTGGGCGGCGGGGGCGGCGGCGGGGGCGGGGGCGGCGCTGTGTTTCCCCAGGCGCCTAGCGGGAGCTGCAGGCTCGGGATTCACCCGGCTCGCTTTTGTTTCTTCTTTTGAATAACATCCTCCGCGGAAAGAAAAGGACCGACCACGTGAACAAGAATGCAGCTTCGTGTTGAGCGTCTTGGTAATAACGAGCGTAATGTGTACGTTCGTTAGAGAGGTGTATTGTCTATTCACGCGTGAGTGACTCTTAGCTGGAGCTGACGTCAGTAGATGTTCCGGTTGAAGTTGGATTGCACGAAAATGTACCAACATTTTCGCATATTGTGTTACACCATCAAGGGCAGACGAGTCCCTTTAAAAAATATAAATAATACATCTGATCGATGAGAACTGAAATAAGAAAATACGGCTTTGTAAAAAGAATACAGATTGAATTATGCACCATGGTGTGAATAATTTTAAGAAATATTAAAGACAAACAATTTAGCTAGAGAATGTTTAATTAACTTTTTGATTACAGAGAAAACATGTTCATCATTCAAATGCAATTTCAAGAAGACACTGCAGTAAGCTGTCGTAAGATACATTCCATTTACTGCACTTCGAATTTTTAGAGCTTCATTTGACAGATCATCAGTTGTTACGATGTCATCCAATCGGGAGCTCACACGTCACTACAGTGACGTCACTTTGGAGACGTTCCACCTCCCGAATGGACGACACCGTAACAGCTGATTTACGTCAACTGACCCTCTGTTTAAATCCAAGTATATCTGTCTTCACTATCCCCAAATTCCCCATATAATGTGAACACTTATTCTCATCTCGTTTGCTTCAGCAATAGAAAATCTAAACTTCTCTTTCTGTCGGCAAACGGGAGTGAAACTTTCAAGCAGAAAGGGAGTCATACTTTAAGATCTGTGGTTCAAAAACCCAACTATTCAAAATGTTCTCGTTCCACCAATATTTTTTTCTAAACCACACCGTTCGAATCCCTTCCACTAACTCCTCAATACGACCTTGATACCTCAAGCTTTCAGCACGTTGAACTACGTCCTCTCTCTCCTCATAAGATGTTATATAATTTCGCCGTCATCGACACCTAGAGACTACTTTGTTTACGACTCAAATTACTGTTCTGTCCGTGTAATGACACCGGGATGAAATAGGGCGAGGAATCTGAAGGTCGCTGGCCCCGACAGAGGCCAGTTCACATTCTAGGCGGCGACATTCGCAATACCAGCATGTAAATCGCTCTTCCACAGGCAGCTGTTACAAGTCAAATATGGTCATAAAGACTTTGCTACGCACCCGTTCTCTCTATGTGGGAGAAAAAATAAACAAACAAGCCGAAACTGTGGGAACAAGAGTTAATTTATGAAATCGGGAGGACTGTTTCCAAATAAACTGTCATTTCAATTACAGAGGTGTAGCTGAATACTTGTAAAATTATATAAATAATAAAAGAAAAGCTTCGAAGTACTGCGTTACATAAAATAAGTTAAATATCAGGTATTTGTATTTTATTTTTTATTAATGTTGATGTACGTTAATATGACTGCCGGAGTCGTGACAGCGGGAGTTCTCGACCAATGACCGATCGAAGGATTGCAGGTTCGAATCCCACCCCACCTTGGTCATCAACATTTGAGTGTTCGTCTATTCGTGTATGAGTGTTCCTGGGCTAACAACTCTACTACTAAAAACAACAATCACGACCCTTTCTGTCATATGAATAATATTCGCATGACGTGAAAATTGATAGTCGCCTGGAGGTCCAAAAGGTCAAAACGAAAGGGGGAAAGTCTGATTATAAACCACCTGTTTTAGAATTTACGATAATGTGTTTAATATTGCATTTACTCGTTGAAAGCTCGTAACGTTCCTTTCCCTCATGAACAATCTCACGAACGCTCGTGAGACGCTGCGTAAAAGACGGTAATTGGCTGTAAAGCACTCTTTCATACTGGAGCTGTGTGTTTCGCTGCTCCTATGCTGGAGAGCGGCCAGATTCCCCCGTGTTTACACAGTGATGCTACTGTGTCCCTGGCAAGGCCGGCGACGTAGTGCCGACCGCGTAGTAAGCACTGGAATGACTTCCAGGGAAAAGACGTAAAACTCTTCCCGGCATGCTCATGTAAAACGAAGCTCAGGCGGTTCGGGCGGAAAATGGTTTACACTTGAGTTGCGACAGTTGTGTGGCACACGCGTCCAACACTTCTCTCCTTCGAATAGGACAAGGAATGTCTGTTGAGACCAATTTTCCGCGTGTTTGCGGAATGTTTCACGGCTACTATGAAGCTACACAGTAATGCAGAGATAACACCAAATCAATAACTGATCTCTAGAAATACCAAATACCGCTATCACCTTCGGCGGTGATTTTGTGGTTTAAGACGTAGAATAACTTCCTTTGCAACAAAATTTACTAAATGTATTTTTGAACGTAAGGCTTAGAAATTATAAAAGTAACTGTCCACAGAACACATTGATGTATGTTTTACCAGTTTCACGTTATTACAAAATTTAATTTGTAATAATATCAACGTAATTTTAAATACGTTGACGTAATTAAAAACGTTATTACGTTTTTAATTACGTCAACGTAATAAATTACGTTGTCGAACGTAATTTAAAAGTAGATTTTATTTAACGGAGCTTATAAGAACAATCAATCTGAAAGTGCTCATTCATCTATATCACACAATTACCTGTTCTCCGAACATCCACATCATACTGAATGTACCAAATCCATAATTTTGAAAATTGACCAAAATGGCAGAAGACAAAAATCGTAACAATGTCCATCGTTCCGAATATTTTGAAGAAATCATTTTGTCACATGGCTGTGTTTAGTGAAGGGAACAAAATACGCCCAGTGAGACAGGTAATTTCGTTTCAAAGATACCTCGCACGAACGATAACGATCGCAAATGTTTATATTACTTGTTTCAACAAAAAAAATGCAACATCCATTTTTACACCCCAAAACATCGCGGATGACAAGAACCACCGGCTTTCCCAAGTACTCCCTACTGCATTGTTTTCGCACCCGACTTCCCAGTTCCGCGAACTTGCAGATCAAGTAGCGAGCGTAGCGAAAAGCATAGCGGCCGAGAAGGCAAGCAGTAGGCAGCCGCGGCAGCTACCCGCCCTCGCCCGCGGCCCCGCCATCACAGACGCCGCCGGAGCCCACGCCGCCACTCACTGCAGGTCACTCAGCGCTCGCGGGCGAGCACGCGGGCTGCCGCCGCTCCCACCACGCCCGACACCCCACAGTTGCCTTATTTATATCCCTGGCGAAATACGTTGACGACCGTGTGCAAAGAACCAATATAAGGGTATCCGGGGAAATTATGAGATAGATGGTTGATAGGTTGATTTACCGATTACTGATTCCGAGCGCATCAAGTTGTATGGTCATTAGTCCCGTAAGAGCAGTACAAGTCTATCGCGGGAGGGGGCGTTTATCTTCCCCAGCTGAATGGCAATATCCGGCTTTCCGTTTTTTCCCAACCAAGTACCTCCCACATGCAGAGCATGATTGTCTGCCGTTATCTTACGAGTAATAATAGTTAATCAATAATATCCATGTTTTTCGTAGAATTCGAATGCATTTCTCTAGTGAGGAACGGTTCCTATCCCTATTCTGTGCCTTGCCTAAAACATTCGAAAATCCAAAGCATGGACACTGTTGCATTTTTTATTATCTCACCTGCATTTTTCTACCATTAGCTACTTATTAACAAAGAAATCAACACTAATGTGTTCTCTTTGACAACCTGCTCTACTTGGTTCATACTGAAGATTCAAACAACCATTACCAACGCTACATCTTTAAACGTTTTTTTTTCACCTCAGCTATTGATGCGAGCATTTGCTTTTGCATTACACTCTCCGAATGCTGCGAATTTTCGCTGTAACAACGGCTGACGCAGCAAATATTAACAGATTCGTAGGCAACACATGTATTGTTTTATTAACACCGTGATTGTTTCTACAGCTGATCTTTCTATCACCATTACTTTCATTTCGATGCCCCTGGCGTCTCTTGCATAGCCATGATCTGTACTTATACCGCACCTGCCGTGTATCGTTCATTGGATCGTACGGTTACGGTCGGCCGAATAAGCAAGTTCGTTCCAACACTGTATAATAAAACCGCAAACGATTCTTCTACATCTTCGCCGTCTGGCAACGCCTCTATCTCTCTCATATCGGTTCTTCACCGCTTCCTAAAGGCTACCGCCACAACGCTCTGGGTCGCGTTCCACCGCTACAAGCACGTCCGCAACAGTCGTTATTAACAGTTTCGTACATCGTGCCTAACAACAGTACCGTGTCATCATCATCATAGGCACCACCGTTCCAACAGCTACTGCATCTGTCACTTTCGTCTGCTACCTCACGCCGCCTGTCGCCGCTCTGCCGACAACCGCCGCCGCCGCCGTGCTCCGGATCGCGTTCCACGGCGGAGGCGTCCTTGCGCCTTCGGATGATGCGGCGCGGCGGCGAGCGGACGGGCGGGTGGATGAGGGGCGGGGCGGGGCGGGACGCGCCCGCGGCGGCGATTTCACGTCTGGCTGCGCGCCCGGGACCGGTCCCCCGCCCCTCCGCGCTCCCCGCCAAGCCACGCCTCTCCTGGAGATGCGCGCCGCCGCCATCGCCGCCGCCATCGCCGCCGCCGCCGCCGCCGCCGCCACCACCACCGCCGCCGCCCCCACCGCCTCCGCCGCCGCCCCCACCGCCTCCGCCGCCGCCCCCACCGCCGCCATCGCCGCCGCCATCGCCGCCGCCGCCACCGCCACCACCGCCGCCGCCGCCGCCGCCGCCGCCGCCGCCACCGCCACCGCCACCGCCACCGCCACCGCCACCGCCACCTCCGCCACCGCCGCCACCGCCGCCTCCGCCGCCGGATGCGCCGCGCCGCCTCGTGCTCTCGGGGCGCGCGCCGCCACGCGCACCTGGCGCCCCACGCCCCGCACCGCGGCCTTCGGGGCGCACCTCCCGCCCGCCGCCGCGAGAGAATCGCAATCGCCGAGGCCCACACCACTCGCAGCATCCACACGTTACGCGGACGTTCAGTATGCGCGGGGCAGGACACGGGAAGGGTAATGCACGACCAAAGCGCCTACTATTGAAATATTCAACACGTGCTTACATAACTGCTTTAAAATAAATTACAATGCGGTATGTACTAGGGTTGTCCAACTGGCGGTTCGTTTATTGTAGCCCCGAAAGGTTTGTAGTCAAAACTAAAAGCTCCTTGCATCCCTGTCGAGCGAGAACATTGTGCGCCTAGAGCACGCGCCGTGATGGGGTCAACACCTCCTTAATGTAAAAATTCGTTATATTTATGTCTAAGGATGTTTTCCAGTAAATTCCGAAATTCAAAGTCATCTAAATGGGTTTTACTGCGTGATGCACAGTACTGCCGGATATCACGCGAGATTACATTCCCGTTTCAGAGTAGCCGGGCAAACTGCCGTGATCAGCAGTACGGAGAAGTCAGAAATTTTAGTCGTGGCCCTTGAAGTCTTGCGACAGGACATTCACACTCCTGGTATACACCAAACTTTTAAATCATTATTGGAGTCCGATACCAACGTGGGCCCTAAGCTTATACTTGGTCTGCGTACTGCTTTCGTCTGCTTGTCCATTCCTGCTTGTGCATATATACGCTACATTTTCGAACGGAGTTCTGCAGGTCCACTTACTTCAATACTCATACTGAACATATTATAAACAATCCAAAATAACATGTTGAATTAATAAATAACCGTATTTTAATGAAGTACCTTGAACTTGACTATCACAATCACAGCGTAGCCGAATATGGGATGAAGATATTTTAGCACTGCCGTCAATTCGCTAACCTCTCAATAGACTTAACAACAATACATCATAAATAAGTGTATTTTGCGAAAAACTAAGAAAACTTATGAAAAATAGAAGAAACATCGGATATTGACATTAATTTGTTCATATATTGTTTTGCATGTCTGAATATCATCAGCTGTACAATACTTTATGGATTAACTGACACGCTTCACATTTCGCTGTTAAATTATAATCCAACAAGCAGAACATTACCATCAGAAACATTTTTATTGTAACGTTTAATAATATCGAAACTATTAAATCTAGTTTCAAATAAAACGAAAAATATTACAAAATTATATAAAACCTGCAGTTTGAAAACATAAAAAATGATTAACTTATCCAAATGACATGTTCCAGCCTCTCTGGTGGGGAAAAAATGTTGCAACATGTTCCAACTGCAGAGAGCGCCCATCGTTTGCGCAACATGACATCCAGAAGGACGCAAAAAACTAAAAAGCACTTCACTGCGTCCGATTCTGACACGAAAAACTAAATTAACAAATGCTCGGCCTCCGCTTGCACTTCTACCGCTTTTTTAGCCCGCGGGGAGATAAAATGTACAGCCGCGCACAAAAACGCAACGCCCCGACTTATATGACGCCAATCCACGGATTCGTGCATGCAATACGAGAGGCTGCACCGAGGGCGCAACCTTCTGTGAGGTCTTTAGCCCCGCGATTCCTCCGGGAGAGAGGCAAGGACGAGGACGGCGCGATGGCATGCTGGCAGCATATGTCGCAGCGTCGCGTTGCGTCGCGAAGGACCACAAAGAAGGGCACAGACGCATATGCGTCCTGCTCTACATCTCGGCAGGAGCACCACAGGGCAACCCGATATCAAGCAGACGACGTCAGATAGCTACGTAGCACAGTTTCGCTATAAATAGCGATAAACACAACAGGAGGTCTCGCGTGGAGCCACTAAGGAGAGAATATAGAATATAGTCTAGGGCTCCAAAGAAGCGGCAAAACTCCGGTTGAAGGATATCATTGCATTCACTTCATCGAATGAACATTTTCATCATGTACTTATGGGATAACATTCTGATCTAAAGTAAATGAGTGTGAAGTATATGAGTAAAGTAATCTAAAGTAAATGAGTGACACTGCATGTAACTAGGCGAGAAGAACAACAGACAACTTAATTCCAGCTGTGTATTTCAGACGATTGTTAATAGTAAAGCGCAGGTAACTATATTTTTGCACTCACCAAGTACTTTCAGGACAAACAAAATTGTTTATGACGCCACTGGATACTCACCTGAAAATAAAAACATATGATATTAATACAGACAGCATTAGTAGTATATCAGGATACGTAGTAGTCTAAAAATAATGTACAAATGGAAAATTTAATTAACAGTTTTTATATAATAAATCATGTTACTGAGTACGGAGTTCGTCGTCAAAGCATATTAAAACATATATACAGATATTTTCCGTAAACTTTTTATCACAAAATGAAATAATAAACAGACCATTTCAGAAAATCTATCTTCCTGAAAATATTTTCGAATATTAGAAAGTAACTTCCACGCGTATTCTAAAGAGTAAATAGAGATTAAGAACATCAATGAAACACTGAACCACAACCATCGGAGTAATGAGATACTCAATGACATACAATGTGAAGGCAGCAAGAAGGAAGTCAACTTTTTACACAGGTTTTCAGCAATTGTAGGTCCTTGTAACGTTCTAAAACAAGGACCCCTAAATTCAGCTCACATTAAGGACTACAAAAATTCACGAAGTACTCAACGTGTAAAGATGATGTGAGCATCGCTTACGATTCGTCCTGCCATACATGAAACCCGACCAAGCCATCGAAAGCGGCTTATCCGAATAAACATCGCTGGAAAAGATCATGTCAGCTTTTCTCTTATTTACGACTCCGACTGCACCTCACCGAAGCAAGATACCCTTCAGAGGCGACAGTGGCTCCGCAGAGGTGCAAGAGGCCAGCGTGACGGCGGGGGCGGCGGTAGCTGTCCCACGCGGAGGCGACGGCCGACGCCAACCGCACGGCGCATTCCGCGAAGCCCCGCGACCGCCGCCCGGCGGGGGACCGGTATTAAATGTCCAGGCGGTGAGGAGCAGCGCCGCGGCGGCGTGCGGCCGGTGGACGCCCCGCACCACGCCGCCGGTCGTCGGCTCCGGTTCCCGCGGCGGCGTCGCCGCGCCTCGCACCGCCCCGCTCCGCTCCGCCCGCTTCGCTTGGCCCCGGGACGAACCGCCTCTCCCCGGCCGCTCCGCTCGTCTCATTGTAGACCTGCTCCACCCTGCTCAGCCCCGCTCCGCCCCGCTCCGATCTACCCCGCTCCGCTCCGCCACGCTTCGCTCCGCCACGCTCCGCCACGCCACGCTCCGCCACGCCACGCTCCACCCCGCCACGCTCCGCTCCGCCACGCTCCGCTCCGCCACGCTCCGCTCCGCCACGCTCCGCTCCGCCACGCTCCGCTCCGCCACGCTCCGCTCCGCCACGCTCCGTCCCGGTCCTCTCTACGCCCTCGCTCCGGTTTGCCCCAAGACGAACCGCCTCTCCCCGCCCGCTCCGCTCGTCTCGCTCTAGCCCGTTCCGTCCCGCTCCGCCCCGCCCACCGCACTTCGCCTCTCCCAACCCTCTCTGTCCTCCTCGCCACGCTCCAGCTCGCCCCGCCCATCCGTGTCACAGCCCACTCCGACCGCACCATCTCCCTCACCCGTCCCGCCCCACTCTGTCCCATTCTGCCTCGCCCTGCTCCGCCCCAAACCGTTCCCTTCCGCTCAGCAACGCTGTTGCTGTTCCTTCTCCGCCTCGTCCCAGTCCACCCTATTTTGCCTCTCAACCCATGCTGCCCTTCTCACCATTCTCCAGCCCGCCGCGCCCCTCCCCGTCAAAGTCCACCCCAGCCCCCACTGTCTCCCCCGCCTTTACTCCCATCCCACTCCGCCCCAGTCGGCCCCGCCCTGCTTCCTCCCACCCCGCTCCCTCCCGCTCCGCCGCAGCCTTTCCCTCTCCTTCCTCCCTGCTCTGCCGTCGCGCTCCCTACTCCGCCACGGCCAGCCCTACCCCGCCGCTAGACCTTGCTTCACTTTTCTCCTCCCCCGCTTCACTCCGCTCTTCCACGTTCCCGCTAATGGCCAATTTCACTCGTTTTCTCCGCTCCTCCCCGCTTCTCCACCCGCTTCACCCCGCTGTGTTCTGCTCAACGCCGCGACAGCCACAACCGCAGACATCGCTTCGGGCTGTGCGGCCGCCGTCGGCGACTGCGCTGGCTCTTGGTCAGTCACGTTTCTGGGAACTGAATAGAAATTTCTTTCCATTTGAATCGAACACTGCCACATTGTTATTTCGTAATTCTCGGGCAACTGAGTTTTCCTTCAGTGAATTCTAACGATGAAACCATGTTTTAGTCTAAAAGGCAAATTCTGTAACTCTGGGCCCGCAGAACCGATTCCCTTAACGCCACAAATCTCTTGTGGTTCCTCAACTGGAAAACCTCCTTCACTTTCAAGCTGGTTCACCGTGACAATACCGGTTTGCAGACAATTCACGGCGTGTCTTCTGATCATTTGCCTGATATTTCTCGACGACTCCGCGTTGAAGTTTTGTGGCTACAACTGAAAATAGTGAAACAAAAACAAAAGGAACAACTGTTGGAAAATGTGGCTATTTTGGAACGTTTTTACTGGATAACACCAATGTTTCAAGCCAACAAATATTGCTTTTATTGCAGTACCTGAACGGTTAGGTTAAAAAAGCATCACTAACTGCGACATCCAATAATTCATTTATGATGGCACCTTTGTTAGTGACGTGCTTTACGACAATTTACCTCAGACAGTAACAAGTCTCCTTGAGGCCCTGAAATCTCAGAACGTATTTCCTCCTCGGAGCAGAGCAGAGCGGAGGCTTGTAGCCCTGCCCCTGCCGGCTCAGCGACCCGGCGCGGGGGCCCGGCGGGGCGGCGTGGCCCGTGCCGTACCGGCTGGCGTGCATAACGACCGGAAGTGCCCGCCCCCAGCGCCCGGGCCCAGCGGGGCGGCGCCGATCGCCCCCCCCCGCGCGCCCGCAGGCCCCGCGACCCCCTGGCCCCCAGCCCCGAAGGGGGCATCAACCGACGACTGCCACGCCAAGCACGCACGCACGCGCGAACGCGGTAGTTCGCGCGTTGAAATCACTCGGTGCAGATGCGGCTGTTTCGGGTGCGAAACGACGCAGATATTGTTTGTCGAAGCAAACGAGTTGGCA
Organism: Acheta domesticus; assembly: GCA_031308135.1. Classification (NCBI taxonomy): domain Eukaryota; kingdom Metazoa; phylum Arthropoda; class Insecta; order Orthoptera; family Gryllidae; genus Acheta; species Acheta domesticus. The sequence continues at coordinate 194,865,917 of JAHLJT010004567.1, forward strand.
GAAAGCTTCGTTAAGAAGACTCGACTTGCACGCTTCCTTTTGAGGGAGTTTCGGCTAGTTCAGCGAGCGAGTGGGCACAAGCGCACAGCGGCCCTGCCATCACAATTGCCTGCAGATGCTTTTCTCGTACCACCACTAAATAAAATCTCTAACTCTGAAATAAATTATACAAGCATAGCATTCCCTGGAACTAATTTTTAAGAACCACTATGAAGTGCTTGTCGATCCCAGTGATTTTTGGACACAGTTTAATTATTTTTATATGCGGAGACACAATAGATTTTAAAATAACAAGGAAGATAAGAAGGAAGAAAACGATAATAAAATAAGCTCAGTTTGGCATTTAGGAGGGTACGACTGAAGCTGCTGAATGTAATAATTAAATTGTGTATGTTAAAGCAATAGTCGTATTAAGATGTGAAAATATTTTAAGAAATTTCTGTAGTAACGGTTGAGTGAAACACTGGGGCTCCAGTTATTAACTCTGTCCACGAAGCATTCTCTGAAACAACTTCCATTCTGGGCAACGACTTAACACAGAAGAGCCGTAAAGCAACTTCCTGTTCTTCAGCTTCTTCCTCGCAGAAACGCGATAATATTCTAAGAGGAACTTCATAAAGAGAATTTAATACACCTTAGTACAGAGAATAAATGAGAACGTTCCTCTATGGGCAATGAATGTGACAATACAGTATTAAACAACAAACAGCCTTCGTTATCAACACGATTTCGTTGTCGCTCTCGCTCACGCCACGTCGTTTTCCCAAAACATCGACTAACATCTTCCAATTCCATTTTCAACAGCATTTACAATTTTTTTAATCAACTACAATTTAAGTTTTTTAAACTTTAGATGTTTAAAAACATCGATAGTTTAGTAACAATGTTTTATTGCAATCGATGTTGAAATTTTGAGCATTGATGTTTGTGAACATAAGTTTTGTTGGCGATGACATTACAAAGTCATAGTTTCGCCCGGCAGCTTTGCGCCGCCGGTCGCGAACGACTTCGATAACAAAACATCGATACTTACAAACAGTTATTTTGATGTTAATTTGAACGTCTACGTATACAAACATTGATGTTCAAAATTAAACATCTAAATTAATAATACATCGATATAAAATCACTGATGCTTTTGAACAGGAACGAGGAAAAGTGTAGGAAATAGGGAGTTTTGGCACCCTCGAACGTTAAAGCAATCGAAAGCACTATCGATCATCTGCGCATGTGCAGTTCAAGTTTCCCATCACTTTTGTGCATCTTGGAATGCGCACAAGATTGAGATTGCTGCTCGCTAAGGCGTGCAAAAACTCCCTCACATCAGGACGTTGGGGTCATCTCGGAGGAGAGAAGGTCTGCTCGAAGGTAATACAAACCGAATTCGTTGGTATCGAACATGTAAACTGACAGAGGTACTTAAATTATTTCATATTTGAACTTTTACAAAACTTTGACGATGGAAATTTTTCATTACAAAACATCGATGTTAAAAAAATATCGTATGTAGTACATGGGATCGCAATATAATTTATGGGACCGCTAAGGATAGCTAGAGACAGGGTAAAGTGGAAAGAAGTGACAAAAGAAACTATAGAAAGAACAAATTTGTGTATATATATATAAATATATATATATATATATATATATATATATATATATGTGTGTGTGTGTGTGTGTGTGTGTGTGTGTGTATGTGTCTGTGTGTGTAAATAGAAGTGTAAATAATAGATTTTAAGATAAGTGTATGTGAAACAGTCTAACAAAAACAGTGTCTAACAAAACTATTGTTTAACAGTGAAAATAGTGCTACAGGAAAAGCACATGTATTGCTAAGAACTTGTGGACTATATAACAGAATGGAAAACAATTCTACTTCGCCAGGTTCCAGCTCATCTGGTAAGTTCTTATTTGTGAGCTACCCCACCAGAAAGTGGGAGGCTTTTGGATAGGGATGTTATAGCTTAAATAATAATAATAATAATAATAATAATAATAATAATAATGTAATATATCGATGCTTAAAAAATTGATGTTTCTACAAAAATATCGACGTTTTGAAAGCGTGGCCATCGAAGTCGCATCCCCACTGCCCGCTGCCAGCTTGGGCCACGCGCCGCCCTCAAGGCGCGAGGGGCGGCGGCAACTGTGGGTGGACCTGTTGCGGTAATGGCGCGTCTCGGAACCAATCGCGCTGATGTCATCCGTACAATCCGTTTCGCGCGCGTTGGCACCCGGCCGCGCACGCCCAGCCTCGCGCGTTACGTATGGCTGGAATAAACGCTCGCGGAAATTACGCGGAGAAATAAAGACATAATTTAAGGCTGGGATTGGTGTGGTAAAACGTGCACAGTGTCTTCTAATGATTTGGGGATAGGCCATGCTCACATAAATACGGGTTTATACAGGATGATTTGTGGATTAATGTTTTATGCTACTTTCGTAGCTCTAACGAGCGTAATTTGCAACTCCATTAAATTGTTTTTCTTTTATCAGTTCAATGAAAAATTACTTGAAACGAAATGTTTCTCAACTTGACCATTTACGCTGAGGCAACAGCAGTTCTGGTAAGCATACGTAACTATTAATTGTTGGACTTTTTTAAAAAAATTTAATCACAGATGAATTTGTTCATTTTCTCTGAAAGAATTAGGTCTCGGAATGTTAATAGAGTTATCTTCGTTCGTGGCTTAACTCGATTATGGGTTAACCGTTTGTGAAAGATTGTCTTAGATGTTCACAGTTTTGAAGTACTGTAACTTCTTAAAACGTGGAAGTCCAAATAAATCAGTAATCACCACTTCGGCGATACCGCTGGAGTAGCAAGCAACGATATTCAGTAAAAAAACAAAACACGATCTGTGTACGGATTGCTCCAGATAGGTCCAATAAGTGCGCACTGTTTCTGACGGAACACGAAAGAAATTACTTAAGCGCCTAAAAGAAGTTTTATTTCTCTTTCGGTACAAAACGGAACACGTTTGACAGCTTGAAAACACCGACACGTTTACCGTTCCCCCTCACTAACTGACTCGTCGCCGTCACCGGATGCTGCAATCCGGTAGCAAGGCCGAGAACGCTGGGCGACCTCCGGTGAAGGAAGTGAGGTTTGATGGCCATCACCTCGCCGAGATAAGTCTTCCTTCATGTTTTCAGCTACGTAGAAGTAAACCTCCCTTCACCGAGTTTAATCCGCCGTTGCCCTGCAACCAACGCTTTAATGTCATGAACTTTCAAGCAATTTCCGCTGAAGGGCCATCTAACGGGATGGTAATTTTATCGAATACGAATGTGGATGAACGTACGTTTGAGCTCAGAACTTAGGAGAATGGCCACTCAGTTCAGGATACAGTAAAATTGTATTCACCCGTTCTTACACAATTGCCATTGATAGATCAGGTGTCGTTTTTTTCCCAACGAAATGTAAAGGAGACGAAGAAATTTGAGATCTCTTTAGCTCTAACGTTGATACTCAGAGACTTTAAGATTAACGATTAAGATTCATATCAAAGAACGTAAGCTTAATTAGAAATTTAGACAAATATTACATAGGTTGGAACAATATTCTACCAAATATTTCAACAAAAACTCACCACTGTAACTTACATGATACGTGAATTTCACCGAACACACAGAAATATTGTGGTGAACCGTTGTGAAAGATGACCGTCTAATAAATTAAAACAAAAATCTACGAGATCTCGCCGCTTCCTCTCCAAAACGAATCGCGCCTCTCCAAACAATTACCTCAACCACGGAGAATCGCTATTCACAAATCCTGGAAAGCCCCGACTATCCTTTGAACTTCGCCCTCGAGTGGGCGTACCACTGCCCACAGAGGAGTCTTTTACGGACGAGAATACTCGTGCGGCAGTGCGTAAAGGGAGAATGTGCGAAGGCGTGGGTGAGGCGGTTCGATCTCCTGTTCCCAAGCCGTTTTCTTCTCCAAAAGCGGCGTCGCTGCCAGATGCCACAGTAACGGAAGTTGCAGCGCGGAGGGTGAACACGAATTGCTGGACCAGTGGTGACTGTGACCATGTTCATCGAGGTAGTAGTGATACAAATGGCTGTGACAGATGCAGAAACCTCTTCGAGCCAAAAGACGTAAAATCATTACGAACACGTTTAAGCATTTGGGATGCAGCCGATTTGCTACGAACACGTTCTTTGAGTGAACATCCATAATTATTCTTACAAAGCTTTTTTTCATTCGTGTAATTCACATTTTTTTTATAGAAACGTCATAACCTCCATTCAAATAAAAGTAAATTTACCAACAATAATAATCATTACATAAAACAACTACTGTTACATTCCGAACAGGTAATATTCGTCTCTTTCTCCGAAATGTGCAGGTATATTTCCCATCATTTCTCTGGTGAGTACGATATTTAGTGGTGGCCAGAGACACGCGAGTTCACAGAGAGAGAGAGACTGCGCGGTGGGGGGTTCAGAACCCTGCAGCAGCTCCGGGTTCACGGCCGTGACTGAAGGCGGCCGTCCAGAAGGGTAAAGGAGGGGGAGTGGGCGAGGGCTGCGACAAGGTGCGATGACCCGCCCTCTTGAGCGCGTCACGGCTCCAGAATAGCTCTTGGACGGAGAAGAGTCTCTCCACTTCTGCAGACACGAGGGAATTGTGAAAGAGTAGAGAGAGACTTGTGTGGGAGTATCTCACATGTTGAGTAACGCCCCTTGACGTACCACTTGTATCACGTATTTCAATTAGTGAAATCGTATGTGTACTACCTCAACATTTTTAATAGTATAATTCAGCGGAAATCTATCTGTCATGGTCAATAAGAACATTTTTTAAAATAAATTCTTGTATACACAATTTTCAGCTCTGATGATCGTTACGTAATCAAAAAGATGTTAAGACATTAAAAATATTGATACCTAGACGATACTTGTATCTTAATTTATAACAAGGTATCAACATCACCAGCAATATATTAATCATACTTGATAGCTGAAATGAACAAAAACACATTTAGAGGCAAATGTTTAGAGGCAAACATTTAGAGGCAATTTGTTTTGAAATATGTCATAGTTCTATGGGTGCAGAACTTCTTTGGAGAACAATATTAATTTATAAAAGCGGATACATTATTTTGAGAGTACGAGTATATCATTCCTTACGTGTGACTGGTTGACAACACTAGGGATAATGAAAGAGAGTAAAATGAAAACTGTCAACGCAAGGCGAACGTGGAGATTCAAGAGTGCAATTACCAGCAGTACTCACAGCATGAAAGATAATTTCTTACTGCAACTATTCAGCTCATTCCACTTCAAGAAGGTCGAGTTGCGGATACTGCAAATCTTAACCACACCTATCTTTTACGACTGATACAAATGTCCCTCTGTTCACACAGAAGTGGGGCCAGGGGCGTGTACAAACCACTTGAGGGGGGTGAGGCAACTTCAATCCCGACACTCCCTGTAAATATTTTTGATATTTTTTAAACGATTGGCTTAATGATTGACAAACATGAGATAATGAGGAAAACCCCATTTCATGAGAAGCAATGAAAATTTAATTGTTCTGAATAAATTGAGTAAAATAAGGAAGAAAAATATTGATTTGGTATGGCGGTGGTGGCTGCGATGATGGTAACTCCAGCGCAGGCGGTGGAGGTGGCGGCTGCGGTAACTACGGCAGTGGTAGTGGCGGTAGTAGTGATAGTGCTAGTGACAGTAGTGGTGGTGGTGGTGGTGGTGGTGGTGGTGGTAGAGTTGGTGGTAGAGGTGGTGGTGGTGGTGGTGGTGGTGGTGGTGGTGGTGGTGGTGGTAGAGGTGGTGGTGGTGGTAGAGGTGGTGGTGGTGGTAGAGGTGGTGGTGGTGGTGGTGGTAGAGGTGGTGGTAGAGGTGGTGGTAGAGGTGGTGGTGGTGGTAATGATGGTAGTAGTAGTGGCGGTGGTAGTGTTATTGGACAGTAGTGTTAATGGCGGTAGTAGTGTTATTGGACAGTAGTGTTAATGGCGGTAGTGTTAATGGCTGTAGTGTTAATGGTGGCGGAAATGTTAATGTCGGTGGTAGTGTTTATGGTAGTGGTGGTAGTGTTAATGGTGGTGGTGGTGGTAGTGTTAATGGTGTGGTGGTAGTGTTAATGGTGGTGGTGGTAGTGTTAATGGTAGTGGTGGTAGTGTTAATGGTAGTGGTGGTAGTGTTAATGGTGGTGGTGGTAGTGTCAATGCTGATGGTAGTGGTGGTAGTGGTGGTGGCGGTGGCGGGTGTGGCGAAGGCGGGGGCGGGGGCGGGGGCGGGGACGAGGGGCGAGGCCTCTGGCACGTCCAAGGGTCAGCTCTCGACCTGTGCGCGGCCGCGCGCCGTGAGGCGGGTCAAGCAGCAGGCGAGCCGGTCACGCGGGAGCGCGGAGAGGTCAACGCCGCGGCTGCCTTCTGCGCCACCTGGCCGAGACCTCGAGCTGCTAACAAAGAGCTGCCTGTGTCTCCATAAATAGCTCTATTCGGATGGATGGAACGACTCGGAGAACAACCGGTTCAATACTGGTTACAAATATTTGAGTCGTTCCGAATGAAAAACAAATATTCGCGCCGGAAAGTCCTCCTGATGTCAGGTTGACTCGTAAAGGGAATGCAAATACGAATGTGCAGCTTACTACTTTATATGACATTTTACAACTGGCAGAAACACAAAATCCGCAGACCAAAAGCTTTGGTGATCGAAACGAGTAAGCATAACCACTTTTACCCGAAATGTACAAACTTGTTTTTGCATTCCAATAAAAGCAATGAAATTAAATATTAGCGAAGAGGACAAACGTTTAAGCAAAATTATGAAAAACGTTTACGAAGTTGACGCGAAGAAAACGCATGAGTGATAAATGACGTAAGTAACAGTATACTCGTACATACGCCGTGAGACGTGCATGCAACTAGTGGCCATAAAGCTTAGAGCTCGCCGTTACCTGTGACATAGTTCGTCACGCAAGAGCTCGAGGTCGCTACTTGTGTGCAACCGCGCTGATAAGTCATTGTGTGAAATGCCAAGAAACTGTCGAAACTCGCATTTCCCCTTTCCCAACAGGGTGGAACACATGTGCCCAACTCTAACAAAGAAGCTGTTTATCTGATAACCATTTACCACTTCATTTCTTTATTCTTACAGATCACATCGTGAAGTGGAGCGAACGCGGGAAAATTCGACCCGAATTCTACGAAAGTTCCCATGTGGAAGTTTTTATGACTAACGTCATGTCCTCATACCGAGATGTTGAGTAATTAACGTGAATGAATGACTCGTTAACTTAAGAACAGTTAATTAAAACTTCTGGTTCATAGGCGGCGGTCGTTTAAATCATTAAGGAGAGGTATCATTACTGAGATCCACAAGAACACTCGAGCTAGGCCACCACCCTGAGTAATGCCTTGCGACCATTCACTAAAATCCGACTCGTGACCACGTGGTGCGAACAGTATGAATGGACGTCCATAACTGCGTAGGTTCGGCACAAACAATGCATCATTCCTATTGGCGTGTCCTACGACGTCTTTTGAATGGCTCAAAACTGACATCACTAATGCAAATCTAAACGTCGTTAGGAGTGAGTCAAACGTTTAACAGAATACGAGTATAACGACATTCCTGTCGATGATATGGGTAAAATTACTGCATATCAGATCATTGCGAAAGTAAAATTAGGATCATTATGTTCTAAAACTGTCTCTGTGAAATTTTGGTCAACTCAACAGTAGACCCAAGAGTATAGAATATACAAATAGTTTTCGGATTTGATGACACCTTCCTCAGCAAAATTCAGAAATAAAGTTATGCCATACTAGACCTACGTAAAATGATAGAAAAATATTACACATAGCATTACGAAATATTTGCTATGCATTCTTCTATCCCTTTCTCCGTCCTCATTTTACCTGAGAAGATCATGATTGATTGAAAATTGGCTTCGATCGAATGCTTACTCTCAGCGAAAAACGTTTCTTCTAAAAAATTGTATTTGGAATGGTAATGAATTTTTGTTTGCAAAGGAGCAACCACAAAAAGGAAATGGAAGAGTAATACAAAAGAAGACGAATGAGGAAAAGGAGGGCGAGTTCGCAAAGACAACATGGAGGAGGAACTAAAGTATGAGGAATAGCAAGAATGATAAAGAAGTTAAGGAAAATGAAGAGGGGGAGGAGATGGGACAAAGAGGGATAGAAGGCACCGAGTCTCCTCACGAAATTTCGGGAAATTGTGAATAGCCTCCAAGAACTTGTTGAGAATTCGCTGATTTACAACGCGTCTCTTCCAGAGCGCGTAGCAGCGGCGCCGGGGCAGATTGCACGTCCGGTGGCACGAGGGGTCAGCGGGTTGCGGTCGCGAGCGCGGCCGCGAGGGGCCATCCTCAATTAGCGCCCGCCGCCGCCTCGCAGGCTGTGCGCAGCGCCCGCGCCCCGGGGTCGTCCTCGTTAGCCCTCGTTGAGGACCTGCCACCGCGCGCGGCCCGGCCCGGCCAGAAGGCTTCGCACAGCGGCCAGCCAAGACAGACCCGTTAACCTCCCCATACAGAGAACTACACTTTTTTTCCTTGGCAAACGGTGGGGGGGGGGGGTCAATAAGATGGAATATCTCACGGTATTTCGCGTCGTTCTCGGTTGTGCCGCTAGGAGTCGCATGATCGCGACTGTATCGAGCAATGCGGGCGATCATGCAACTCCTAGCTGCACAACCGAGAACGCGAAATACCGTGAGATATTTCATCTTATTGACACCCCCCCGTTTGCCAAGGAAGAAAAACATAAGTATATAGTTCGTTTTTTCTAACGTGGCACATGACGTTAGGTCATTGTTTCACCTCCTGCCTTATAAAATGAATATTTTAAACAGTGGTAAGCACATTTCTGAGGTCACAAGCTCCGTTGAGAAGGACGTTCGCGAATTAATTAAAAATATTCATTTTATAAGGCAGGGGGGTGTAACAATGTCCTAATGCAATGTGCCACATTGGAAAACCGAAGTACAAGCGCCGATGAAAGAAAACGAGAAAAGTTCGATGGTTTTGTTGACTGAAACGAGAGGGGTCGGACGGAACAGCTCTAGCTAAACACTGGTTGGTGTATCATCACAAGTAGGCTACATTGGGAACACTCCTGGAAGCAGTATCCCCTTTTCAGTACAACTCACATTCTACTGCGAAGAAATCAAGTGGTGCACAAGAAAAGAAAATATCACAAGAACAAAGATGAAATAATATATTTTTTAATGTTACTAATAAAGTTCACTGGTTTCAGTTAATACGACGCGTAGTCAAATAATGAATGAAGAGGGAATTCAAGATTCAACGAGTCTAATTGTGTTGTTGTAAATTATCTAACAAACTGAACGCGAAACTTTTTAGTTAACTATTGTCCCAAAAAATCTTGAAGATGCGTGAGGTAGTCTCCTTTTTTCGATAGAAAATGAATATTTAAGCAACACGAGAATGAATTATTTTTAAAGCATTAAAAGGAGTAAAAAATAAATAATAATCGGTAGAAGTGTTTTGAGAAAATTATGAGAAAACCACTTCTGTTACTTCCTAGATGAGATTTTCTTTCCCTTTTTAGTGCTTTTAAAAGTACTGAAACTGACGTTGGTAAGGAAATAAATTACTCGCTGCTTTAGAAACGCTGCTAATAGAAAGACGTTAAAAGAAACCAGTTTCCCGAGGAAAGACAAAAGCGAACCGCGTACATTAAGTGCAGATGAGATTCTGGACACGTGAGAGCAGAGCGCTCTATCCACGTCAATCCCAGAGTAAACACAATGCGCCTACAACATTTCGAAAGAGCGGTGATAATCGCGGAAGACTTTTCCTTCAGCCAACTATTATTTTATCGCAGGATTTCCACGAGGATCTTATACAACGGACCGCTGAACTTTCTTCTCCAGAAGCCGAGATTCTCGCGGCGGTGGCGTCTGCATTGTACCCGGAGGGAGATTTTGCAAGGGCCCGCTCGCACCCACTGTCTTGATGTTCCGCCTTCGCGGGGGTGAGGCAGAGTCGACTCGCTCGCTCCCAGCCTCTCCCCCCCCCCACCACTTCGCACAAGCCTTGTTCGTCACCCGCCGCGCTCTCTTTTCGCGCCCCTCGCGTTGAAAAGCACAAAGGCGATGCTGTCGGCGGGGGCAAAGGAGGATCAGATGGGAAATTAGATTCTTTAAGCCGCTGTTTTGATGCAGCTCTGAGAATAACGAGAGTTTAAAAGAGTAGTAATCGGTGATAGGACGTTATTTGTAACTATTTTTGGGGGGCTTGGAGTTGTAATTGTTGTAAACACAGGACACTAAAATAACACCGGATTTTATTTACCAACATTTATGCAAAACATCTCTTCATTACTCTTCTGAAACATGATTCTGAAATATTTGTGTTACAGCGACTGGTAGATGCCAACCGAAAATGTGAAGAATGCCAGTAGAGTTTAGATTCTAAACTCTACTGGCATTCTTCACTTTATTCTAAACTTTAGAATACCTCCTCGGAACGTTTTTTTGGACAAACGAAATGGGACGTTACTACTTCAGAATACAGTCGTAGAACAGTAGTGGTGGCGACGTGAAGGATGTGATTGTGGAGGTCGGTGTGCGAGGATATAGCAAGGGGTTGTTGGTCGCCGAGCAATGGCTGCGACTGACGCGGCCATGATGCATGGACGGTGGAGGATGGAGGTGGGGTCGCTGCAGGGGCGGATTCAGCCGGTCATTGGCGGGGGGGGGGGGGGCATCGTAGATTTTTGTTAAATAATAGACATATTTGTCATTACATTGTATACTATTTATGTACTGTGGATATACTATACAATATTATTGTTTAATTAGATAACTCGAACATAAATACGAGTATTTAAATGAATTTTCCCAAATAGCGGAAGGTAAACAAAATCTCAAGGCCTTTTGGGGGACATGGCTCCCAAAGCCCCCCCCCCCCGGGTCTGCCAATGGGTCGATGAAGGCGGAGGCGATGGAGGCGGGGGCGATGGAGGCGGGGGCGATGGAGGCGGGGGCGGTGGAGGCGGGGGCGATGGAGGCGGGGGCGGTGGAGGCAGGGGCGATGGAGGCAGGGGCGATGGAGGCAGGGGCGATGGAGGCGGGGGCGATGGAGGCAGGGGCGATGGAGGCGGGGGCGATGGAGGCGGGGGCGGTGGAGGCGGGGGCGATGGAGGCGGGGGCGTTGGAGGCGGGGGCGTTGGAGGCGGGGGCGTTGGAGGCGGGGGTATTGGAGGCGGGGGCGTTAGACTGATTAGTAATTTCGGGCGTCTCAACGGATGCTATTAATCCCGTACGTGTAGTACATTTTTGTCGCGTGAGGTGGCGGTGTTCTCCCCCGTTGGGTGGTGAGAGCGTGGGCTGTCGGTGCGGGGGCGGCGGGGGCGGGCGGCGGAGGCGAGGCAGCGCGACACTTCCCGAAGCGCTGGGAGGCGCCGCGCACGCGAGCGGAACAGTGCGGGCGCCGAGGGGTGGGGAGTGGAGGGGAGCGGGGCGGGGCGGGGCTGGCGGGAACGACCCACATGTGCCCCCCTCTCCCACCCCTGGAGGGCGGGGCTAGCCGACATGGTGAGAGCGGAGACTAGGACTGTGGTAATTGAAAAGGCACTGCAGACACACTCAGACAATGCAGGAGACTGTCGCCGCAGTACAAGTTGAGAGATATAGTGTGCCTATCAACGTGAGAAACGTCTCCTTATTGCTAATATGGAAGTGATTATCTTCACACAATTATCCTTATTGTCGTGGGTAATGTAGATATTTACATCCCCTTATAATTGGAGTTTTTATGCCCTTGGATTATTTCTTGGTAGGTATCTGTTTCCCGAGTACAGGAAAATAGAGAACAGGTCAAAGAATACTTCATGATTCAAGGGGGAGACAGCTAGGTTCGCTAAAAGGAAATACTTAAGATGAAAATACGGAGGGATTAATTGCGAAAGAAACGACCAAAGACACAGAAGCAGTTGCAACTGGTAAGGAATCAAATATTACTAAAAAACATTGAATACAAACACAAGAGTAAATAGGTACAGAGTATTTTTTTTTAACTATGTATCGACAAAATTCTGATCAAATGGACGGTCTATAGAACTTCGAAACTGCACTAACCTGCGTTCGCAAAGTTATGACTTTTGTTTATTCAAAGAAGCTTAAGACTATTACACCTGAACGTTAAATTTTAAATGCCATGTAGGAACGGAAGAGGTAAACACATCGGTGATGGAAAGGGGGAAGTGTTACTAATGCAAGTAAAAACCGTTGAGTCGGTCCATTAAAACAAGAGAAGTTTATAGGAAGAGTTGTTAGAGTTATTTTGCTCTCTGCTAATCTTAGAAACCGTCTAAGAAAGCCACGTACTTTGCTGGAAGTAGATCGAGTTTATTTTCGAAACTCAGAGTTGTAAACGTGGAGTTACAAGCTCTTTGAAGTTCTGCGAAATCATCTGCCAACTTGAAAAATAAATCTAGGAGTAAACTGGCGTTGGAAAAGCTGTCATGTCGATATTAATGTGAAATTGCTAAAGGTGCAACGAAGACAGTAACGAGAGAAGCTATTATACTGCGTGATTATTCAAGTCGGGATAAACAGAAGTTCATTTAACTAGAAAATTATTTGCAAATCACTCAAGACATAATACTGTCTTAGCGATGAAAACGTTGGTACTTTGCCAAGTCACATAAAGCAGCAGGAATATTTGTTTCGAAGGCGGTATTCCGATAGTCTGGCTTGACAGTCCAAAGTTTTTTCTTCTTTCACAGTTTTAGATTCTTATCTTTAGAAATGAGTATCCAAAAGATAATGGAGAACATGTAATTATTTATCAGAATGCCACGAGGTAAACAAATAATAGACATTACCAACACTACGTGTTTTTCTTTTAAAAGGCACAAAATGTGTAACAAAAAATCGCATGGAAGAAAATAGCTCTATTTCTATAATTTATTTTCTTAAATTCCTATTCCTGCTTTCTTTCACAGTTGTAACACGCATATTTTAGAACATTTAAAATAATTCAATTCCCGACGCAGTAGGGAAGAAATTTAATTTTTAAACGTCACTGTGCGAGAACTGGCATTCGCTGACGGGAAATAGCATTTGTCCTCTAAAGGATGCATGGAGCCCAAGCTAATAAGCTGTAAAGAATTAGGACTAACCAATCTAATTGGAGTTACGCTGAATCAAATAGCCTTGTCTGTGGCAGAGTGCACACTGGGCGAAATTAAATGTATCCCAGCATCAGTTCCCTGATCTGATTCCCCAGAAGACTCGCAGGGTCGAGACACGAGAGAGGCAGGGAGTGGCAGCTTTGGGCGAAGGGGCGCGGTCAAGCGCACCCTAGTGTGGAGTCGCCCACAAAGCGCTCGGTCGGGCCTTTGTAGGGCTTCCAACAGCCGCAGATGGGTGCGGCCCCGCTCCACTGCCATTGCAGCACAGTGGGTCGAAGTCACGCCATTTCTTGCAACATCGAAGTAATGTATGGTTACACGGTGATAATAATAAATAATCTGCTTATTATTATTGTTGTTATTATTATTATTATTATTATTATTTATGATTCCTTGTTAACAGCTTTCGACTATTATTTAAAGGTTTCATAATTCAACAACAATAGTTATGGTAAAAGGTGTTAGAAATATCTGTATAATAATACTGCAATATTTCGTATTTTCAAGCAGAATAAAGTTAATTCTAATAGTATTGATTGATCCACTGTAGTCACTTCTTTTTCTAACTTTTTTTTACTACGTTGTTGATTTATCTTTATTATTGTAATTTTAATACTCAATCACTGAGCAGCAAATTACAACAAATGTAAATTTTAACAATTACTGTCTACTAAAATCGAATATATTATAACTGTAGATACTAATAAATTCACCATTTCATTTCATTTTCAAATCTACGTCCCCAAAAATGTCACCGCCACACGTTTCACCCAGTTCTCAAAATGTTTCCCCCAGGCGTGAATTTCGGCCCTTCAAACTGCTTCGTTCCGAGAAAAATTGCTGCCATCATACTACAGTCAGCAAGCCGATGGCGATAAAGTCGTGTCATACATATAAATCAACGCTACCTGCTGTCGTAAAAATCTTCCAACTAGTAAGAAATTCTACGGGTCTAAACCTTTAACGTAACCACGTTTCAAAGTACTGTAGCCATCGACCTACTATTTATAGAGACTAGTAGACATAGAGAACAACTAGATAACTACTGTACTCTCTTAATTTCTGCGAGTGAAATTCAACTCGATTAGAGTGAATTTTCACTCACCCTTCGAGCTAGAATTGAACTTCGCGAAACGAGTGGATTTCACTACCGTCTTCGAGCGAAATGATTCACTCGACGGCAGACGACGCGCTCCCTCGATTAGAGTGAATTACGACCACTCTCCAGAGACTGTATTTTCCCTCTAAATCTAGTATATCTGGCATCCATTTCGAGTGGAATGGTATCTAACCCCATATTTAAATTGTCAAAATTACATATTGTTTAGTATGGAAATATATATTAATTTTAAGGCAGCATTTAAAGATATGTAATATTTGGGAATTTGTAAGTGATACATAACATGAAAAATAACTTAACCACACTTTCATGATCTAAAATAAAGAAACAGCAATGTGATATAGAAGAAACACTAAAAAAATAACTATTGGTGAAATTGCATCTATAAACTCCCATTTAAATTGGTGTCAAATCTATATGTATGAATAGGAAATTACTTGTTTAAAAGCAGCTACAATGGCCTGGTGAGCATAAGGAGTTTTTAAAGTCATGTCATATTGTATAATAACTTTTAATTATGTGCGTAATCATCATTAGTAATCATTTTTGTATTACATTAGTTTACATGTAATTTACATAGTTTTATTATAATAAACATGTCATGTAAACTGGTACATAATCAAAAGGTATAATAAGTTATGACATGACTTTACAAAGAAACAGCAAGAGGATACTCATTTGTAAGAAACACAGATCATGAAAAACAATGATACTCATCTTAAATTATCATGTGTTGACCTAAGAAACAGTAAGGATATAAACACACACACACTATAAAGGTTGGAGGTTCTAATATTCACTTTGAATAGTTCTCTTTTTCTAAATAAATCTCCAAAGAGGTACAGTAAGTTTGAACAAAATGGCAAACAGATTAAATAAGTTGTCTTAAAATAAATAAATAAAAAAAAGGAGCTGTTCTCAATCAACCTGACCATTCTACCCACCAAATTTATATAATACAGGATTAATACAGGTCAATCATTACATTCCTTGTAAGTGTTACAAAGAAACAAAATATTGTCACATTGTCACATTTAGGATATTTTTATAGGAATTGGTTATGCTAAGCATGTGCTATCGATAGTACAATCCATCATTAAATTTTTGATGCAATAAGAGAGTGACAATGTGTGTGTGTGTACAAGACTTCGAAGCTTATAAATTTTGCAAACGTCTGGTCATTAAGGTATACAGAACATTCATCAAGACCATCTGCACCGATGTTGAATAAAATAACACACTACAAGCTGCTTAAATAGCAATGTCGTACTAACATTAGCACATGCCTGGAAATAAAGTTGATCACAACAGTATTATAAAGTATTTAATATTCACTTGTTTTATTTAGCCAAGTAAAGCATAATGAAACATGTTGAACTGTAACATATATTCCTTAAAAGAATACTTATGCAAAATTGTGAGCACACAAAATTAATTGGAAAAACAAAAAATATACAACAGTGTCTTCAAATAATAATTACAATAAATGTAATGATTTTAAATACTTTTTTTCCTGAAATTATGTGAACATAACAATGTCATCAACAAATCTGTATAAAAACAAAATCTCACAATGCCTGTTGGGCAGCTATTGACTTATCACACAAACATTCCAACATGTCGGAAAGTCAATTGCCTTCTAATGTGTTACTAATTGATAACAGGGCCACAATTCAGAAGAACTTGTGCATAATGCAAGAAATTAATTCCCTTAGGTTTCACACTTTCATTAGAGGAGATTTCCATGAAAAACAGAAATTGCTCGGTGACCAAGTAATTGGAAAAGTCTTGATGCAGATTCTTTTAATAAACTTATTGAAATTATTATATCCATTATTATTGCATAAATAAGTAAAATGGCTGAACACCACTAACACCTCTTAACTGAAAAGAATCAGAATACAATAGAATTTTGAACATTGTATAATTATACATTATTCATTTAAATAGATAATACTCAGTAGTGGACATTCTTCAATTTTTAAAGAGTGTACCCTCCAACATAAATTAGGTCCCAAGCTTAATTTAAATAATCACATATTATGTAAGGTTTTCCCTCTGATTGTCTGTTCAGATTTAATGGGTAATTGGATCCTCTAATTACAGATTATGATTAAAGGAAACAAAATATATAATCTTAATCATCAACATTTTTAATTACATTGGTGAACCTATGGATCCCAACTGATCTTCTTGCAGTACATACTTTTTATGTTGACCATCAATAGAACATTTTTCACACATAAATGTAGTAGAAAAAGTGTGATCTTGATAGCATAGACAAACTGTGAACAAACTGAAACTTCAAATTTTGTTTTAGAAGTTGTTCATGTGGCCTCTACAAACCTACCGATACCTAAGTTTAGAATCCCTGGTTTAAAAGATTAAAGAGTTATGCTATATAGGTCCTGGCTAAACATCATGACATTAATTTCTACTAATGACAATTAATTGATATTGTATTTATACTAAATAAACCAGAAAATGAATGTAGCAAGAAAGTCATTTATTAAAAAAAAAACACTAAATCAATATTTTAAAATAAATTTCTAATAAGCAATTTGGTATTCAAAATATTCAAATAACTAATATTTTTTTACTAAAAAATGCCCACTGATAGAAAACACTGAGTTCGGAAGCTGAGCCCTTGCATCACTGGACCACGCTGACTGAAAATCTGATATTTTAACTGTAGAAGAGCTTTCAATATATTATTAATTAAGAGTTAGGTTGATGTTTTTCAAATTTAATTTCAATGTTAATGAAGTAACAGATTTATAAAAGTTTTAAAAAAGATTAGAAAAAAATTTAAAAATATTTCTTAGAATTATGTAGGCACTTTTTGCAAGTTCATTTACTTATTATTACTAATTATTCATAGTACATATTTTAATTTTGTAAATTATCAAATGTAGGTATACAATGGAGTTACATATTTATAAGTATTTCAACAAAATTTAAACAATAAATTAGCAAACTAAAATATTTTTTTACTTTATACATTAATAATACTTACTGAGACTTCCATTTTTTAACAATCTATTTAAACGATTTATTTATTTCTTGTTTACTCAGATATAATTGAAGTAACATGTAGAAACCTCAAAACAAGTTTTATCGTGTGATTCTTCATCCAGCACACCTAATACACAACCATTTATAACATCCTCCAAACATACATGTTGCATCATCAACATGTGTATTTTTGTAGAAATATTCCTTGTTAAATCTGTTCATAAATTTGTCAAAAGATTCAACTGTATCATAACCTGATGAAATAGTTATGCTTAGTCTTGGTGAAAATTAAAATAGTACAAGTCCATTAACAAACATCGGAGGCTTGTTGACAATCATTTATCACACATTATATTGTTCATAACAAATACATCTCTTTTTCTATTTATGATGACTGCATAAATTATAAATGCTACAAATCATGACAACATACCTATTAAAATATTTTGTTCTGTGAATATTGGGAATATTATAATTTGATGTCATGTTGTTCCCACATAATATTGTACTATATGTTCAGGCTCCATTCCACCTCCTGCAGGGTGCATAAAAAGTTTTCAAACAACAGTCAGAACATTATTGAAATAATATTCATTTACGTTAATCATATAAACACTTGATTGAATCATTATGTGCTACTGGAATATTTCTTTACACAATGTATCACGTGGCTACAATACAACTATATTAAACTACACACTTTATTAAAAAAATGTTTCTTCTGGGGATTTTATCAATTTCATTAGCAATACACCTAACCTTAAAATACACAAATAACTTTTAGGAATCGAAGTATCTATACTTTCAGCTAACTACCAACTAGTACAATACCTTTATATTTGATAATTATATTCTCCGACAATCCTATATTTGTCAAGCATCCACACTCTTACTATATAGTAATGCATTGCAATAAAACACAAGAAACATATCATATACCACGCAGTATAACTACGTTCACCACTCTTCTCGGTCGTGTAAACATATTTTTATGTTTATCTTCTGCAAATTCAACACCATGAAGAACACAGAACACAAATACACACAACAACTCGATCGCAGAAATGCAGAGAACACGCACGTGGATTCATAGACCTCAGAAACAAACAGAATGGCACCCCCTCCTCTCTTGACTATACTCGAATTCGAGTGGAATGTCCCGACGGAGCCCACTGAGGCAGCAATCACACTGGTGGGGGGAGCATCGCCGCTCATCAGAGAGTGGAATTTTTCACTCGACCGGAAAGAGTATTTTGTATCACTTGTATCGAGTTAAAATGAGTGAAACGATGGCCGTTTTCACTCTATTAAGAGTGAAACAGTAGCTCAATCGTCTTTCGAGCGAAATTTTTCACTCGAAAAATTAAGAGAGTAGATACAATTAAATTCACCACTTCATTTCATTTTCAAAACTATACCCACAAAAAAAAATCACCGCCGCATCTTTCACCCGGTTCTCAAAATATTCCTTCCAGGCGTGAATTTCGGCCCTTTTCGGACCAGTGCGTCCCGCCGCCGCCGCCAGGAGCAGGATTACGGTCAAGGATGCGCGCGTGGGAGTGCGGGCGCTGGTCCGCGACCGCAAGGGGGGGAGGGGGGAGGACTCGGTTTCAGGGGGCGGCGCGGTTAAGGGCTCTGTTGACACCGCTGCGCTCGGGTGCGCGCGCCGCGCCGCGGACCCACGGGCGGCTCCCTTCCACGGGGTTTTCGGCTGTTTACACACCTGTTCGCCTGGCGGAGGAAATCGACGCTGGGGCTTCTTCAGATTTGGCACACTTCAATAGCAACTGCTTCGTTCCTGCCGGGTGGTTGGCATGCATATTCGGACAGAGTCGATACTTGGCATTCTTGGGTATCACGCTAAAATCGCAAGGTAAAACACTGGAATTGGAACTCACAATGCTTCGTTCCGCTCAAAATTGTTGCAGTCATACGGCCTTCGGCAAACAAGACGGTAAGGTTGTGTCATAAAAATAAATCAACGCTACCTGTTGTCATAACGATTCTCAACTAGTAAGAAACTCTACGGGAGTACACCTCGAACGTAACCACATAAATAAGTAATGTAGATATCCAAAAAATAAAAATACTTTTTTTCTTTTCTCATTAAATACGAGGAAGTTGTTGGTGTATTTGTCCCTTCGTTTTAAATTTACATAAACGGAAGTCCGTATATTCGTTCTATTTCATTCCATGACACGAATTGACCTGAAATAGAGGTTAATGACTAAGATTTACAAAATTGCAGTCAATATTTTACTGTTTGATCAAGAAACGAAAATGAATGTGAGAAAACACTCCTACATGTGATCCAGCTAGGATTACAGCAGAAGGACATATTCGCCTACGACACTTTCAATAATCGGAGCTCATGAATTTTTAATAGTGTCTAAAACACTTCATGGCCTGACGTGCGTCGTAGCATATCAAATTATTATTCAGCAGAGGATAAGCCGAAGGCACCGTCGGTGACAGGATGAATCTCCTTGAGTTTAGGCAAATTTCAAGGTGTAACATGCAATAATCCGTTTGCAATGTCATGGATGTGGCTGACAAAGCAACACATGTCACTACAATCCCTACAAAGAGTTCGTGAGTCATTGAATCAAATTCTCAGTGACTGGAACGATGTATCAGTAGCTGAATTTCACGAGCAATACAATTTCAAATTTTCTATGAGTGCGAGTCCATGAAATAGCTTTCCTTTAACCCTAAAATGCTAGTATTCAAATTTATTGCTTGTTACTAGTGATGAGTGCAATTTACCTCACCTCAAAAGTGAATAATTTTTACAAGGAAAATGTTGAAAATGAGACGATTATTAATTACAATAACGCTAAATATCTTAATTAAAAGACTTCTGAAATACTAATTTCACATTGCAACAACTTTTAAAGCACTAGTATTTTACTTTTATTTAAGATACTGTCTCTCGGTGATCCGCTGTACCACAGCTCATTATAACTATAGTAGTGTGTAAATTTTACTCACACACTTGAACACTTAACTGTACGAGAAAAACCAAGAGCAGTGAGATTACGCACATATTAACGTCCAAAGAATAAATATCACACCGCTAGGAAGTGGAACCTTGATACTCCACGACAGGGTACGATCAGCAAAATAAATGGAAGTGAATAAATTTTACTTATCACTAGTAGACTGGGGTTAAAAAAGATTTTTAAAAAATTCCAAAGAATCTCAAAACACCCCCGATTGGGAGTGTTGCGGTCAAAGGCAAAGGAGCAATGGCAGACGTTCAGTGACTCATGTAGGAAATGCCCGGGAATCGAATTCCAGACCGGCGGGTTTCGAGGATGCCTCCTGTTGCCATGAGAGCGGCGCCGAGCCGGTTCTTCGCATAAGGCAAGACGTCCTTCCTTAAATCCTGCGCTCCCGGGTTGTCCTTCACGCCTACGCGTACAGAGGCCCGTGCGTATCTCAGATCTCGCACATTACACGGCATACCTTGATACTCGCTGACAGCGGGAATGCTCTAATCCTGCTCCAGGCCTAGTAAGGATGCAGCGCCGGCCATGCAGGTGTGCGCCTCACCCGTCGCCGCGGCCTCTTACAAATTCACAGGAAAATAACTTTTGAGCTTCGAAGTCGATTGGGGACGAAGTATTTTTTCTAATTTGAAGTTAATCACACAATCTTTTCCACCAGTTCCGAACAAAGCGTATTATTTTCCATAACATCTGTAAACGTTTTCGCAAATTGTCCATCATTTATTTTCCTCTTGTCTGGTTCACTTTACACACGCATTACAACTAACGTCAAATATACATGGACTGAAGTTCAAAAATCATCTCTAATCCATAATTTAAAAAACCCGTGACACTTTAAATAACTTGATGTCACGTAAAGATAAATACCTGCACGACTTATCTCTAGGTGAATGCCTGAAATGATCAACTATAATTATTTTGATTCATAGAAACTTCTTCTAGCACTAGTGGCATTCAAGGAACAATTTAAATAGTATGTAAAGGTATAATGGTAAATGGGTCGTTTCTATAAAAATTTCAAGTAGAACCAAACAATTATTTTTCAACATCGTGCACAAATATTATTTTCGTAGACAAGTGCGTATTCAAACGCGAACACCGCAAGAGATGAAACCATGAGGAACCAACTTCCAAACTGTAACCGCTCGGTGGCAACGGGGCTTTCCTTCGCTTCACGCACAGCACGGAAAGGACGTCTGGAGGCTCCGAGCAGAACCCGTGAAACCTACTTCCCTACGCAGCCATGCCCTGCTGCATAATTCGACTAACGGATGGAACAATCCAGAACATCGTCAGAGATGCACACACCGACGGCTCCACAAACACCGCATTGTTCACCGCCCATTCGCCTTCAGTAACAGAATGAGTGGACCAACATATACTCGTAGAGCGAGTTGTATAACTTTGCTCCTTCACGATGGACTATGTCACGGTATTTCATGTCATTCTCAGTCGTGCCGCTAGATATCGCACGATCGCGACCGTATCAAGCAGTGCTTGCAATCATGCAACATCTAGCGGCACGACCGAGAAAGACACGAACTGACGTGTGATATTCCACCATGACCGTTGGTCAGTGTTGTCTAGGTCGATGCCACGAGCGGGAGTCCGTGGCAGGAGTGCCACGACGAAATCACCTCTCCACGCAGTTCATCACCCCGCCACCGGAGACAACGCCATCTCTATTGTAAAACGGCGGGGTTACTAATAGTTCCCTCTCCCGACGCTAGTGGCGCAGAGAGGCTCGTTGCATGCTAGAGTGGCACGACGCGTCCCATTGTCACCAGTAGAAGACCTTGACGCCACTGCCGCAGGGGCTTGAGGGGCAGCTACGTAAAAATCGCACTATTCTTCGAAGAACCTAGTTCGTTTTACTGAAGGTCATGGTTGAAATTCCAACGAGGGACGGTCAGTTGTAGTTATAGGTCGTTTCTCTCCGCAGGCGCAAGATTCATACAAGACCGGTTTTTAAATCAAGGTTGCCGTCGTTTGCTTCCCACTCGCATGCATTATGATTAAATAATAGAAGAAACTAGGAGTCTGCAGGAATAAAATTACGACGAAAATTAAGGAATGTCGGGCGCTTTCACTGGGAAGGTTCTCTCGCTGTCAGCACCCACGCAGACTGACATGTTACTGAGGCAGGTTCTTTTAAATTGCAATAGCCATCTGACTTTAAAAGGAATCCAGAAAATTTACCAGTTCCCTTAAGTCATGATACCTCCTTACCCTTGTCCATTGCTGGAAACTTGTCCTTGTTTTTCGCTGAAGAGTTTTACAGGATTTAATACGGAGAAGAAGACTCTGACAGCAAACAAAAATTAATATATGAGTATTAGCACCGGGTCTCTAAAATACATGGATGATCCAAAGCAGATGTTAGCAGGACTTGAAAGAAGATTTGAAAATTAACGGGTTCTTCTAGGAAGTTTATTTGTAAAGAACTCCCGACACTATAGTGTGCTCTTGACAGTCCGGTGACGCCGTAACGAAGGCTACGGTGCCGACGTTTCGACAAATTGATTGGACATCATGTTCGAAATGTCGGTACTCTAGCCTTCGACGCGGCGTCACCCGGACAGCCAAGATCATTTGCATGACTAGCCGCGGAAGCCTACGACTCATGACGTTATTGAACTTTTGGTATTGAAGCTCCGGATAGGATGACAGTGTCCTCTTCCCCTTCGAGCACCGCAAGAGACAAAGCTTGAGCTTGAAGGGACTCTACATTTCATTTTATAGATTCCGAATTTGTCTATATTTATCTAAAATATCTAAAATCTATCTAAAATATAGTCAAATATCATGGTTAATGGGGAGAAAATGTTCTTCAAGCCTAGAAAATAAAGTTTTACTCTACAAAACAATACTGAAACCCTTACGGACATATGGAATTGAACTATGGGGGACAGCCTCACATTCAAATGTAGAAATAATCCAAAGATTGCAATCTAAATGCCTCAGATTATTAAACAATGCCCCCTGGTTTGTGTCAAACGCCACTATACATAAAGATATACATATTATCACTGTTACAGAGGAAATCATTTCTAAATCTGTCAAATACCAACACAGACTTGATAACCGTGTTAACCATCTGGCCGTAAACATTTTAGATAACAGCACAATGACAAGAAGACTAAAAAGAGTACATTCTCTTGATCTGGACCAGAGACATAAATAATACATTTTCTACTAAGTGTTACTGTAGATTAGACCATTTTCATTTTGCCATTATTTGTACTATTGTTTGTATCTTTGTTCTGTATTACTGTGATTTTTATGTGATGTATTTTCTTTTCTAATTGGACAAATGTTTAAAAATAATATTTAGAAAGAACCAGAAATGGCTGGTTTCTTTGCAGGTCAATAATTGTATGTACAATTGCGTTTGCGGAATGATCGAGTAGATCAAATTGCAAATAAAGCAGGTGTAAAAAAATAGATTCCGAATTCTCCAATTCCCTGGGCCCCCCGACCGAGGGCCGCGGCTGCCCAGCGCTGCCCTCGGGGCGGCCCCCGCTAGGTGCAGTATCTTATCGCGGCGGAAACGAGGCCGCTGTCTGCTAGCGGCGCCCGGGCGCAGCCACGCAGCGCTGCCCCGCACCGCTTCCGCGTCGTCCAGGTGGACGAAGAAGCTCCAACGGCCAAGCACAGGGATGGCGAAAAAACATCCATGATTTTAAAACATTGAAATTTCCGAGCAGAAAAATCTATACTAGGGAGTTTTTGCAACCTCTAACGGTGAGTAATATCGATCTTCTGATCATGCGCAGTTCAAGTTTCGCCTCATTTTTGAGCATCTGCGCATGCGCAGAAGATCGATAATGTTTAACATTCAAGGTGGCAAAAACTCTCTATTTATAACATCGACGGTTGGCTTTGGGTGTTTATTGGTGCAGAAGCATCGATGTTTTGAAAAAAATGATAGAAATACAATTTTCACTGTCTAATTTTTTCTGGATTGGCGATCATCAGCCTTTGGCAACTGTTACTGTTTTCGATCCCCAGGCGGCGCGACACAGTTTGCTATTTGCAACTTTCTCCAGAGTTTGTCCCTTTTTCATTATTTTGTACGTCGTAATGTCGTTGAACTGCATTTTGAACCTTGATTACCTAGAATATTTATTAGGAAATAAAGATGAATGACAGTCAAATTTTAGGGCAGAATATACTTTAAACTAATACAGAGGTGATATGTATCATATTAGAACCAGGACATTTTATTTCGATATATTTCATCAAATTTAAAACTTCGATGTTTTTTGTCGATGTTTCCATCGACATCGAAAACCATTTGATGATGTATCGATGTTTTGCTAGTATTTGCCATCATTAGCCAAGCAACGAAAGTCAATCGCCCTCCTTGCCTGTGATCACCCACAATCTTCTCCGCAATAACTCGAATAAGATGGAAATTTTAAGTATTTCTTAAAGGAACGTGGCCACCACATAAGCAGTTATTCCTCAAAAGACATTGGTAACATTCTGGGATGCTTCCGAAGACGAAATCGTTATTATGGAATCATTCCAGTAAGCACCATTATTTTACCAATTACGTTAAAAGATTATTTTCAATAAAATTTTAAATACGTATTATTATTTTAGTTATGTCACCATCTCGACATCAATGATGCTATCCGCAAATATCTGGGCTTTTTTTTAATTTTTACAGTTTCCATTATAGTTTCTTCTGACATTTAACTTTACGTAATGTTATACACCGGAATTTTGGAATAAAATGAACCTAAAAGGACAGGGATGAAAGCATGATTTTTTTTAAATTTATTTTTGCCAAGAATCAAACAATGAAAGGTTATTTCATCATCTCTCATTTATGAGCAATGAACTATTATGTAAGAAAGAGAATAAACCACACCAAACGGGACACAATATTTACTACTTCCGATACTTCCCACAGAGGCAGACACGTCATCTTATATAATGAGAGAACTCCGGTCATTCGAGAGCCTTCTAGAGAAACCGCACTTCCTCTCGATTCCACGTCCACCGGGAAGGTGTAAAAAGTGATGGCAAAGAATTTCACCGCGCGGTTTTCAACATTTAGCTGCGTAACCGGCAACCGAAGACTCAGGTAACGCCCTTCCTTCGAAATCCGAATTCCCACGTCGATCCACAACCTCCAATCAGAGCGGGCGCCACCGGAGAGGGAGGGACGGTTGCGAAGGCATTACCACAATATTACCATTCCAGGAGAGAGCCAATCACGAGGTTTCACTGGAAGAAAACGTTTATCAACTCAGGGTCAAACGCTGCGGCAGCTGGTAGGCATTGCGTAACCATCGGCGAATTGGATGGTTTGATTGAAATACGAGTATGCATATTAGCGATGTCGTGTGTTTGGTTCGCACCGTATTAAGTTCGCGTAACAAATGGCAAACCCCGGTGCAAGCACGCGGCCACGCACGGCGTTCGCAACGCCCCAGCTGTTGTCGCTGCTCGACGCGTTATGGCGACGCTTAATCACGGAGGCGCGGGGAGGGCACGGAGTAAACATGACGCAAAAGGCCGGCCCCAGGTGCGCGCCGCGCCGCGCCGGTGAGGCGTTTCGAAAGAGGCGTGGCCTCCGGCAGTCCCGATGGGAGCTCCGTTGAGGCGCTCCGGTTCTATCAAGCGTCACTCACTCCACAGATACACTGCGTCCACAGTCAGCTCGAATCTTTTTTTAAAATTTATTTATTTATTCTTGCTTGGCCTGTGGCCCTCAGCAGCCGTGAACGACTGATACAGTAGTTGATTTTATTTTATACAGCAAGTTTACAAGATATTTTCTTTAATCGTGATTATTCAGAAGCACTTTGTATTACACGGAAAGGTTCATCGTTTCCAGTCTGCTTAAGTAGGGTCAAAAAATTCTCTGGGTAATTTCCTTTTCAATCGTTTACAATTAAGGTTCTGTTTGCCAAGTTTGAAATAGGTAGCTGAAGGTATTCGAGACATTGTTATAGAATTTTGCGGATATAAGGGAGAAATGTACAGAGATAGGGAGCTCAAATATGAATAGGAAATAAGTTGGAGAATAGATAACAGAATAGGAAATGTAGAGGGGAAAAATGGTGTGGTGGGATCAACAGAAAAATATGGATTGAATGTGGTATGTATATGGCATTTTCTTCTTTTACATGTAGAGTTTCCAGTTATCAACGTTCCGTTGGAGAGCCATTGTTCTAATCAGTACTATCGTAAATTGGCCATCAAATTATGGGCATTCTAAAACATATTCTAGACTTCAATTCCTCTCACATTTCCATTTTCAATATTTTTCCTTACTCTGTTAATATCTGTGGTGAATACTTGTGCACGTTGTGACTGATATCGAGCCGGCAAATGTCAGGTGGTTTTCCATATTTTATGTCGACACTACAGTAACGCATCATCCAAGATATTTTGACCTGCTACGGGTGCATTTCTAGCACTGGGCAAGTCGAAAATATTGCATTCTAACAACTACAATGGCGTACAGTCGACCACTTTAATGTAAACTAATTTCTGTAAATTATTCTGATTTTACTGGACATTTCAAACGAAGTACTTCCGCAGTTTTAGCATTTTCCTGGAAATGAAAGAAGCTGGAGTACGGCCTCTCATTTCCTGGAATACATTTTTGGGACTTTTTTCAGTTTACTAGAGCATTTCAAAATTTTTTCTTGGGTAAGATTTGTAATTTCACACTACTCAAAGAAAATATTGAAGCTGTTCTGTTAGTAAGTAGCCCGATCTGTTATTTCGCTGTGACAAAGTACAAATCAACAATATTTCCTCAACAAATAAAACAATTAGCAAACAATAAAGCTGTACTAATATTTTTCACGAATAATATCTAGCTTTAAAATCTTCCCAAATTTTCCCTGACTTTTAACCATTCTTCTACAAACTTCCATATTTTCGCCTGACTAGAGCAATTAAATTCCCCAATTTTTCCCGGTTTCCCACGTTCTCCAGAAAGTGGCCACCCTGTGCCATTTGAGGAAGATTCTTGGCGAGGGACTCCGTGACCAGGGTGCGCTCTGTGACCAGTTCAAGGCGCTTTCCTAATTTAATCCAAGTAAGCCTACAACGTAACAAAGTTGCCTCATCGCAAATTTACATTTCAAAAACAATGGGAGCTAAGATTTTCCCCGGTGATTTCAGCACTTCACCTTTCGGCACACATCACAGTAATTAGGCGCGAATTCCAGGGCATTCTGTCTGCTTGTGTGTATCAAGATGGCGTTGGAAGGACGCGCAGGGGCCGTGTAAACGTCCGTTACTCTCCGAGGGCGGGGCAGGGCGGGGCAGGGCGGGGCAGGGCGAGGACGGGTGGAACGAGGTGAGGAGGAGCGGGGCGAAGCGCGGCAGGGCGGAGACGGGCGAGGCGGAGTGGGGTGGGGCGGGGAGAAGCGGGCCGGGAAGGAACCGGGCGGGGGCGGAGCGGGAGTGGGGCTGGGCAGGGCGGACGGGAGCGGGGCGGGGCGGGAAGTAATAGGAGCGAGGCAGGGCGGGTGGGACAGGAGCTGGGCGGAGCAGGGCGAGACAGGACAGGGCGGGGTGGGACAGGAGCTGGGCGGGGCGGGGCGGAACAGGGCGGGACAGGAGCTGGGCGGGGCGGGGCGGGACAGGAGCTGGGCGGGGTGGGGCGGGGCGGGGCGGGGGCGGGGCGGGGTGGGGCGGGGCGGGGCGGGGCGGGGCAGGGCAGGGGCAGGGTGGGGCGAGACAGGAGCTGGGCGGGGCGGGAGCGGGGCGGGAGCGGGGCGGGAGCGGGGCGGGAGCGGGGCGGGAGCGGGGGCGGGAGCGGGGCGGGAGCGGGGCGGGAGCGGGGCGGGAGCGGGGCGGGAGCGGGGCGGGAGCGGGGCGGGAGCGGGGCGGGAGCGGGGCGGGAGCGGGGCGGGAGCGGGGCGGGAGCGGGGGCGGGAGCGGGGCGTGAGCGGGGCGGGGCGGGGCGGGAGCGGGGCGGGGCGGGACAGGGCGGGACGGGAGCTGGGCAAGGCGGGGCGAGGCGGTGCGGGGCGGGAGCGGGGCGCGGCGCGGCGGGCGTGGTATGTTGTTCCGCGGGAGACGCCGTAACGAGAATCGTGGGGCGTCGCAGACATACGTCACCCGAAGGCGTGGGCGACCAACATAAACAGAAGCGCCGAGACAACCGAAGCATTCGAGATAATCCCCACTGTCAATTCGTTGCTTTTCTCAAGGTGTTCTTTGATGGTAATATCTTTGACGTATTGCGTAAAAAAATGATTACAATGTTGTCGTTCGAGATATTATGTTTAACAAAAGGAATATCGAGTTTAGTGTTTGTTAGGAGGTATTCGTGTGTACAGAAAAAATGTAAACGGAACTTCGAATCATGAAGGAAAGATAGAAAGCAATGAGGGAAATTCCTCTCAAATTAATTATGAGTGAATTTGTATAAATATTCTAATTATTTTATCTGTGAAGAAATTATAAAGCTATATTCATCACATCATTTCTTATTTTTTGGATAGTATAGAAAATCAAAAATACTGGTTTATTCTGTGCGGTAGTGAATGAACATTGCACTTCAATGTTAAGTCGCGAATATTCTCGCCACGTAAGAAGCCAAGAAATTCAATAAAATCTTTTATCGTATGGACGATTCCCAAATAAATGCACCATTTACCGGTGCAGCAAATTGTTTCACGGGGAGTCATACGCTGAGACGCATTGCAGTGTCCACTCATAAGCGGAAATAGCTTCAGTGGAATAGTTAGAATACCACTAATAATTCATCCGTACTCCACATTGCATTTCCCTCTTCTGGTCACAGAAGTACATGACATACCCAAATTGTTCGATACGACTTAAACACGGCACCACACTCGTGAGTGTTGTCTCCGCCTTCACCATCCTTTTTGCAATTTCAAATTTCACATGAAAAAGGGGGGTTGCATCGAGTATTCAATCCGGTATTCCACAAACCCGCAAATTCAAATGTACATCGTCAATTTTTCAAAATATTCCACAGACCATTCACATTATAAGGTAATAAAACAGGAGCTTCCAAATGGTCTTCACCGCAGCAAGCGCTGGGATGCTGATCTGTTTGCGAATCGCGAGAACTGCGTGCGCCCACTTGCACCGGCGCGTGGACGGTCGGTTGACGAGTGGAAGGCGTCTACATTTCCGGCGCGTGCCTGCGCGTGGGGGCGGGGCGGGGTTCGCCAGCGCGCCCGCCCGTTGAGTCACTGGCGCACAGTGCCACCAAAGGCCACAAATGCGCACAACCAGTCAAGTTTTTTTTAAATCTCTACTACTATAAATCTGTGGTCACGGGGTAGAAGTTCTTAAGTTAATTTTTGACGAAATTGGGTCAAGTACTGACACAAGTTAAGTATCTATATTTTATTTTTGTAAAAACGACCGAATTCAAATGTTCGCTCCTTAACGAGAAAAAAGCGTTCGCAAATAGCTTAGAGTGTAGGAAAAAGCGTTGACTCAATAATCTAACCCTTGTTTTCTCAAAACTAAGATTTTTGACTTAAGAACGTTTATCCTGTGACCACAGAAATGTAGGCCATTGTCACGTGTATCATTGACAAAGAATTTTGACTTCCTGTATTAATATACGTATCTAGGACAGTCTTTCGAACTATTTTCAGAATTATTAAACTTACGCATGTGGCAAATGGTACTGTGTTTCCTCTTCTTTTAAAATAAACCTAAAACGACCAACATGTAGGGACAGCTCGAAATGATTTTACGAATTCGTATTTATTATTGTTCATTCTATAGCTTAATCCGTCCGGGTTTATTTTGTTAAAAGAAGTTATTTTTCATACACAGTAGTTACAAATGTTTTAACTTTGAGGTAACAAAATAACCCTATGAAAGTTGAAATACACTTTAATATCTACAAAATTTTGCATATCATTAAAATATAAAAGTTTTATTACAAAAAAGGAATACACAATCCAACGTTAGAGTACTTCATAGCTACGGAGCATAAAGTTTCATCCCTCTCAAACAATCTTCAAGACACCTTAAAATGTAAACCCTGATAAAACCATACGTTTTTTTAAATACTAAGTATTTGAAATAACTTCTCGGCAGTCCGGGTACATAAGTATTTGAAATTTCTAGAATATTAAAAAACGTTTTTTTGCGTGCGTGTATGGCGGGGGGGGGGGGCGCGAGCGAGCAGATCGCAGCGCCACTGCTCCGGCTTTCGACGGAGCTCAGCTCAGCCCCGCGCAGCTACCTCGCGACGCAGGCGCAGTTGGAAGCGGAGAGGGGCGGGTGAGGCGGGGCGGGGCGGGGCGGGGCGGGGCGCTCCCACGCCGGGGCAGCTCTAACGGCGCGGCCGCAGACGCCGCCGCCGCCTCCTCACCTCCGCGGCTAACGACCATCTCCTCCGCTCCTCCTTGTCCTTACTTTCTTTTATTTCTCTTTCTGACACACCGATGTCAACAATGCCAATCCTTGCAATCAGCGGCGGGCTTACGTAAAATTATTGTATTAAAATGTGCATGAATTTTTACTTGTACATCGTATGTAACTAGGTACATACCGTAGAGTACTATAGCCATCGTTGAGATCTCGGGAGTAAGATATCCACCGTTTGATTCTCGAACAACAAATTATTTCAAAGATAATCATCACGTTTGATTTGTGTAGTAAGTGACCATATCATTATCAAGTCTCCGAATGTCGCCTTTTTGCGTTTTAAAGGGAAACAATATTTTTGAGTCTTAATATTTTGTCGGGTGAGTATTTTAGTTGATTTTATTTTTCACGATAAAGCCAACCATACAAGAGAACATTTAAATAATCATACAAGAGAATCGTTTAAATAATGTTGAACATATTGCCATGCGAAACAAAGTATAGAATTTAACAGTGTTACAATGTAACCAGATTTAATAACCATAGTAGTTAAAGTTACAATGTAACCAGATTTAATAATCGTAGTAGTATAAAATCAGTCCGTAGATACATTAGTTCGTAACAATTACTAAGGACCAAGAAAATTCATTACTAGTGCTGCAAGGCGTTTGCTCGAACGTTCTTCAACAGATCCTTAATAACAGCGTTAAGAGGCAAATAATGTACGAGTATTATTATCGTCCTTTACTTTTTGTTTACAAGCATTGTATTACAACTGAGATAAATTCTTCTTGCAATTAGTCATCACAATCTACCACGCTACAACAGTGACGATTAAACCTACACAATAGCCGACTAAGACCGCCATTGTACAGGATGCCATTCTATCATTTCGCAACACAGCGCCGGGCGCCCTGCACTGAACACCGCTACACGCCGCCCGGCCCTCCGTTCACCTCCAACTCCACATCTGCCACCGTAGCCACCGTCACCGTCAAACTGCTGCCATCACAAGCGGCGCCGCCACGACTCCCACCTACATCACCTCTGCCACCGCGCCACCATCGTTACCAAACCTTGAAATTGCTACAGCCACCATTCCTTTGCGACTGCCACATATACCACCACCACCACCACCACCACCAACACCACCACCACCACACCTCTGCTACCTCAACCATTGTCACCGCCAAACTTCTGCCATCACAACCGCCGCCGGCGCGACTGTCACCTACATCATCACTGCCTCCTGTCATCATCGTTACCAAACCTCCAAACTGCCTCCACTACCAAACACACCACCACCACCACCACAGTCACTACAAATTCTACCGCAACTGTCACTCATACCACCACCACCACCACAATTACATCTTCCATCGCGGACTGTCACTCATACCACCACAGTAACCTCTACTACCAGCACCACCACCCCTGTCACTTCTTCCACCGCTACCTCCACCCCCATCATTACAACTTCCACCGCGATTGTCACCCATATCACCACAAACCACCACCACTACTTGTGCCACCACCACCGCCACCATGACAACTTCCACCGCGACTGTCACCCATATCACCATAACCACCCACCACCACCACCACCACCATTACAACTTCCACCGCGACTGTCACCCATATCACCATAACCACCACCACCACCATCATCATAATTACAACTTCCACCGCGACTATCACCCATATCACCATAACCACCACCACCACATCTGCCGCCACCCCACCCCCCTCCATGACAACTTCCACCGCGACTGTCACTCATTCCACACACACCCACCCCACCATGACAACATCCATGCTTCCACCGCGACTGTCACCCCTTCCACCCTCGCCGCCACTGCGCCTGCGCCTGCGCCTGCCCACCGGCGCTTCCGCCGCCCCCTCCCCCAGGGCGCGAGCTTTATGGCGCACCTCCCGCGGAAGGCGGTCGTTGGGGCGGCCGGGCCGCCACCAGCGGCGACGCTTCCGCGCGGCAGGGCGGCACGAAAGAAAAGGGGGTTAAGCGGCACCGGGGTGAACTCCTGGCCGCCCGCGTCGTAAAAGAATACGCCGCCTTCCTTTGCGCGGGCGCGCGCACGGGCGGGAGACACGCCGCGATTCCGCGTCCGATGGGAAGTGACACAACGGGACGCGCGCGCGGGAAAACGGCCAGGAAGGCGGCGGCGACAAGAACAACGGCCGGAGCGAACCGCCCCCCGCCCGGGATGGCATTGCATTACATTGGCATAGCGGTTACGTAAAATGGCCTTTTCCGCAAGTTTTTTTAAATTAGTGACGAGAATGTCGGAGACGAAAGGAATGAGGTTGCTTTTTAAAATATGTTTTTCGGAACAGGAAAATAAAAGGCTTCTTCAAAAAATGTAGTCAAATAAGGTTTCGTTCGTAATTCATTGATGATTTCATTTTTTTTTTAAATTAGTGACGAGAATGTTGGAGCCGAAAGGAACAAGTTTTTTTTAAATACATTTTTTTGGAAAAGAAGAAAATAAGGCATTTTCAAAAAATTGTGGTCGCTGAAGGTTTCGTTCGTATTGTTTCATTGATGGAGTATATTTTTAGAGATTGTGAAATCGTGTTTCTTTCCCCAAAATGGGGATGTCTGATTCTTCGTTCTTGGGACACTGTTGACTTTTGAAATATGACGCACAATGACATTTTGTGCTCAGTTCGAATGCGTTCCACCGCACGCACTCTGCAAGACACGAAGGTACTCCACACGAAGCAAAGTCAACATAAGAAGACAACACAAAATTATGTAATGAATTATGTGCATTCAATTTGTTCACTTTGTTCTAATATCTTACGAATGAAATCAGTGTCTGCAGATTCTCAAAAGATTCAGTTACAGATTTTAATTAGTAGGTTTTTTTTTAGTCATTTAGAGCCATTATATACGAACATTTGTCGGCCACTGCATTAAGATCTCATTCCAATGTTTACCTCTGCTGCGGAATGTCTTGATACAGAGCCTGCATTGAATCAAAATCTCAGAATTTCCAGCCAAGATTATTGGAACATCTCCACGGCTGACGATTTCCAGCTGTCGAGACAGATGACTCTCAACGCGAACTGGAACTTCGCAGAACTCCTTGAGATTCCTCTGTTGAGGACTGCCACTAGAGTTCAGATCCACGGAGCAATTCGCTCAGCACGCTGTGGAAGACATTCGACAAAGGCAGCCGACATATGTTGCCTGCAAGCCACAAAAATCTTTTTCTGACAGGTTCAGAAACAAACGAAACCGTGAAACGGGAATATTCTGCCTGTCACATCAGGGTGCCTTAGATGACTGCCCGACAATGTCACTTTCAAACGTGCATATATTGCTTGCAACTGAATTAAAATAAATAACCGGCCCAAATGTGAATTTTTTGTGGCAATTATTCAAGACAATCCAACAAACAACATTTTATGAACCTCGTCCCACTAGCGACACGAGCGGCGGCAATTTCCAAACAATGAGAGACCTAAAAACCAGACGTACCCTTCTGGTGGCACCCAACCGAACATCTGTCCCCATCGGTTGCGAACCGCGAACGTCAAGACGAATCGCAGCGGAGCGTGAACGATCCCGTCCGCGTACCGGTTTGGCGAGTCATACTCTTCGCACGCGGCCAGACAGCGGCGTTTCGCGGGGTACGACACCCTGCAGCCTCCAAACAAGGCGGGGAGCGCCCGGACCCCGCAGACTTCGGACCGGAGTCGCCGGTGACGGATGGCGAGTCCGCCTCGCCCGGCCCCGCCCTCCGCCAAATGCTCCAGGTGGACACCAATGCGCGTGATTTCTTATTAGCACCTTAATGCTTCATACGGCTCTCCGATACGGATCAGCCCCGGCGAGAAATCTTGTTTGCTTCGCGGAAGCTGAGCCCACGCCGGGAGACGCGATTTGGGATGCGAGGAACGAGACGGGGCAGGCTGCTCTGTACCACACAAGAACACGCAAGTGCGGTTGGAGCCATAATTCAAAACGATTCGATTGTCAGGGCAACATGTTTAGAAGTCGTGATAAAATCTCAAAGAATGTACAAAAGACCAAATAAATATTTCCATAGCCTCCTTTGATATAGGAACGTTCTTTCGGAATGTCTCAGTGCCAAATTATAAATCTGTCTTCGCTCTGTAAATTTCATTTAATCGAATATATTTTGCAAACTAAACATTAAACAGTAGTTTTGAATTATCTCTTGGAATTTGAAAATAAAAATAGATATTTACTTTCAACTCATAAGATGTTTTGAATGAAAATTGGCATTACAGTCTCCCGCGTCGATATAGCAAGTAAGTAAATGGAAAGCAGTTTTCTATAGTACTTTCTGAAAAAGATTCCCAATGGTACGGGGTTCGAACAAGAAACGAACATGTGTCTCTCTGGACTGGCGCCACTCGGGTCAAGTGGAGCGAACTTGCAGACGGATGACTAACAGAGGTCGCCCTCTCTTGACTGGACGCCCCCACCACCCGACGACCGCGTTTAAGTAAGCCTACGACAACAGAGGAGTCGTCCATGTCATATTTCTACCAGGGAACCTCTTTCGAGGCATTCCTGTCCCCTCGGTGACTCATGATTTGTCACTCCGAACCCAACAGCTCTCTCATCAGACAAGTCAACAGCGCATTTTCCAAAACGGACTCCACCTCTAATTGTAAGCGAGATAAGCTCGCTTCTATCTCTCCCTTCGAGAAAGTTTGATGAAGATACCTTCTATCGCCTTTGGGACGTGAAAAATAACCTAAAAACGTTGTCTCCCGCTGCCATGACATATCCAATTCCATGACAAAGGTTGGCCTGAATAACGAGACCTCATGAATTCATTGAGAAACAAGAAATTCGTGAGCCAATATCACTTAATTTACTTAAATAAGTTCGTGAACAGTCCACCCTTCTATTTTTGACCTAAGAGGAAAATATCACTCCCCACAATGAAATATTAACTATTTTATTTCTTAACAAGAAATTCTAAAATTAAATGTCATCGTTATTAAGGACATAATATTTAATTAAAAAGAATCAAACCATCCATTAAATACCTCTTAATTTTCAAGGCTACGTATTGTCCGATTTGAAAGGCTGGAATTTCAGACTTATTACCATTATATTATTATGATTGTTGTTATTATTATTATTATTATTATTATGGTTAAAGGACGCTTTAACATCTAAGATCACTGATGTCAGTGTAAAGTTTATCAAAAACATGTCCATTGAGACTGTAGCTACTATATTTTGAAATACAAGGCGAACTGCATGAATAAAATCAAGAGTGTGCAATGCGAGAAGTTGAATTGACCGACCCGAAGGCGTGTAATAATTCTCTCCTCGCGTCTCGCACCACCGGATGTGTGAACGCACCACCGAGTGAGAAGGTTTTGTGGAGTTCTGGATCTTCACGCTTTAAAATCCGAGTTCTACTCCGCTAGTCCTACACCAACAATACAACATTTGACGAAAAGCTTCGTATCATGAGTAGGAACCACAAGTATAATGAGTGGACTTAACTGTAACACGCGGTCCATTCTCTGAATTCACGTACTGCATACAAAAGCCCCAAGGACAAGGACCCAATTGATCAACATTACACTCACGCACGAACTCGCACTCACGCAGCTTACACTGGTGTTAGCACGAAAGTGTCCCGCCGCGACCTCAGCGATCACTTGTATCTCCTTCGATCGCGGATACGCACCGAGGACACATTCCCCGCAAGCGCTACCGCCCGCCGTGAAATCCCCAAGCGGATCAAGGGCGACGGCGCGAGTGGTCCAGGCGGCGACGCAACGTGCGCGGGAGTGGGTGTGGCCTCGCGCAGGCCCGGAACCACACGCTGCGACGGACGTTGCCACACATTTTTTAACGCAAACATCGACGCTTTTGTTTTCCATGTGCCCCGGGCGACCCGTGGTGTAGTGGACACACTAGTTGCCTTCCACCTCTCGGACGCGGGTTCTAGCGCTGGTCGATCCTTCTGGAATTTTGTGGAGGCAAAGCGGGAAATTTTATCGTTCTCCCGTTTCCCTTGACTGTGATTTCACCACTATTCCGTCGTTATTCATCTCACACTTTCGTAATCACCTAGACTTGTGATTTTATTTCTTGGCGCTTAAGGGCCTGTCTTCACGAAGGAATATCTCACGCTATTTCGCGTCGTTCTCGGTGTGCAGAACCTTAGATTATATCACTTTTGAGCTTCTGCGCAGACGCGACTCGAACTGCGAATGCGCAGAAGCTTAAAAGTGGTTTACGTTAAGGTGATGATGGCATTGTGCCACTAGGAGTCGCATGACCGCCAGCACTGCTCGATACAATCGCGATCATGCGACTCCCAGCTGCACAACCGAGAACGACACGAAATACCGAGAGATATTCCGTCGTGATGACACGCCCCCACGCGCCAAGAAATAAAAACCCAAGTATAGACGCGAACGTGTGTCGCCGGCGGTTGTCTCAAGAAGGCAGCGCATACTCCCAGCGCCCCCCCCTGGGGGGGAAGGCTATTTCGGGGACACACGCGCCCCGGTCAGTGGCCGCGCCCCCGCTCGCGCCCCAGAGGGAGGCGACGCCCGATGAGCTGGAACGCGCCGCCTCCTCACGTGACGTCGCGTCGGCGCGCGCCTTCTCCAGGCGTTCCGCAGGGCTCTGTTTATAAACACGGGAAATCGCGCGCCGATGACGTAAGTTGCGGGCTGAGCTGTGGGAGCGAATTAAAGTTCTGTAATTTCGAGGTCCTTCAGGGAGGTTGTGATGCGTCAGGTGTAGGGAAACAAATTATATACGGTGGAAACTTGGTAACTCGAATACGAAGATGAAAATACAGAAAACAGAAAGTTTACGAAATAATCAGTAAGAGATTATTTACCATTTCCTTACGTATACAACATTGCTACGATCTGTTGCTGAAGCTGATGTTAAAATGTTTTTTTGAAATTTCAAGGGACACTTAAGGACTCACTAGCTCGCTTCCGGTTTACATTTTTCCGACGTATCAGCCCCCCCCCCAATCATCTCTTGAAATACAAGGACAAAGATGTGGTCACGTGAGCAAAGTGAATGGTAATGAAAATCAGTAATTTCGATTAAATGTGAGAGGAAGGAGTTCAATATCAATTTCTGATTTAAAAGCGTACAGACGCTTGAAAATATGAATGTGGCATTTGTCGATTTGATTAATATTTACCATTTTGTTCCAATCTTATAAATTCTTGCTTACAGACTACCTGCTGCACTCTTAGTAAGTACTATTACGATCCCGCACTCGGAAATTCTGAATGTTCACAGATGTTTTATCAGCACGCAAAACAAACTTTAAAAGGAAATTCGATTCAATAAAAACACTCCGCAAACAAAGAAGTCCTTCATTTAACATGAAATCCTCTCAACACCGTATGTTCTTTCATACGGGAAGACCACGAAAGGAATATACCACACCACTTCAAAATAAGATATCACGAAGGAAAGATATTAAACAAGTTCGTCACGAGTGTTTGTATTGGGTGTGAAGTCAATGGTCTTGGAAATGGCGAGGATATCGTCAATCTCGTCATTCTTGTTTCAAAGTAAGTAATCAAAAGCATTATTAGCCTTTCCATTCGATGTCTTTCATTTTACTCTTATTTTGTGTGTTACCACAGCGGTATCTTAAAAGTTATTACCTAAATAAATTACGGAAAATCCTCTCGTTTAAGACGACAAAGTTCGATGTTGGTAGTGCTCGATCTGTCAGAGAAGCTTTTCTTTTACAATGTTTACTCAAGAACAGGAAATCACTCTCACTTCCCATATTACTGTCCACTTAGTAAATCCACAGTAAATATCAAGGGCAATACTGAGAACGAGGAAAGTCCCGTTTACAAAGCAAAGGCACATTAGCATACAAAGGCAATACAAAAACAAGAAGAGTAGGATTTTATTTAAATATTCATTCGGTTTACCTCATCATTCTGGGAGGTACGATAGCAGAAGACATGTCTCATTTGAAAATTAAAGTGTGTGAGGGAGAACCGAGTCTTTAGTATGTTTTCTCTAGAATTCGATACATCTAAAAAAGTTAACAAAATCGATCTTAAAATACTGCATGCACGGCAACTAACTTAAATCATTCCATTTCCTTGATATCTTGGAATTCCGTATTTAATTTCCTCATGAACATCTGGAAGTCTAAATCACCTGGTCTACTAATCAGGAACAGGCGATACACCTAACTTCCTGCAGTTGAAGATGGTAATGATGACTTTCCTCACCACTTAAATCAGACATCTCCAACTTTATTACTTCACAATTTTTAACAATAATTTTTTTAAATATTTAT
Organism: Acheta domesticus; assembly: GCA_031308135.1. Lineage (NCBI taxonomy): Eukaryota > Metazoa > Arthropoda > Insecta > Orthoptera > Gryllidae > Acheta > Acheta domesticus. Next base: position 194,904,888 of record JAHLJT010004567.1, read on the forward strand.
TAATCCTTGTTAGACAAAAAAGTCTTTTAAGGGAATGAACAATTACATTAACATGAAATAGAATATGAGAAGAAACTTAAAAAGTAACCTCTAAACAAGTTTCTGTCATGTGTGAGTAATAATTATTTTTAATTTGATTTTGGAGAATGAAAATGATCTTAAAAATAAACAGTAGTTATAAATACAAAATAATACATGAAAATTTGTACAATAAATAATAGCTACAATGAGAAACGATAACTATGGAGGATGTAAGAGATATTTTTGTAACATGATTTAATTTGCGAAAATTCAATAATTGTAATTTGGAGTCCGTGATAAATCGAGTACTGCAAAATCTTTATAGCCAGTTTCCATTGAAGTTCATCAGGAAGAAAGATTTACGTGTTCATCTCTGAGAGCGTGGCTTCAAAGGGGAAGCCGAGGGTCTTGGAATCTGCGGGTCGCGGAAGCTGCTCCTCGCGGCGCCCGCAGCAGGAAGCCCCTGCCCACCTGCCCGGAGCTTCGGGCGCTGATTCACCGCGGCGCAAAGCGGAGGCAAAGCACGGGATTTCACGGCTCCTCTCCGCCTCGAGAGCCCCGGAGGACGCCGCCACCGCCCCCACCGCCCCCGCCACCACCGCCGAAACCTCCAACGCCGCCGCCGCCGCCGCCGCCGCCGACCCCGCCCCCGCCGCCACCGCCGCCGCCACCGCCGCCACCGCCGCCACCGCCACCGCCACCGCCACCGCCACCGCCACCGCCACCGCCACCTCCACCACCCCCACCGCCGCCACCGCCGCCGCCACCGCCGCCACCGCCGCCACAGCCGCCACAGCCGCTACCGCGGCCGCCGCCGCCCCCACCCCCGCCGCCACCCCCACCGCCGCCGCCGTCGCCGCCGCGGGAATCGCGGGCTCTGCGCGGGTGTCCGTTGAATGCGGCGCGGCAGAGGAGAACAGAGACGGGAGAGGAACACGCGATTTACAGTGTTTGAGGGGTTAAATGGGCACGTAGGCTTTTAACTCGCTCCGCGGCGGCGGCGGACGCTTTGGAGGCGGCCGAGCGCGGGTCGACGCCCCGCGCCTGATGGCCGGCGCAAGTGGGCGTTTCCGCGGAATGTCGTGCCCGTCGCGTCGAGGCGTGCATTGGGAAAATACGCCACTTCCGGAACGAAGGAAACTTCTTGAATTTCCGAAATCAGAATTATCTAGTTTTAAAAAGACACTTAACAGCATTTTATAATGTTATGACCTATACATTACGATACTAATGTTAATGTAATGACGGATGTAGCCATAATTGTAAACACCTGTTATAAAAAATGTAGTTGCTAATAACTTCAGTCGTTGATGCGACTAAAAATAAAGAGAAAAAACAACAACAAAAATCTGTTTATAATTTACTCATATTTAATGGATATACTCTCCAATGTTCCTAACGGAACGAAAAAAAGGGCGCATATTGAAGTTAATTTGAGCACATCGGAATTGATGGCCGACACTCGTGAACAGATCCGCAGTGTTGCTACGAGAGAGTACGACGAAGTACGTTTACTTTACTCACTTTACATACAAGAGTATTTTGAAGAGTATGTTCAAATTTATTATCAAAACGAAAACAATAATGTCGTGGTCTTTTCCGCGTGATCTTGAGAGTATGCTTTGGTGCGAGATAGGGTAATCAGCTTACATAGAATGTACTAAGTACTCCTGGAATGCATGTATCAATTCATAATAGTCTTCACGTGTACTAAAGAACAAAATAAAAACGCCACTCTTTCAATGCAGTAATGTGACCATATGTAAATGCGATGTTCTTTACTATCACAATATGCACACATCTTTGGTGTATTCATCAGCAAGCGCTTGACTAATTACAAAATGAAGTTTGGTATTCCATAAAATATACTACAGCTATAAAATTAGTTTCATGATCTAGTAAGCAAGTATGTTTTAACGGTTTCTTTCTTTTTTTTCCGAAATGTGAACTCTAGTTCGCTCACTTGACTACTTCCCAGATTACAAATTAGGCTTGATGAGAATTCTAGCGCCTGAATTAACCATTGTCTATGTACCGCTAAGTCCATTGTGGCTGAGCTACATAGGCTTAAGGGCAGACCCAGGACTTGGAGGTCATCAAGGGGTTTCCAGGTCAGGGAAAATTCTTCAGAAACAAGATAAATCTTGTCATTTAGCTGCAACACGAATAGATATCAATGTAAATGTGACTTTTTAGATAGAACAGTTCATGGAGCGTCAAAAAACGGAAGCATAGTGATAATGATAAGTTAAGCTAATTTACAACGGAGCATCTACAGAAGTGATACGCTTAACTACAACGTTTTAAAATACTTATAGTTGCCGTCAAAGACTCGATGAAATAACTTCATGCGCTTACGTAAAACTTAGGAAAAGTGTATGATTAGATGACTGAATTGTTTTTTCCACATTTTATCGTATGTTGTTCAGCTGTTCTGTTGGCACATTCCAAAAGAACATATTTGCAGTATGTCCAAGGAAAAGAAGTACAAATAACATTGGGAGTTGATACATTTTTTATAAAGTACATGAATTAATAAAATGAAGCATGACGTTCAAAGAATCGATTTATTATATAAATACTCATCAATAAATCTATTTTCAGCAGCTTCAATATATTTTCAGCAAAACATAGCTACGTACCTCTTCTTTAAGGAAGGTGGGAAACAATGTAAGTGTCAGTTCATTAACACAACATTCTTACGTCCAAACTTAAAAAGGATATTTTAAAAAATCAATTCATTATACCTTCGAGTTTCGCAACCTTATATTCTAAATACATAAAGAAAGGAAAGAGAATGTAGGAACATCTCGAGGCTTCAAGAAATTTAAATTAACTGGTGTCCAGTTATCTAGATTTTATTGTCTTGAAATTGCTTCACAGGCGGACCTCATCTAGAACCCTCGTTTCTCATAACGTCGTAGCAGTACTAGTGGGCACGATTAAGAAACCTACGCGCCATAGCGATAGGACTAGGCGTGATTAAGAAAATTATGCGTCAGTACGTTTGTGTATCAATCAATCAAAAGAAAAATGTAGTTATTTGTCATAACATGTAAACAGTAGTTAAGAAATTACGGGCATATAACGCTTCAAGTTGTATCAGTTTCAGATAAACAAAACCCCTTGCAAGTTCGATGGAGAGGAAGAAACGTCTTTTAAAAGTGTCGATGGAGAACACAATGCCCCGGGCTGGCGCGCGGCCTGGGGCACAGGGTGGGTGGGGTGACATTCCTGGCGTCTGGGAAACGCGCGCTCGCGTTCCCGCGCACTGCCCGGCGCTTCCTCGCGTGTCCCCGGGAGGCGCCGCGCTCCACGACCGCTGCGGCGGCGCCGGCGCCCGCCGACCCCTCCACGCAGCGGAGCATGCACGTACGGCGCTACGACTTCCGATCCAGACAGCAGAGCATGAATGTACAGCGCTACAAGTTTCGACCCAGACAGCAGAGCATCCACATACAGCGCTACGAATTCCGATCCAGATAGCAGACCATGCACTATGAGCATATAGCGCTATGAGATCCGATTGATTGATTCGTGTTTCCGGGCGCGTCAACTGCTCAGGTCATTAGTCCCGTACGTGTAGTGCGTGTTTTTCTCGGGAGGTGGCGATGATCTTTTCACTGCTGGATGGCGAGATCTGGCGCCGACCTACCGTTGACTAGCGGGGTTATCCCCCCAACCAAGTATCTCCCACCAGCGGGGCACCGCCCCAGCCGGGACAAGCTCCCGACCGGTCTCTCGGTATGTGTGATAGTGTAGTGCATGTTAGTGTAAGTGTGTGTGTAAGAGGGAGAGGATAGGACAAAGATGAGGAAGGAAAGATCGCGCGCGGTCCGTGGCCCGTTTGTAAGGGTACTGCTCCGGCATTCGCCTGGTGTTCCGATCGGAGAAACCACGGAAAACTAGCGATCAGAGCAGCCGGCCGCTAGAATTCTCCTCCAGACAATGACTGAATTCGTATGAGATCCGACAATGAGATAGATTGATAGATTGTTCGTGATTCCGGGCGCGTCAACTACTGAGCTCATTAGTCCCGTAAGTGTAGTGCATGCTTTTTCATCGTGATGTGGCGGTGATCCTCCGCTGGATGATGAGATCCGGTGCCGACCTACCGTCGACTAGCGGGGTTTTCCCAACAAGGTATCTCCCATCAGCGAGGCACCGCCCCAGCCGGGACAAGCTGTAAGCTCCCGATCGCTCTCCCGGAATGTGAAGTAGTGTAGTGCGTGTTAGTGTAAGTCTGTGTTAGAGGAGAGGATAACTGGGGTTGACAGGAAAAGACGTGGAAAACTACCGATCAGAGCAGCCGGCCGCTAGAATTCTCTTCCAGACAGTGACTGCATTCAACCTAGCTGCCTAGTGTCGAAAATCCTGTCGCCGTCGGGACTCGAACCTAGAAACTCCCCGTCGGAGCAATGGAACAGAAAGGAACAGAGTTCCTCCTATTAAATGGAAATGGTCAGAGTTTCTACAACTGAATACAAATGGCCAGAATCCCACAATGGGATAGAAATGTTCGGTATCTACATTGAGATAGAAATTGTCAAAATACCTACAAATTGACAGAAATAGTCAAAACTTCAACAATTGGACAAAAATTGTTACTGCTTACAAAGGGATAAAATCAGGGATAAAGGGTCAGCACTTTTACCATCTATTAGGAATAGTCAGAACTCTAACAATGGGATAGAAATAGTGTCTACAATGGGACAGACACGGTCAAAATTTCAAAAATTGGATAGAAATGGTCGAAACCCCAACAATTGAATAGAAATGGTCAGAGTGCCTCCAATCGGATAGAAATGGTCCGACTGTCTATACTCCAAAAGAAGTTGTCGGTACCTACAATCCCATATGAATGGTCACCCAGATCCAGAAATTTTGATTTGCATATCGTTTCTTAATTTAATCTCTCATCTTTCAAAATTCAACATTCTTTGCAAAAGAATATCTTATCTTCGTTTAGAGCGTTAGTTGCGTTAGAAATCTACATGTAAAAGTTATAATTAAGTTCACACAAACATAAGTTATACAACTAAATAACTAAATAATGGCGTTTACATGGTTAATATCACACATTTATTCGAATGGAAACACGAACAAGATGTGCAGAAAGGTACCATGATATCTAATGACGCAAGGTGTGCGAAAAATTTTCGAGCCCTTCTAATTACATTCCAGAACCCTTTCACTCCTGTGGCTTCCCTGGGCATTATTTTCAGGGTTCTTTCCTTATGCCCTTCTCTTTCACCTTTCTCTCAGCCAGGACTTGAAGCTCCGTGACGATGTTAACACCTTTTTCCATTCAAATCGGTGAACATTAGCAGAATGAATCAACACGTATTACTCACTTTACTTAGTATTTTTCTTACGTTTTCTTACGTTGTTCCATAAATAAGCTTAGAAGTTGTCCAAATGTAGAATGTTAACGTCATGGCATGGTCATTCCTGTACTAATTGGCGAAAACGGAAAAAAGTAGAAGCTGTCAATGGGTTTTATTAGTTTATATATTCAGGTCATCGTGTATTCCTCCCGACTAACACAACTGAATACTGCTACATTAAATTCGGATCCTCCGAGTTTACAAGACATTGCAGACTCTCTCATGGAGTTGTCGCTACAGAATGTATGGCACAGCTGAAAGGGAAGGGAAGGCAATCGCATGTTATCTCATTCTTTATACAGTAGTATCAATGCATGTAAGATACCGCTACCTTCGCGCAGTAGATACATTAAGATTTATGGAATTAGTTTACCGAAAATCTATTCATTTTTCCATACCTGCAATTACACTATAGGGTTAGCCAATTCGCATGATAAACTACTATTATTTATTTGTACTCCATTAACCCATGTATTTTTTGTTTCCAATGTTCTTTGATAGAGAAATAAATAGGAAAGAAGGATCGCATTCTAAGACGTGTGAGCACATACTTTCTGAATGTTACTTTACACATTCTAGATAACCAAATTGAAGGGCTCAGTAGAACGAAGTGCCCCACATCGATATGATTTTGAGAATGAGGGTTTTACCTGAACTTCCCGCACGTAACTCCGTACTGGATTTAAATGACATTACATTTAAAGAATAATATTTGATGTTTTGTATAAAGCTAATAACACAATTTCACAAAAACTGCGGGATAGCCCCTGGTTCTACTCAGCCCTTCCATTGCCCAATGATCGTAACCCGCGGGCAATGGCGAATCCAGAGGGGGGGGGGGCATGAGGCCATGCCTCCCTTCCCCAAAGGCATGGAGTTTTCGTTTGTTAACTTCTTTTATTTGGCAAAATTTATTAAAATATTTATTTTCTTAGTATTATGCAATTATTTAAAACACCATCATACATATGCTACAAAAATTATATAAATATATATATATATATACATATATATATTTATATATATATATATATATAATATACAGTAACAAATGTTCATTATTTAACAAAAATGTATGATGCTCCCCTCCGAAATGATCGGCTGCACTCGCTCCTGCCCGCGGGTGAGCAGTCGGGAGGCGTGCGTTTGTGCTGGCCGGGAGTCCTCGTGTGAGACTGTCGCGCGGGGGCGGGGGCGGGGGCGAAGCCGGGTCTCGCGGCGCGGTGCGGCGCCGGCCGCTTCTCGTCAGCGGAGGAGCAGGCGGCCTCCTCCGGACAAAGGGGCGACGGGAGCACGCGAGCCTCCTCAGACGCCGCCTCCACAGTTCAAACGGTCTCCGGGAGTTAGGGGGAGGGGGAGCGGTAATGAGGGAATTAGAAGTGGGAGGATAGGCGATAGAAAGGAAGACTTAACAGAACAATGAGCAGTTTTGATCTAAGGGGGTGAGGAGCAAAAGACACTGGAGGGGGGGGGGAGCGATGTCTGAGAGAAAGACACGAATTAGAATAAAGCTTCAACCATGACGTTATGAATAAATGTCAAGAGAGGATTTGTCAAAAACGCGAACTCTCTAGACTGAAAGATGAAGCAAACTGAATATCATAAAAGCCAGCGCATTCAGTCATTAACAATAGAATATGTAACGAATTTATCACGTATATCCCATCTCTGAATCTGTTATATTCATATCGCTTCGGTGGGTCAGGCGAACTATACTCTTCAGTTTTAAAATTATCCCATACTAGTGATAATACATGAGGTAGTGTTTGTGTACGCATGTACGCGTAAAGACTATCGGTCCAACATAATAGCACATCAACACATCCTCCACAAATGTTTACTCGTTTAAGCACCGATAGCGGCGCGACGAAGCAGCGGCCTAGTCCAGAAGAGATAGCGCGGCACCGCACCGCGGCGTGGGCAGCCCGCATGAGAGCTCGGCGGCGGCTGTGGCGGCGGCGCAGTAAGCACACTCAACGAGCGGAAATGTGGAAACGAGTGCTATGGCGGCTGCAGCGGCGCCGGCGGTAGGGGCAGCCCACTTACAGAGGCGCGTCCGGCCGACATTTCGCCCACCCACCCGCCCAGCGCCCGCGGGCGTCAAGAGGCGGGCGAGCAGGCGCGCCGGCATACCGCCGCCCGACGCGTTTAACGAACGAGAGCGCAACTGGTTTTCGGGTGTCGCGGCGCGCTCGATCGTAAGTGACATCTGCGGCTCTAGAACGTGCGAAGCCCGATAGCCGACCCGCGCTTTCGTCTCGTCGTTGACGGCGGTTGAGTCACTATAGCTTTCGATGCGAGAGGGGATACACCTCTCTGAGTCAGATTTCTGTGGTCGTGAGAAATGAATCATTTCTTTGCATCTTGGCCGAAGAGGATGAATGTTTGGCGTGATTAAATACTTTCTGAGATTTCTTTTTTAGGTGAAAGTAATAATTATCCAAAAAAAAAATGCAGAAGGTACAAACCATTCCATCCAACAATTATTCATGTTCTAGTCACTGTTCCTACTGTAAAAATTGCATCGATGGACTGACATTAAAAGAAACTGATGTTTAAATTGTCATCCTATTTTCTGGAATATGTACTAAAAGCAGGAAACGCTATAGTATTTGCCATTACGAGATTGCAGAAGATTTCACAGGAAATGTTATCACAAGCAGAGAGTAAATACTTGTTTGCAAAGTACGAGTATTACATTGAAACTAGACGGCTATTCCTGGAAATACTGATGTATCGATACCGATTTATCAATATCGCGCCAGTCCCGAACCCGATCGTAGCGTATCGCAACTTCTACTGACACGAACCCAACCGGAAATACAGCGTGAGGAAACCCAGAGCAAACAGCGGAACGGTATCAGTTATAAAAGCCTAATTTCACCACAGTTCTTCGTAATCCAATTGCATCCGGCCGAGCTTCGTACGCAACGCTATGGGAAACTGGGCAGTCGGAAGAACGAAAGGATGAGCTCACGCATTCGAACCCGATGGGCCAACCGCGCTTTTTGCCTCGCATTCTCTGGACCATCCTGGCGGATGCTGAGCAGGATTGTAAAAAGATCATGGCCGCCGGCTCGTCCACCGAATCCTTTCTCCGCTCGTCCTTACACGGGAAGACGCGCCAGTGCGTTTTACGACCTTCGCGTTGCGCGCAGCCGGACGCGTCGCTGGGGAAGGACGAGCCCGCGGGGAAAAAGTTGCTCACAACACTCGTTTTCATCTGTACACATTACTAAATAACGTATTTTTTTAAAAATATATATTCTAATACGATCGGTGGGCTTTACACTACGGAGTTTTTGCAACCTCGAACGGTAAGCACTATCGATCTTCTGCTCATGCGCATTTCAAGTTTCTCATCATAGTGCATTTGCGTATGCGCATAATATCGATAGTGCTTACCGTTCAAGGTGGCAAAAACTACCTATTTATAGGAGCTTTTGCACCCTCGAACGTTAAACCAATCGAAAGCACTGTCGATCTTCTGCACATGTACAGTAGGGCGCTTTTGCACCCTCGAACGTTAAGTACTATCGATCTTCTGCTCATGCGCAGTGCAAGTTTCGCATCTCTAGTGTATTTGCACATGCGCAGAAGATCGATAGTACTTACCGTTTGAGGTGACAAAAACTCCCTAGTTTCCAGTTACTCACCGCTTTCGTGCATCTGCGCATGCGCAGAAGATCGAGATCGCAGTCGATTGCTGGCCGCCAAGGCGTGCAAAAACTCCCTAGTATTTGGTTGAAATGCTTTACATGTTACACAAACTCTTTTCTAATGATTATCAAATATATATTAAATTACGTAAACAATAAAATGTGATTGATACGAAGTATTTATCGGCTTTTGCCACTCACTGTTGGGGAATTTCTACACAGAGAGTTAGCTATCCGAGCATCCAAAATAATACATATTTATCAAATGCGCCCCGTGAGTTGGCTTGTTCCCCCTTTGGATTTTCCACATCACCCTTCGCTTATCATTCATGCTTAACATCAACAATACGGATTATCTAATAAAACGATCGATTCATTCTAACCTACAACTGCACAACAATTGCCGGAGCTGTTTGGCGAAGTATTAATACAGAAATGCACAATTTAAAGAGCCAAGGAAGGCTGCAAAAAGTGGATGGTGTTATTAACGCTGACGTTTAGTGTGGAAATCCAATAGAGCATAACATCCTCCATTCACATACAAAGGGATTCAAACGCATTACTCCAGAAATACACGCTCCAGGGCAAAAAGTCTTCACATCCCACAAGCGAAATTTACTTTCTTTTAAACGCTTAACTAGGTACCATAACCCACATTGACTCATCTCGCTTCGTTAAAACGCAACATCCCGCAACAAGCGCATTCTGGCGAGATGGACCGCAAAATCGCATTCCGGCCCACAAAGGCGCATCTGTCGCCGTCGCCCCGCGATTGCATCTTGGCGAGGGGGGGGGGCGCCGACGCGCCGGGGCGGACGCAGCTGTGGCGACGGGGGCGGACGAGGGGGCGGGGGTACCTGCCCGCCCCCGCACCCGAGGGGGCCCGGGCGCGGGCGGGGGCTCGTACCCTCTATGGGGTGCCGGGGGGCAAATTGCCTGCAGGCGCAAACAGCAAGCACCTGGCGCTCCCCGCGGCGACGAAGGCAAACAGAACACTGAAAACTTCCGCCGTCGGCGGTGGTGATAAAAAAAGGAACTATTAGGCCATTATTAATCGCGTTATTAATGGGGTTTGTTTGAGCGATGGCTGTCGGAGATGCTGGGGATCGGCCGGAGTAATCGATAAAGTGAACGAAGGGCGGACTATCATCGAAAATTGAAAACTGCAGACGATACACAATGGTCTCTCTCTCTCATTTCCTCTACACGCATGAGAAAATTGCTACTGCTTCGAATACAGGTGTTTTTTAGTAACAAAGGTGAGAAAACATTTTCATTAATTTTTGTTCATCTGATTCCATAACCATCTTTTGTGTAAATTCTCGTACTACCTGATCATTTAATACCTTACGCATAACAATAAAGCAAGGTCGAACAAACAAGGGTTCACATGTAAATTTATGAAAGTAAGTGTGCCTGGATAACTGCACGAATCAATGTGATTTACAGAGGTCGCCAACTATTTCCAAAGCATTTGTAGTATCTTGCCCTATGCTAACGCCGACGGTTTTGTTCTCTTGACAAACGATACTAAAAGTTACCGGAACAGCTGGCTCAGGGCATCAACGGATGTCACTGCACAGCCTCTGAGAGGGAGGTCCTTGGGTTCGAGTCCTGACGGTGGCAGGAATTTCGACACCAGCTAGATAGCTAGGTCGAATTCAATCGCTGTCTGGAGAATTCAAGCGCCGGCTGCTCTGAGCGGTAGTTTTCCGTTCTTTCTCCGAACAATACCAGCCAAATATCGGAGCAGTTCGTTAACAAACGGGTCACAGTAAGCTCGCTATCTTCCTTTCCCTTCCTTGCCTTATCCTCACCCCTTAATTACAAGCACTACACTACCACACATGCCGGAAGACCGATCAAGAGCTTACAGCTTATTCTGGCTAGGCCGGTGCTCCGCTGGTGGGAGATTCCTGGTGAGAAAAACTTCGCTTGCGAGCAGGTAGGTCGGCGCCGGATCTCGCCCAGCGGGGAAAGGTCGCCGTCACTTCACGAAAAAAACATGCACTACACTTACAAGACTAAAGACGTTCGCAGAGGGTGTGCCCGGAATCACAAATCAATTCATCAACCAATCTATCAAAAGATACTAAAAGTTACAAATGCTGCGTTCTCGCTACCTTCTCTCTTGAATTATTCATGAATTGTCATATATGGTCCTGAGATCACATTCCTGCCCCGGAAGCTCTTTGCGTACTCGCTTTGTTTGTAAACAACTTATTATGAACTGGATTACACAAGAACAAATCTCTCTAATTGGTTCGTCAGCACCGCTCCGAAAACTTTCGCCAGAATCCAATCAGGATTTCTCATATATCACTGGCAACTTCCTCCCGTAAACAATACCTTACTTTTTGCTCGAGGCAAGCAGTAAATTAATATGCCCCGCAACCAATTGCATGTTTCAGCTCTTGCAAAATGAAAATATATGTACTTTAAAATTTCGGCATATACACCGCATGAATCTATGTCTACATAGGCGTTCCTTCAGATAAACAATAACAAATTATAAAGTAGTCGGTGTGCTTTTTCGGCAAAGAAATGGTATCAAGATAAGCACAATGCTTTAGGGCTGCTTGCGAGCAAAAACTTCCCGAGGTCCAGGGTATTTCACGAGCCACGCCTCTTGCAGAACAACTCTACCTTTGGAAAAAAAAGTAAGCAGACTTCATCCGCTGTTGATTCCGTTCATTGCACAAGATGATTTTTTATAGTCCTTTAGTAGCAGTCTTACTTCAGGAACAGTGCATTCGAATGGTAACGTACGGGCTGGTCATATAACTCAATCTAGACGATCTAACAGTGAGTCTACCGTTTTATCGACCGTCGAATCCCAGCAATTACGCATTGGAACTATGTATGCACTCGAGGGTAAAAAATATTAAATACTGTCCGATCGTTATCATTGAAATGTTCACATATTCGTTTCACACCCCACCGAGAGCTCCTTAATTTTTTTGTATAATACGCACCACATAACTTTTGGCCACAACAATAAATCACATTCACCAGCACTGTTTTAATGTAAACCCACAATTTCGTCGAAATTCCATATAAATGCTCCGAATGATAAGACAATAACACGAACACTCTTCACAAATTAAAAATATTCATGAGAACTACAAAACAACAATGCAACAATTCTTCTGAAAACATAATCCACACTTGAGCTTCGTAAGGAAAATTCGCAACGCCAATCACGAAAACAAGTCCTGCAAACATACACATTAACCTGTCAAAGGTAAGGACGAAGCCGCTTCCTCGACAATCACGACCTTCGTCCGACATTTCTGCAAATTCACTTCACCACTTACCGTAGATGACAGCCACCAAAACAAGGCGTTGGCGCCTTACATCACACGCGTTCTTGAAACCCGGCACGGCACGGCTCACAGCACTTGCACACCGGAGAGAGAGAGAGAGGAGAGCGCGAAGCACGTGAGGTCGTACGCCCGCGCAGAGAAGTCCACGGCAACGACCGACAGCGACGGCGGCTGGCCCGAGACTACGCGGCGCGCGAACCGAGCACCGCAGCGCGGCCGGCGCGGCGGTGGAGGTGGTAGCGTACTAGGAGTGGTGGTGGAGGAGGTGGTGGTGGTGGTGGTGGTGGTGGTGGCGGCGGAAGACTGGCGAGGGGAGCGCGGGCGTCGCTGCTGACGATGGTGAGGACGCGGAGCGTCCGCCTGGGGAGTGGGGACGGGGCATCCGGCCCGGGCGCTGCGCCGGCCGTGCGGCAGCTGTCTCCGCGCGTCCTGTCGCCGCCGCCGCGTCTCCCGTTTCGCGACGCTGCGCTGCGACGTCGCGTCGCCGATGCTGTTTTAGGGATGCGACATCAATGTCGATGTTTTCAACATATCGATAATTTCTTTTTAAATCATCGTATTTAACATCAGTTTTTGAAGGCAGTGTTTTGTAACATCGATGTTTTAATTTTGGGCATCGATGTTTACAAACATTGATGTTTTGTTGGCGATGTCGCATTTGTGGTCTCCGCGCAATCTGTAGCAGCCGCGTCTCCCTTTTCACGACGCTGAGACGTTACGTCGACGGTCGTTGGGGATGCGACACCGACGTCCATGTCTTCAAAACATCTATATTTTTTTTTTTAAATCATTGACGTATTTAACACTGATATTTTTCAGCTGATGTTTTTAACATCGCTGTTGTGTATTCTGTGTATATACATGGTCGATATTTTTTTTAATGAAAAAAGTCCATCATACCAAAATCCTACATACAAATTTTCAGGTATCCATAAATTCTTATAGGAATAGGGCATGGGTCTTCAAACCGACACGTCCAAGAGAGAAAATAAATAAAATCGAGTTTTCTTCAATAAAGAAGCCTATTTGTGAGTTATCATATCAGGTAAACGAAGTTTCGATAATTGCTCTGATGATGTTTTGACTTTGTCAGTTAAATTTCAATTAAAAATTAATAAACATGACCACTTTCAAATTAAATACTCTCGCGTGAGCATCAAGGGTAACTAATCCAGGTTTACAACAATCGATGTTTAAAAACATCATGGTTTGGAGACGATGTTTTATTAACATCTATATTTTAATTTTGAGCATCGATGTTAAGAAACCCTAATAATATAAGACACCCTCCTCGCTACGTCCAGTACCCTAGAATGAGACCCCCATTGTTTAGAAACATCGATGTTTTGTTGGCAGTGTCACATGTCTAATCCCCCCGCGTCGTCCCCCGTTTCGCGACGCTGCGACGTCGTCGGCGGCGGCGTCGGCGTCGTCGGTGGCAGAAACGGAGGGCGAGCAGCTCGAGGTTGGCGCCGGCGGCGGCGCGTGGCAGGATGCTCCGAAGCGGTCGACGTAAGCGGGACTCTTCCGCCCGAAACAGAGTTGGAAGCCTTACGTCATGTCTCGCTCAGCGAAATCCTCGCTCTTGGAGGATTCAAGGGCTCCAGCGCAGAACCGGCTGGAAGGACATCATTGGTCATACTTCATGGACTTTAAAGAGAACCTATGCATTAGGGAGGCGACATCGATGTCGATGTGGTCGAAAAATCGAAGTTTTTCTAAAATCATCGATTATTTAACATCGATTTTTAAGACGAGTTTTTAACATCGATCTTTAGTTTTCGACTTTTTACGTGGTTGATATTTTATTTTTGAGTGAAAAAATATGCCGTCGTAATAAAAATGTTTAATGATTTTGAGATATCCATAACTTGGACATTCTTCAGACAAAAGTGAGCGAGGGTGAAAATTAATTAAAATAGAGGTTTCGTCGATGTCTATATTATTTTTGAACTATCGAATCATATAATTTAACTTCAGTTAATTGTTCTTATCATTTATAATTTTTTTATCGGTTAAATGTCAATTAAAAATTAATAAACGTGACTTTCGTCAAAAATCTCCTCGTTTAAAAACATTGATTTTTGTTAGCGAAGTCGTATCCCTTCTATCAACAGGCAATAAATACGGCTCAAGTTGTGGGAGAATAAATTATGCTTGATTGCTATAATATTATTCAGTACACGTTTTATCTAAAATATGAAAACATGCAAACTTACTGTCACAAAAAGCTGAAGGTTCTTTATTCCATTTTTAAAACCATATATCGTCAGTGCCATTGGCGATATAATTTAGTGCATATTGGACAAATAATTGCCAAGAAATTATCCGAATATTCAATACAGGAACATGAAATACACATTTCTCTATAGACTAATCGATTGTCTTGGAAATTTGTAGTGTACGTATCCTAAAGGGTTTTAAAAACAATTTGAACATTTCATTCACGATCTGATCAAATCAAAGCCAATTTACACTAACTAGAAAATGGAAATTAATTCGTTTACAAAGGCATCAAATGTATTTATGAGAGACTGTTTTTCCAGGGGATGCAGAAAGAACTACAGAGAGTTAAGGTTCAAGAGATGATAGAAATAGAAGGCAGTTCAGTAGAATTCGAGGAATACCTGCGCGTACCAAGCTACAAAACTCTACGATCGTCCGTCTTTGAAGTTGAAATTGATTAACAGCGTAAGAGGCGGTACCTGAACCAATAGCCGACCGAGGCGCAGTATTGAACTGAACGACCGCTTGCTACACGGCTGTACAAGTGCACGCGCGCAGCATTACAGAGGTCCCAATGGATGTACGAGTGCACGGAGCATTAGAGGAGCGCTCCCAAAGCACGATTCCGGGTTCCTGTCCCTTTCAGGCTACTGCTTCGAGGCGCGGGCCACCACTCGCGGAAGAGAGCTGCGCCGTGACGGGCGATTTAAGTTCGATGACTCATTTCTTAAGAACTACGCCGGAGACTCCATGTCTATTGGTCGTCTCCGTTTCGAAACTTATAATACCCCCTCCACGCTACGTCCAATACCCTACATTGTGACAGAAATGAGTTAGAAATATTTGCTTATTTCAGTTGAAACATGTAAGAGAATATTAAAGCTACTCTCAAGCGTCAAAAATTCTACCTCAACTTGAGCCGTGTTTGTTGAATGATTTCCTGTCTCTAATATAACAAATATTATTAAATTCTACATTAGTGCAATATTTTAAAACCATACGTAATGTCGGTGTTGAGAAATAATATTTTGAGTTTACAATGTGTACAATATGTCAATATCTCGCAGAGGGCTGAATCAGCTCTTCGCGCATATTTTACCTGACAATGAAAATGACCAATAAAGACATTTTCTCTCAATATTTCTAAAAAATTCAAGATTCTTCACTTTTAACTGCCATTGTATTAACATGCATTCAATATTGATTTGCCTGACGGACATAAAATGGGAATAGTTAAGATTATGGGCTTTGAGTTTCAATATTACAACAATGATGGATGAAACATAAACAAAATAAAATACAAATATGATACAAAACATAAATTTCCCAGAAATGAGAGAAATATATACGAAAATAATATGGAAGAATGAGAATATTTGGTTAGAAACTTCATGTAGTTGTTTTACGCTTCATTATTGCAGAAAAATTATAGTAATAAACAGTTATTTAATCCTTTGGCGCCGCAATGACATCTGCAGCTACGCTAAATAGGCTCTACGTGGTATAATTGAGGAAATGACGATGTGCTTTACAGAAGAGCGAATCACAGAAAAAGAAGGTTGAGTTCTTGAGGAAATGAAACATGGCGGAGGATACAATATCAAGAAAGAATCAATGTCTTCTGAAATAGTAGCTATCTTCTGATCTGCCTATCTTCTGAAATAGTGGCAATGGCTGCCATCGGCATAAATAGAATAAAATATAATTAACGTGGCTTGCTAAAAGATAAACAAGTACGCTAAAGGCGTACAAAATACTTCAAAATCATCACCGTGTCCTGAAGCCGTCAAAGCAATAAGTATTTGGGTGAAGAATGAAATCTATGCATAAACCTGGCCCATTGTACATTTACATTTAACGTACTGCTCTTTTTCCACGAGAAATTACCGGGGACTCTGACGCGTTGCTGTTTGAGCATAGGGGTGCGTTGTTAAGCACGTTTCCTTACACAAAAGGATAGCTGTAGCACCCGGATAATTTTCAAAACATTATTGTAAATACTTCTAATTTAAATAAATTATGAGCATCCGAAACTACGATCCCACAATGGAGGGGCTCCTCAGTGAAATTCGGCTCTTCTGTGTCATCCCCGTCAGATTTCGAGCATCGATAAATCAAAATATGAGAAAAATAGAACCTGGTTTTTCTTTAACGTTCCAGACATTTAGTTTCAAATGATTTGGCTTTGTTGTAAAAATTTTCAACTCAAAACTCGATATTTTTCATTTAATTGTTCTTTGTTTTTAATTTTCTATTTCGTGATACCTTTAGTATTCTTACGTAAATCTCTCCTAGAAATCCCTTGCCTATAGTGAATAACTTCCTTCAGGTCAGATGCTTTGAGGCCCTGGAAATTGTGTGAAATAATTAAACGTGCTGGCCTATGTGGCCGACGTAAAGCACGTGTCGAACTTACGAGTTGATGTGGATGATCTTGGCTGTCCGGGTGACGCCGCGTCGAAGGCTGTGATGCCGACGTTTCGACCATCTTGTCGTGGTCTTTCTCAGGGCTCGAATCCCTGAGGAATCCCTGATTTCCAGCCCTGAGGAAGACCACGACAAGATGGTCGAAACGTCGGCAACACAGCCTTCGACGCGGCGTCACCCGGACAGCCAAGATCATCCACATGACTCCAGCCGCGGAAGCCTACGACTTCATTTACGAGTTGATGGTTCGAATTCCGTCATTAATGTTTCATCCCATCAAGCGGACGGTGTACTAATCACGTCACGAACGAGTGTCCGTTGTCTTCCGAATGTGGTGCGGGTTACACGGGTTCCCAAATCTCCTAACAAGAGCGCAAGTCTGTCAGCGTTTGGTGTAGATTTACGATGCACCCGTGCGAGGTGTACAGTGTAACTGGCTTCGGCTTCGGAACAATCCCTGAGAAGAAAGGAAATAAATGATGATAATGACGGATGCCACACTCGGCCCCCGAGCACAGGCAACAGAAGAGGCTTACACCTTTATACCATCCCCTTTATGAGTGGCGGATCCAGGAGGGGCCATGGGGTCCATGCTCCCCTCTCCAAGGCCTAGAATTTTCGTTTGTTACCTTCTTGTATTGGACAGAATTGATTTAAATATTTATTTATATTATAAATATATAATTATTTAAAAAATAATACTGTACAATATCATTTATGCGCTACACAAATTATATACAATATGATAACAAATGTTTATTATTCGACAGAAATCTATGATGGCTGCCTCCAAAACGATCGGCTGGATCCGCCCCTGCGCTTTAGTCAGCAGATGACCAGCGCTGATTTCCCATTGCCTTCCATTTGATGGATGATGGAAGGGGCCGTCACGTCTCGAATTCTCAATCCTCGGCTTTGAGTTCTTACACGCTGCTTCAAGTTCCTGAATAATGGAACCAGACAATTCTAGATGATCTGAGTCTAGCTGTGATAGCGGAGGGCAACATCTGTTGTCAGAGCTGTATCTGTGAGACCGGGCTCTTCTAGGGTTCGAGTCCAGTTTGTGGCGGATTTCCGACTCTAGCTGTCAAGCTAGGTCGAATTGAGCCACTGTCCGAAGAACTGCAGCAGCAGACTGTTCGGATCGGTAGATTTCCGTAGTTTCTCTGATCAATGTCAAGCGAATACCGTCTTAACAGATAGGCCACGGACAGCGATCGATCTTTCTTTCCCCATCCTTGTCTCCTTTTCTCCCCTTACATACCAAACACGCACTACACTACCACACTTGTTGGCCGATCATTCGGAAGCTTACATCTAGTAATGGATGAGACGGTGCCTGGCTGCTAGCGGAGATAAATGGAGCGGGAAACACCGCCAAATGAACGTGCAGGTCAGCGCCGGATCTCACTTTCTAGCCGGGAGGAACACCGCCATTTCCCAGGATAGTACATCCCAGAATTACATTAAGAAGTCTAATGACCATAGCTTTTGACGCGTCTGGAAACAAAAAATAATCAATAAATCAGCGCTTGGGGATGAGGTCCGCGGGGCGGGGCGAGGCGTCGGAGCGGGCGGCCCATTGCCGGAGGCGCCTCCGGGTCGGGTCGCGAGGCGGCGCGGCGGAGCACGGCCGGCGCTTGGCACTGGACCCGGACGCCGCGCCGCGCCAACGGCGAAAGCGCGCGCCGCTCACGCAACCAAGGACGCGGCGGCGACGGCAGTGAAGGCGGTGGCGGCGGTGGCGGCGGTGGCGGCGGTGGCGGCGGTGGCGGTGGTGGCGGCGGTGGTGGTGGCAGTGGCGGTGGTGGCGGGGGCGGGGCCGGAGGCGATGGTAGGGGCAGCGGAGATGGCAGGGGCGGAGGCGGCGCGGGCGGTGGTGGAGGCAGTGGTGACGGTTGCGGGGGTGGCGGGGGTGGTGGCGGCGATGGCAGCGGCGGTGGTGGTGGCGTTGGCGGCGATGGCGGTGGCGGTGGCGGTGACGGCGATGGCGGCGGTGGGTGCGGTGGCGGCGGTGGCAGCGGTAGCGGTGGCGGGGGCGTGAACAGGGTGGTGGCGATGGCGGTAGCGGCGGCAGTGAAGGCGGAGGCGAGGGCGGCGGAGCTAGGGGCGGCGATGGCGGCGGGGACGGAGCTGGGGGTGGCGGGGACGGAGCTGGGGGCGGCGGGGACGGAGCTGGGGGCGGCGGTGGCGATGGCGGAGGCGGCGGACGGAGCAGATGGTGACCGTGGCGGAAATAATGGAGTGATATACAGAGACGGGCGAACGCTGGAGGCCCCGGACAACACGGCGCACGGTGGCCGCTACCCACCATCGCATTAGGAATGCAGAAGAGCTGCTCGAAAGGGTAATCAGTCTTCAGTTTTATTAATATTTTTTGAGACCTTTGTTTCTAATTATTAAATAGTTTGTAGAATAGATAATAGAGAATAACTCAAGCATACCATATGTTTTCAAGACAAATTGTATGTGATTTGTAGACTCCCCTGGTGAGTATCCATTGTCTACTAACGCAAGCCAACATTAACATTCAGAGACCTGCGATCATTAATTGCCTACGTTTATGTTAGGGGAAACATGTGAAACATGATGTAATAGCATGAATGCGTCCCAATACATTCAAGGTACATAATGTTGTTTTTTTAATATTCCATTGAGTAAAACTCAAATAGTCCATATGTTTTGTACGTACAAAGTTTCTACGTACAACGTTTCTAATTCATAATAAAACTTATTTCGTCTCAGTTAATCCGGTCGATGTATGTTTTATTATTGCAGATACATTTTTGTCGCGAGATATTGTGATATACTGTAAGGTTGACTTCAAGAAAGCAGAAAATTAAAACAAAGACTGGTTGCAGACCTCGCTGGAGGAGTAAGGAACTGGGATACATCGCAGTGATTTACTGAAGCACTCGACAACACAGCTGAGTTGTGTGTTGTGGGAGTATTTCCCAAAGGGCTTTGCATCGTCCAAGCAGACCAGTTACAGAGAAGTCAAATCGCACTCAATCTTTTGCGCCAAGATCTTCAGAAGTCATTTTCCAATTTCAAAGAGGACATTTTTTAATTTATTTCTAAACAGATCTTAATGAACTGTCCGCATTCCACTCAAACTATTATCGAAATTACACTTACACAGGGGTGATAAGTAAATGTTGTAGAGGGTGCAAGTGTACAATGGAGACCTCGATGCCTTCCTACAGTGGGGAAAAACTCGCAAGCGGACGGGTAGGTCGGCGCCGGATCTCGCCATCCATCGGGGAGAGACCACCGCCACTTCCCGCGATAAAAACATGCATTACACTTACGGGAATTACGGCGGGGGGGGGGCGGATCCAGACGATCATTTGGGGGACGATCGTAGATTTTTGTGAAATAATAAACATATTTGTTATTAAATTGTATATTATTGGGAAGTAATAGGTGGTCTAAGAAGATCTGGGCATGGACACCTCCACGACGGAAGAAGCTTGGAAGACCACCAAGAAGTTGGAGAAAGGACATCCAAGAAGAAACGAAGGCAAAAGACCTCAAAGATGGAGACTGGGAAGATCGGAAGAGGTGGAAACTGAGAAGTGAGAAGCGGTGACAGCTGTAAAAAAACTCACAGCATATATGTAGATATGACACTATATAACATTATTGTGTAAATAATTACATAATTCGCACATAAATATTTAAATCAATTTTGCCAAATAAAGGGAAGTAAACGAAAACTCTAGGCCTTTTGAAGGGGGACCATGGTCCCCATCCTCCCCCACCGATGGATCCGCCAGTGACTTACAGGATTAATGACCTTAGCACGATTAATGACGGATTAATGACGCCTTACAGGATTAATGACGCGCCCGGAATCTCCAATCAATCGACTGCGATTAGGTAGGCTGCGTGTGTGTTCGTTTCGGCCACCGTCGCGTCGTCGGGCGGGAGGCGCCGCCAGGAGCCAAATGGCTGGCCCGCGCGTGGCGGTGCCTCGCGCCCAGGCACGCTGGATGTGGTCGGGGCGGTTTTGCAACCGGCGCCTGGCGGACGGTAGCCAAGCAGAGAATGTGTTTCCGATGCGAAAAGGAAATGGAATGTATTATTAGAATGCGCAATTGTCCGTGGCGTGAAGAATGATACCCCTGAGTGGAGCCTTTTTCTGCGCCGAAGAGAACCTGGTTGTTATCTCATTGAATGTATGGTGATCAAGAAAAACAGTAGTCTCCGTCCGTAGATGAAGGCAATGCGTACATAGTTAGATGATATAAGAGCAGGGGATGGTGTGAAAATTGCAACGAAGGCACGGAGCAATACGGAGTATTGCTTCATCTCCTCAACGGTATATGACAGGCGACAAAGCGGAAAATATTAAAGCTGGCGACGTGTATCCATCTGAAGCCTTCTAGTCTGGCAGAGCTGCATGTGTCGGTGTTAGCTAGGATTGATAGACCAAAGACGCTGAAGTTTCAGAACCGCAAAGCTTGCTGAATGTATTTTGTTGTTATATAATTAAATGATAGTTTCGTGTTAATGATATATTCTCGTTCAGTTGGGAAATAGTGATTTTTTTCTTTCATTTACTTTCATTGGAATTTTTTGTAAGCTTCCTAGAAAATACAATACTTACACTTACAAAATACGGAGTTAAAAAGGAAAGAGGAAGGAAATAAGAGAACAAAATTAATGAATTTATATGTTAGCTTAAAACCATAAATTTCAAATGATATTTTTTCTTGTAGAGATCAATTCATTTTACATATAAATATCGCGTAATGATTTCATTTCCTCCGGCTATCAGGCTCCAGAGTACGAAGTGGCAGTTTTCTCCGGGGGGGGGGCAGTTTAACATTCCATGACTGCTTACGCAACAGAGTATTAATATATCCCAACAATGTCTTTGGGAAAGTTTTCTAAGCCAATTTCCTTGGTTTAGATTCCTCATTTGAAGATTTCAGTGTGGAATTCATAATTTAAGCATTTAGTAGATATGACTTAATTCTGTCCCTGGCAGAGAAAAATTACTACTTTTCCAACAGGTGACATTAAACTCTCTAGGCAACCACCAAACCCCGGATTCCTTCCCGTCCCGCTGCCATCAATGACCAGCCTGTATACATCATTTTTATGATAAGCATGTTCGTACCTGTATGGTTCGTACCTTCGCTTTTCAGATACTCCTGTTTCTTGGTTTCGTGAAGTAATATATATTTCCACACGCGCAAAAAAAGTGTTTAATTTTTCGCATACTTGACAACCCGCCAGATAAGTTGCCTGAAATTAGATTTATGAGGCCACGATAAAGTAATGGACGAATTACAACAGCAATGCAGAGTAAGTGCTTCGTGCCTTATCAGTGTGGCCAGGGTTCACGATCAATGTCAGTGTCATTACTATCGTAAGGAGTGACCTCTTCGTTTCGCTCAGTCACCATACATCCTGCGACAGACACGAAGGTCCAAGAGTAAAAGTTGTTATGTCTCATCTGCACATCACGTGGATTGTAATGAAGGTGGTTGATTTGTGAAAGAAGAAACATGAAAACCCTGAAAGAAACACAAGGAAATCAAAACGCAGAAAAGATTAATGAAAACGGAGAAATGGCTCCTCGCGTCAAAATGTATGCAATTGACACGGTAAAGTACCCGGGACGAAAATGAATGTGTATTAATGTGATGTAGCGAGTAGTAGTTAAAACAATATTCCTTTTAGAATGCCATGACCCATGTAACTATCCATATATAACACAGCGCAGAGATGTCAACTATCACTGATAGTCCGTAATAATTACGGAATTCACCTGAATATCACTATCAATTTATGGTCAAATATTAAATGATCATAGCATGATCTTATTTCGATTTTTTCTATAAAGACAACTTTTCTCGAGCCTTGCTCGAATGTTACTGATCGCTAAATTTAAAGTAGAGAAAATGGAAAAATACAGGGAAAACAGATTCGGGCAATCAACGGAAACCTGGACTTCCGCCGTTCAACATCTTACACGTCACTGCGTTTTCCTTCTTCTTTTTTTTTACATACTATATACATACTTTATACCGTTGGCATTGCTTCTTGCGTTTGCTGATCTCTTCTTATCGTACATACTACCATCGAAGACATTGTTCTATCACTGTTTTCTCTGATCAATTCTAGTGGATGCCGGAACCGCTTCTTAAGCAGTAGGTCACGAATAACGAATGATTCTTCGTTCCTTATTCTTTCCCAATTTCGAAACTTGGGGCCGGGCACATTGTTCGGAGACTTTTATGAAATTTACTCTTGTTTGCGTTTTAAGCCTGTTGGTTAACACAGCGCTTGGCACTGGCGGTTCCAGCCAAGAGTTTGCGTTTACTTTCCTTTATTTGCCATAATTTATTTAAATATTTATGTTCGAACAATGTAATTATTTAAACAATAATATCGTATAGTATCATATCTACAGTACATAAATAATATACAATATAATAAAAATATGTTTATTTTAGGACAAAATATGCGATGCCCCCTTCCCCCTCCCCAAATGATCAGCTGGATCGGCCCCTGGCGCTTGCAAAGTGTGAAGATATCAATCAGCGATCAACTCCCAGGGCGTGAACTTTCGGCTCCTGTGCGCCGCTGCCCCCGCCCCGACCGGAGATCAAACCGATACGTTTTTTTGGGGGTGGGGGGCATTGTAGATTTTGTTAAATAATGAACATATTTGTTATTACATTGTATGTTAATTATGTACTGCAGATATACTACACAATATTATTGTTTAAATAATCACATAATTTAAATCAATTTTACCAAATAAAGGAAGGAACAAGCGGAAACTCTGGGCCTTTTGGGGTCCATGGCCCCCATGACCCCCGCCCCCTGGATCCGCCAGCGCGAGACCGCCCCCATCTCTCGCTCGACTGGGCCCGCGGCGCGCCGCGGCACGCAGCCTCCGGCTGCCGGGGCGGCGGTAAACAAAAGGGCCGTTGGCGGCGGCGGGGGCGGGACCGGGGGCGAGGCAGCAGGCAGCGGATCAAAGCGTCGCGTCGGTCGGCAGCGCTTCCGGTGGCGGCGCGAAGCGAGAACACAAGAGGAGAGAGGCCTCACCCGCCCGCGGACAAGAGAGGAGAGGAGAGAGAGAGAGGGAGGAATGCCCAAGAAAACATTCCAGGAGCGCTCGCAGCCGCCCGGCCGCACGGGAGGCGCGATACCCCCGTGCCCGCGGCCCGAGGCACCGCTCGGGTCAGGCCGCGCTCCTGCGCAGTCCATTATTCGGCGGCTGGCGGTTGCTTTCGGCGGCGCCGTCTGCTCTTCGCATCCCTGCCCCAGGGTCGGGCTTGCGCGCTGGCATGCGTTTTTACGGCGCAGATTAAAGGGCACCACGGAGCTGTAGAAGCTGTACGTACTATAAATGGTACGCATCCTGGTGTAAATGTGTCTACGTACTAGATGACACATATCAATACACAAATCGATTTGAAATAAAAATGTTATTATTTGCATTATTAATTTTTGTTTGTAGATAAAAATGTAAATAAAATAAAAGTTAATTTGACATATCATTTTTCTCTTTGAATGTTTTTTTTTTTTTGCTATCGGAATTTGAATTAGAAAGCTCTGAATTTTTATTTCGTAGGTATACATGGCATAACTTTTTAACATTTCAATTAATAATTGACCCTTTATTCAGAACTTACAATATGTAGTTGAATAGGCATTTATCTTTATAATATCACTTCAAAATTTGAGCTTAAACGACCTCAGTATTTGAACTTATGAGTCACATCATAAGAGACGACGAGTACAATATCAACTATTATGTCATAATTTGAAAGTAATGTATACCTTAAGAGCCCGAGTTTTCACATTTTCATTGGCTGTGCTTATGTCTGCTTTGTGGCCGCGTTGCGGGGAGATGGGTGTGGCCTGTGCACGAAAGCGAGAGGGTGCGATTACAAGTTTTGATACTGTTAGCAATTAGAATGGAGTGAGTGATAACATCAAATGGATCTGCTGAGTAGATGTGTCATGGGAGCGAATTTTGGAAGAGAGTTTTACTTTTACAACTGCGCATGTGCAGATTTTGTTTTGTGGCACTGAATACCGAGACAACCATATAATATTCGGATTTTGCCAGTGAATCAAAAGAACTTAGGACCTGCATGAAATGCCATGATCCCTGAATGAGAGAAGATTTAAGGAAGAAAATGACAGATTGAATTTTACTTTAATTGTAACTGAAGAATCAACATTATTTTAAATAAGGGTTTCAATATGAATTCATTGTTTATTATGTGGCTAATAATATTCCACCTTTCAACTGCTTCGCGCTCGATATTGCTTGTCGCAAAAATCATTACCCATGTATCAATTTATAATTTGACAATTTGTCCCCGATTTCCATTATTACAGATTAGTGATTTTCGGGTGGTGCTCTGATAAAAATCCGACTTTCCATTTCAAAATAACCTTGAATCTTTTAATCACTTTTTAGAGTGATCTGATTTTCATCGCACGTGTGGGTATACGGATCGTTTTCTACTGGATTCTGGGAATGGATAGTATACCTTCAGTCGAAACTCTACAGCTGACCTCTCAATGATATCAACGGTTCCTCGATTGTTTATCAAGAGTGGGTAACCTCAGAACATTTTAAAACTGTTATTGTTAAATCTGGTCTGTACTGATAGCACGATTTTCTACTTAACAGAAGTTCCAATAACTCCACAAATTAAAACCAAGCATGCCAGAGGGAATTTTTTCGGTTAATTCTTCAGTTACTATTCTGAATTTTTATTGTGTCAATTACATTAATTGAATACTTCCAATTGTTTTCAGAACAAACAAGGGATAAATTAATGAAATTGACTTTCCACGCGTCAAGAGCTCTCCAGTAATATTAAAGATTACTTAGGAAAGCAAATATGTACCAGTATAAGATAATTGAACTTACCACTTCAAGGGCAACGAATCATGACCACTTCAGTTCACAAAACTAAAGACAAAATGTCATTAAACTAATTAAAAATGAGTCATGAGCGCTTGCTCATTAGAAACTAGTATGCAATGGAGATCATATCGTAATTGGGGTTCTTTCGCCCTTTTCTTATTGCTAATTTGGGCGCAGATCAATGATTTTACGGCGAAGTAACTCTGCTATATGGTAATACGAATGCTAAACAGGAGACTGCAGGATAGTATGAATGCCAACAATACAACAATATTTGTCCATGTAATTTGTATGGAGATATGCAAATTCTCATTAAATGTTTTCGATCAATTGTGAATAACTCGACCTCGAAATTTACATCACGGGAAATAAAGAATTGGCGAAGCTTCTTTCTTTTTATTGAGAATAATTGAATGCATTCTACCAGTAATTGTACCAAGATGTAATTGTTCACATTTATCACAAACATTCGTACAGTGTTAAGGAATCTTTGGGAAAGGTTTGTCTTTGTGCTGTGTTTTTAGGGGAGATACTACGTGTTCGCGCACCGACCCAACCGATAATTTCGAATTTTGGCTGCAATGATAAACACCACAATGAAGTGCTTTCTCAACTCTTGATCTATTATCCCTGATCTATTCACTGGTCGACTGCGATAAACTCTCCCTATACTGCGATTTTTGTAGGAAGAGCTCTCAAGATAACTCAAATCCCATCTTCGCGATGGAATATGTCATGGCATTTCGCGTCGTTTCTCGGTCTTGCCGGTAGAAGTCGCATGATCGCAAGCACTGCTTCATACGGTCGCGATCGTGCGAAATCTAGCGGAACGACTGTGAATGATACGAAATGCCGTGACATATTCCATCGCGAAGATGGGATTTGAGTTATCTTGAGAGCTCTTCCTACAAAAATCGCAGTATAAGCCTTAGGGCCTAAGGCAACAAAACGATGACCTGGCGGACCGACGGTTATAGATGCGGACTCATATCGCGCATATTTACCCGAGGCGCTCCAACGGAAGCCGGGTCGCCAACGACCCGCCCCGCCTGCAGCCGCCGCGCCGCGCCGCGCGGCGCGCGAGCACCGTCTCCGATCCGCGATGGAAAGCGGGGATCTGGTGTCGCTGCGGAGGGCATCGCTTTGTCAACGCGTCCGCATGCAAACGCCTCCGACCACAGTTTGGGCGGCGGCGGCGGCAGCGCGCTGTCACGTTGGTCCCGATCGCGAAATACGTGGTCAAAAGTCGAAAATGTTATGCAATATTTAGAGCAGTCGCTACAAAGTGTTTTATGAGTTTGCTGATTTCGAATTTGATATTCTTTGAAAAGATGTCGGATTCCAAGCCAAGAAGGCAGAAATTAGAAAACATAAAATTATAGAAGAATGCCATAACAAATAATGCATTACACAAGGTATTAACGAAACATTTTTTTTATTGGAGGCATTCAATGACATTCAATTAGTTCAATTCAATGACATTTATTAGTGGTATTCAATTACATTCAGTAATATTCATTTTCAATGAATCAATATAAAATTGTCTGGGGGTAATTTATACATCACTGAAGAATCTTTTAAATGAGCAGAAAATTTGTTTAAAACGACCAAATACGGGAATAAATGCAGCGCGAGGGAAATCACGTTTCGCTGGTTTTGCAGTATCCTCCCGATCTTCTCGCGTAGCGTTCAGATGTACTATTTTGCAAGACAGATAAATAGACAATATCTCTACGCAGGTACTATCCCTCATTTCTCAGCAAAGACACCAGACGGTTTGAGACCTAAGAACTTTCCCCTTATTGAATGATACACTAGAGGATTGATTGATTGATTGGTGGTTCCGGGCGCTCCAACAGCTAAGATCATTAGTTCCGTAAGTGTAGTGAATGTGTTATCGTGAGGTGGCGGTGATCTTCCCCCGCTGGATGATGAGATCCGGCGCCGACCCACGTAGGTTTGAGGGATTATTCTCCAACCAAGTACCATTCTCCCACCAGCAAAGCACCGCCACAGCTAGGACACGCTCTGTAAGCTCCCCACTATCTATGGTAGTGTAGTGCCTGGAAGTGTATGTATGTAAGTAAGGGGTGAGGATAGGACAAGGAAGCGGAAGGAAAGATCGCGCGCGGTCCGTTTATTAGGGTACAACTCCAGCATTCACCTGACGGTGATCGGAGAAACCTCGGAAAACTACTGAACAGCGGCTGAATTCGACGAAGCTTTGTAGCTAGTGTCGAAATCCTGCCCCCTGCCTCAGACACCGTCGGGAACGCTATGAATTCCAGGTCAGGGGCACTCCAGGGACATCAGTTTTTTCTTAAGGTCCCCCCTCCAATATCCCTCGCGAGGTGGTAATTTTTTCACATGTTGGGGACAGTACAATCTGTGCGCGCCGCAGCTCTACTTGACTTTTGCGGCAGCAAGCGGACATCAGATGATGCCCTGAGCTACCCATTCCAGGGACTATAGGGCGATTCTTCCAACTCTGTTCCACAAGCCCTCATGACCACGATGGAATATAAAATGGCATTTCACATCTTTCTCCGTCGTACCGCCAGATATCCCAAGCAATGCTTGATACGGTCGCGATCATGCGATACCTGGTGGGACGAGCGAGAACGTCGCGAAATACCGTGACATATTCCATCGTGAAGAAGGGTCTTGAGGGGCAAAGTCAGAAAAATCGCAGTATAGAGAGGTGTTTGGTCACGGTTCTGGCAATTGGGACCAATGCACAGACGGCGGCGGCGGCGGCGGCGGCGGCGGCGACTTCTCTGTCCCTCAAGCCCCATTGCCACGATGGAATATCACATGGCATTTCGCGTCTTTCTCCGTCGTACCGCTAGATGTCGCATGATCGCAAGCACTGCTTGATACGGTCTCGATCATGCGATATCTGGCGGCTCTGCTGAGGAATATGTCGCGAAATACCGTGCCATATTCCATCGTGAAGACGGGCCTTGGGCAGCGTTAGAAAAATCGCAGTATAGAGAGGCGTTTGGCCGCGGTTCTGCCAACGGGGACCAACGTACAGACGGCGGCGGCGGCGGCGGCGATCCCCGCGGCGCGGCCCGGCGCCCGCCGCCGCACGTGCGCTCCGCTCGCCCGCCGCCGCGTCGCACGTGCGCGCCACCCGACGCCGCGCATCCGGCGCCGCCCCCACCTGCCCCACGTGCGCCGCGCCCCTCGCCGCCCTCGCCGCCGTGCCCTGCGCCCTGCGCCCGCCCTGCGCCCGCCCGCCAGCCGGCTGGCTGCAGCCGCGCCCTGCCAGTTCCGGCGCGCGCGCCACCGCGCCGCCGCTGGGGAGCGGGACGGGAAGGGCGCGCGGCCGGTAATAAAGATGGGCCGCCACCGCAGGGGGAGCGCTCCGCCTCCAAATTTACCTTCTGGGCGAATAATTAAATGGGATGGCCTTTGTTCATCGGATATTAAGAACACACACCACAAACAATATTAAAAAGTAGCGGCTACAAGTACAGTCGTGTTAAATGGTAAATTAATTTTTAAAAACGTATATTCGTAATTTACAGGTAAAGCACCAGAAGTAGGGAACATAAAAAAAAGTAGAAAGCTGAATACCCGTAATGTCAGCAGAATAATCTAGGCTGTTCATTTTGTGCAAATTTCAGCAACACCGCTCTGTGTTGTCGATAACTGACACTGTTGTTGTGAACTCAATAAAACCAAACACCGGAATATGTCCGGTCACGTGAATTACAATAGTGTGCACTTATTACAGTCGCCGAGAGAGTAAACATATATTAATAAATGTTCTGTGACATTTGCAGATTTGAAGTTGTTTTTTAGTAGTGTTTACAAAAGGTTTCAGAGTCCTACATGTTTATACGTGCTATGAATTGAATTTTTGTTTCAAATACCCTTAATTGTGTTTTAAATTTCTTACAGATTTTCAAGATTATTTTGGGCCCACGCTTCTTCACATTGAATTTTCGTTACTTTTCGCAGATGTACCGCTCATTGAAATAAATATTGCACTTAAAAGGTTTTCGAAGACAATTAAGAAGGTAGCGACACTTACGTTTGAGGCAGGCGAAAAGGCTTACGTTTCCTCAATGGAACAAGTGCGATGACAGCTGTTTAGTTTCCCTTTCAGTGACAGATGTTTCATTCCATTCACAAGGAGAGATCTCCAGTTCCATTCAGAAACTCAAAAGAACTCACCTGTAGAAGAAAAGAAAACGTATTAGCTACACGTTCCGTATACGAGACAGTAAGTTCAATTTTCCTCGCCATTATTTCAAATAAATATTCATATTCTGTAATATCCTACTGAAAACTAAAAAAAGATGCCAAACCCAACTACATGTAACAGCAAAAATAATACAATCAATCAATAAATTCACATTAGAGTTGCGAGACAATGAACAATTAAGTCGTAAAATCGAAAGAGAATATTTAATAATCGGTTTTTTCATTTTTGTTGTTGTTGTGGTGTGTCCACTGTACTACACTATAGAAACCTACCAACTGGACCACCGCCAAAGGGCTATATGTTTAGGGAAATTTCTAGTTTGGCACCAGTATGAACTCTCAACGCTTATTCGGACCACCCGCGTGCACGGCTCCATTCTATTTATTTATTTATTCACTCATTTTAAAGTGTATTTATTATATACAGGCGACACGGCCTCCGACAGCCGGCTGCAGCCCGGTCGCACTCACCGCCAGCTCGCGAGCTTCGCTGTGCTGCGGTTCGGCGAGGGGAGCCGGCGGTGGGCGGGGCCCAGATGGGCGCTGGGTCGGAAATGAAGATGGCGCAGGAGGGACAGGGTGCAGGCTGAGCTAGGGCGGAGGGTTGTCGCCGCAGAGGGGAGGGGCGCTTCAGGTCCTCTAGCAGTGAATGGCGTGCCAGGGGTGACAGAATTTACCAGAACCAGGGGAGACGGTTTCACGCTTCCCCGCTGTCAGGCATCTAGGGTTGGTGTCTGGCACATGTGAGGGGCTGAATGAACGACAAGCGACGAAAATCCGAGATAAGGCTGTTAGGGGAGGCACCTGCCGTGTTTACATTTGAAAAAAAAGTATAGAGGAACCTCTTTTAAGCGATTTGCCGACAAATAATGGCTCTTAACATAGAGCTTCGCCTTCTTACTTGTTTTGACATCCTCATGAATTTGAACTAATACAGGTCATACACGAAATCTGATTGGTCACCGACAGTGAGGCAGGTTAATGATTAAATAAGGAAATATTTACATGTGCCTTATGGAAAAACAATCGCTTACACAAAACAAGAAAATTGTTGGTGACTCTCTTGACAGATTTTACCGTATATTCCAAATACTACAGAATTAGGACTTCAGAAAAAATATACTACTTCAACAATCCGATGAAAACTTCCTGAATGAATAGAGTTAGGCGGATCCTAATAAACTCTAGAGATGCGAAAACACCCTGCAGTGAACGTATTCTGCAAAGCGAGAACATAGTAACTAGGAAAAATAGGCAAGGAAAAATAAAGCAAACATAAATACCCGATAAAACACCTCACTTCCCGGGGAAAACTATGCATTTGCCAAAAGAAATGAGTTCCATATCTTCTCAATGGTGAAATGTAAAGTGACTTATCTCTAAATTTCAGTATAGGCGCGTAAAAAAGACAAGCTTTATGAAACAAATATCGTGGAAAAGAATTGTTTTCTAGATAGTCAATCCTCGAAGTGGACTTCTCCAGTGTTAGAATTACAGAAACCGTATTTTCAGGCAGACTTTTCCTGATATCTTCCTATACATGCACATTTGCCGCTGATTTCAGTTATATTCAATACACTGAGGTCATCTAAAGTTCGCTGTGTCTAAAATCCGCGCGTTAACATCCACATCACTGTCTCCACCGCGAGGGGACGTACTTGTATATACTGCGATTTATTCAACTCTACCCCTGAAAGAAATCAGCTCTTGACGGGTTCATCCAATCGCGAGCTTATATGCCGCTACAGTGACGTCACTGTGGTGACGTACAAGCTCCCAATTGGATGAAACAGTCAACACCTGATACCTGGCAGGGACAGAGTTGAATAAATCGCAATATAGACGAAGGGACCGTTTTGACAGCTTTTGCTTGACCACTACTAGCAATACAACAGCTTGTAATGTCCATGCACTCATTTTGTCAGTGCATTCGTTTACAGTTAGCTCATCTGTAAATAGCTTCATCACTGTCTCTTGCAATGTCTTCACCCTGCATGACGTTCATTTGCTTCCCGACCTGTCAATGTGGCCCCCTTCTTGTAGTAACTCCTCTGTACTTGGGGTCGCGCGGGGCGTCGTCGGAGCCAGCCAGCGAGGGTCGCGGCGGGGCCACGCCCGCCCGCCCCGCGCCGCTCGCGACCACGCCCACCGCCGCCTCGCCATCGCCCCCGCAAACTGCCGCCTCTCCGCGCCCCCGCTCCGCCTGCCGCCACTCGTGGCAGCCGCCGCCCTCGCCAGACGCTGCCCTTCGCCGCCCACGCCCTCCTAGTTCTCCTCGCCGTCCTGCCACCACGTTCGCAGTTCTGGGCTCCGCTTCTCCTGTCTCAATGCCCGCCCCCGTCTCAAACGTGCCCTGCCTCCGGCACGCCCTCCTAACCGCCTCCGCTTCCTCTGCCAACCTGGTCCCGCTCCGCCTCCACCACGCACTCATTGCCTGTGCCACCACTCTCGCCCCCGCTTGCTTCGCGACCCGCCCCTCCCTCCTCAGCACCCCTCCCCCGCCCTACCCGCGCTCCGCCCTCGGCCCGTCCGCCTCTCCGCCACCGCTTCCTCTGCCACCCTCGCCTCGCTCCCTCGTTCCCCTCTCCACCTCTGCCAGCTTGCTCGCCACCGCCCCCGCCTATTCCTCCTCATTGTCCGCGTTCCGCCCTGGGCCTGCCCTCCTCACTATCCCCGCATCCTCTGCCATCCCCGTCCCGCAAACTGCCTCCTCCCCGCCACCGCGCGGTCAGCCCCCACTCCTGGCAGCCGCCGCCCTCGCCAGACGCTGCCTTCGCCGCCCACGCCCACCTCGTTCTCCTCTACGCCCTGCCAGCACGCTCGCCCCCGCCCCCGCCTGCTCCGCATCTCCTTCTTCGTTGCCCGCCCCCGCATTATTCTCCCTCTGCCCCCGACCCGCCCTCCTCACCGCTTTCTCTATCACCCTTTCCCCGCTTCGCCCTCCTCTCCGCTCTTCCTCCATGCTCGCCATCCTCCCGCCTCTCCCTCCTGAACGCCCCGCCCCGGCCTTATCCTCCGCAGCCTCTGTCCGCGGCCCGGCCTCCTCATCGCCAACGCTTCTACTGCTACCCTCACCTCGCTCCGCCCTCTCTCTCCGCCTCTGCCAGCACACTCACCACGGCCCCCGCCTGCTCCGCGCTCCTCATCTCCTTCCTCACCGCCCCGCCCTCGCTGTATCTGCGCTCTGCCCTCGGCCCGCCCTCCTCACCGCCACCGCTCCTCCACCACCCTCACCCCCTTCCCCCTAACTTGATCCTCCTCACCTCCTCAGCCGCAGCCGTCGCCCGTCCATCAGCCTCCTCTTCCTTGTGACCGAGTTGAGACAACTGTCACGGCCGCCTCCACCGCTTCTGCGCTCCGCCTTTGCCGAGCGTCATCTCACCAGTCACCACCACAGCCTATTTGAACCCTGGAGCACGCGCCGCCCACACACAGCCGCATCACCTTCGCAGCTGCCGCTGTGGTTTCTGTCACATCACCGCAAAGCCCCCAGAACCGCCCCAGGCGTGCACTTTCTCATTTTTATCCCTAACCACATTTATATCGCCGCCCCTACAGACCTCATTCTTCTTGCCAACTTCGTCATCCCTGCTGATAATGTATTCTGTACACTCTGTTGTTTCACTGATATTTGTACGAAATGGGGACAATGCTAAGGCAGGTGTCATCCGGGTCGTATACTTTGAATGCCACACCACACCCCCTTTCCTGTCTCACGTACGGTTTGAACTCTTGTAATAGCTTCTGCAAAATCGTGTTATATTTCGAAAATGTTACTAAACTCCTCTGCCCCCCCACTTTGATGGTAACTTTTTGGGCGTCTCCTTTCTGCGTAGCGATACTCATTGGTGCTTTCACATTTTTTTAAAATGCAATTATCTATATTACTAATTTCCATTGAGCGCAGAAATTGAAAGAAGAATTTGCAGCCTCGGACCTTTCGAGAAATGATTATGGTTTCATTACATTCCCAGGAACTTGGGCGGTAAAAAATCCGACACCAATGAAACAGTTCCGATTTTGACTCAAAAAAGAATATGTTAATCCACAATTTTTCATAGCTTATGTGACGACTCATACATATATTCTCATACTCAACTGTTTACTGTGTACACACATGTCACTGCTTTTTACACACACACACACACACACCACACACACACTCAGATTACGTCCAAGGATAGAAAGGCTGGAAGGAAGAGACCTCCCGCCAACAAATATTTGCTATTCACTTACTGCGTCATGGAACAAGAAATTTTTTGATATTCTTGGTATGTAAAGAACTGTTTTGAACTCTATTTACACTTATGTGTTACTGTATTATTTGTGAAGACTGATTTTGTTAAAATATTTAATTTATGATAGTGTTAAACGAGATAATTTTATTTCTTATTCTTGAGTAGTGTGCGTCCTAAATTCTGGAAAACCATCCGCAGGGCACTGGGAATTATCTACATTCGAATCGGTAAAAATTTAAAATATGCGACGAATAGACAATAATAATGACAGAGCAAGGGTGAAATTTACCCAATTCGTAAACCGCGTGGTGAAGAAAGAATTGAGAAAATGGGGAAAACCTGTGTGTCACCCCGAAAGACACACAAGCAAGCAAGCAAGCAAGCAAGGAAGCAACACCACTCCAGCAACAACACATACTACACTGTACACCATCAGACAAGCAGTTGCCTCCGTCACCGCCCTCAGCTCAGCTCCCCTCCATGCCCTGCTACTGCCACCACCCACATTGCCGCCCCAGAACTTCCCCACATTGCCATTGCGGCCACCATCATCAGAACCGCTCTGCCCTGCTGTTACAACACGGCTCCCGCTGTTGCTTTTGCTACCGTCACCACCATCGCTGACACTAGCTAAAGCCGCCGTTCCCGTCAGCTCTGCCACTGTCCACAGAACTGTGCGGTTGCCACCGCCGCCGCTGCCATCACCGTCGTCACCGCTGCCCACAGAACAGCCCCGCCCTGACGCTGTCGCCACTGCCTTCAAATCGCTCCCCTATACTACTTCGATTTATTTGTGGTGGCACTTAACGTAAGTCAGCTGTTACCGTGTAATCCAATCGGGAGATTCAATGTCACTTCAGTGACGTCACCACGGTGACATCAAGCTGCCGATTATTCAAGTACCACTATAAATAAATCGAAGTACAGCCATCGTCACCGTCACGGCCACCGCCCAGAGAACAGCCCAGCCCTACCGCTATCGCCATTACCTTCACGTCGCCGCCCTAACCATCGTCACCGTCACCATCACCGCTGCCACTGCTACTGCCGCCGCCGTCTACTGAGCAGCCCCGCCCTACTGCTGTCGCCTCTACCGTCTCATCGCTCTCCATTCATCGTCATCGTCACCATTACTACCACCGTCACCGAAACCGCCACCGCCACCGCCGCCGCCCTCAAACCGCCCAGCCCAGCCCAGTCGCCGTCACGCCCACCGCTGCCGCCATCGCCCAGTAGAACAGTCCCGCCCTGCCGCTATCCCCACTACACCTTCATATCGCTGCGGTAGCACTCGTCTCCTTCACCATTACCACTACTGCCACCGAGACCGCCACCGCCGCCGCCCTCCCAACCGCCCAGCCCAGCCCAGTCGCCGTCACGCCCACCGCTGCCGCCACCGCCCAGAGAACAGTCCCGCCCTGCCGCTATCGCCACAACCTTCACATCGCTGCCGTAGCACTCGTCTCCGTCACCACTACCACTACTGCCACCGAGACCGCCACCGCCGCCGCCCTCCCAACCGCCCAGCACAGCCCAGCCCAGCCGCGGTCACGCCCACCGCTGCCGCCATCGCCCAGAGAACAGTCCCGCCCTGCCGCTATCGCCACAACCTTCACATCGCTGCCGTAGCCCTCGTCTCCGTCACCACTACCACTACTGCCACCGAGACCGCCACCGCCGCCGCCCTCCCAACCGCCCAGCCCAGCCCAGTCGCCTCCACCGCCCCGTCCGTCCGGTGTATTGACCCGAGAGGGCGTCGGCCGCGCGGAGCGGCCATCGACCAGCGACGACGGAGCGGAGGGCCCAGCCGAGAGGTAATTTGGGAGAAAGCTTTGGCGGGCGCAAGGAATACTCACTCGCTCGCACGAGGAAGAGATGAGGAGCGGATAGCGGCTATTAGCAAATGCAGGGGGAGGCGATTGGGATCCGGGGTGTTTTGGCGCCTGCGGCCGCCCCCGTCCCGCGCACGCTGGTAACGCCCCTTGCCGGCGCGGCGCGGCGCGGCGCGGCGCGGCGCGGCGCGTGGAAGCTACTGGGTAGGTAGCGCTTCGAGGCCCTCCTGCCGGGATTGAGGCAGGCCTCCACCGCCTAGGCCAGCGGCCCCCAACCTTTGTGCACTTAAGTGCACATACTGTAATGCAAATGAGGCGGCGGGCAACATTCATTTTTTCAAGATATATTTATAGTTGGGCATTGGCAATAATGCACAAAATCTGCAAAACCAAAGTTTAATTAAAAATGGACATTTTAAACATGAAAATCGTTGCTTATATTTTTTTGTAAAATTAATTGGCAATATTTATTAACATTGATGACGCGACGATCGTTAGTGAATATCTTACTTCACACGTTTACATAAAGGAGCATGGGTCTTTGTTGTGAAAATAAACGTTTAACCAAAAATCAAATACTTCTCCAAGTGAAAACCTGTTCAATCGCACAGCACCGCGGCGGCTTTTATGAGCAGCAGGCACATCTAAAACGGTTTGCGGGCGCCATGGTGCCCGCGGGCATAGGGTTGGGGACCCCTGGCCTAGGCAACACGGGACAGAGCCTTCAAAGGGCCGCCTAAAAGTACTTTAAAATGCCTCGGCACCTATTGCGCCGTCAAATGGGCGTTTAGGAAGAGGTTACGAAGGAATGGTTTATGGCCCTTGGCAGGATCAAATAAAAATGTTGGAAGGGTCCTTCTACACTTCGTAAAGTATATATTTGAAGTACGAAAACTTTAAAACATCTGGTATGCAGAAAAGTGTTTGGCGAGATTTCTCTGTTCTTTCGTTAAGAGGTCATCCATAAATTACGTAACGCTAAAGGGGGAGGGAGGGGATCTGACGCAGCGTTACGCTGCGTTACGTAGAGATGGGGAAGTGCGTTACAAGGGGGAAGGGGTATTGAAAATACTCGAAATTTGAGTTACCTAATTTATGGACGACCCCTAAGTGTGGATCAAAGGGAAAATGCGATGTCTTCATATGTTTAATGTCGCAACATGTCTCGAGGATTAGACACAGTTATTTTGCATACAATAATAAACCAGTATCCATTAGGTACTATTACGTTAAAGTGTCAATTACACAAGGGAAAACTATCCTTGGGCTATTCCGTTGTCGGCGATAGCAAATGAAATAAGAAGCAACCATCTGATCAAAATTAACCTCACTGATTAATTTCCATTATGAACTAAAAGTAATCATTATTGATATTCAAAACAACTGAAAATCACGCAAGTTGAAAGAAAGGAAGTTTAAATGTCAAATAAACTCGGCCTTCAAAAGCCAATGAAGCATGAAGCGCATATGCATAAGTGCTTGGAAATTGATCAAGGAAAACAAGAGGAAAGAGGAAGTCGGCGAATGTGACTTACAAGGAAAAAAGTTCATTGATGCAAGCGCCTTCAAGATTAGTTGCATTTTGAATCGTTACCAATTGGCAGACACGGCTTAAAAAGGAGAGTAATGGGCAGCACGTGGCTTCTGATGTAACGGGAAAGGCCCTTGCTGTCATGATGCCAGTGCACGCACAGGGAAATATCCTGCCTCAGCCCTGACTGTTTGCTCTCACCCCCAGGGATTCGAGCCTTGCGTGATACAGTGCGCTCCCAACGAGACACTTTACCAGATTATACCTCAGGCCTGCCAGAGAGACCGCCATGGAAAAACCAAGAAGGGAGGACTCGTATAATCTCGTAGATGAGGAAGCAGCACTACAAGCTACGGAAGAATACAAATCATCACTGATGAAATTCTGAAAAGAAAGGATTCCCATGAATCATAATACACACCCAGTATGGGCGTTGTAACCAACGGAGTAGTAGTGTAAGAGGAGTAAAGGGAAAACCAGGGATTTGCAAATAAATCAATGAAATGGAAATACTAAAGAGGAATAGAAAAGAAAGGAGAAGCATCAAACATGCAATGTAGCGTAAAATGAAAGAAAGGGAGATTAACTTGTAAGAAAACAATAAAATTAGAAGGATTGGAAAACATCCAAAAATAGGAAAAGAAAAAAAAGAATGAAAAGATAGGAAATGGGGAAAAAATGTGAACCTTTTAATTCAGGGCAGTAATGCGCAGAAAAAAAAAATTCGTAACTAGACAATGTATTTCACTACTAAAATTATTTATAGTCATAATACTCAACGGATTCACCTGTTTCTGAAATCCCTAACGACTATTTTAATCATCGTATACTTCCGTTCATCTATGCATAAGCTAAGCCATAAGAAAATGTAAGCAAAAAAGGATACGTTACAGTGAATGTGAATATATCACGTTTTAGTCGAATAAATGTACTAAGGGTGTTGCTAACTGACGGCGAGACTGAGAAGGATGGAATGGGACGAAACAGAACGTGACGCGGAAAGGGAACGCAATGGGAATGAGATAAAATGAAACTAGACAAAAATAAAACTGTCCGGATGGGAATGTAGGGCCGAGACGGAGAGGAACGGAACGGGATGAGAGAAGTAAATGGGAAAGTGTAGAATGGATTGAGGTAGAATGCAATAAGAACAGTTGGGTACGGGATAGACCAGGAAACAAACATCGTATTTTCAAACACATTTTGGTTTACATCTTTCGATCAGAGGAATGAGTCGGAGAGGGAAAGAAGAAGCTGGACAGTTACAATAGAAAAGATAGCAGCGTGAAAAGTCGGTCTGACCAAAAGGTGAAGGAGACCAAGGGAGCAGGCCAGGATGCGGAGTAAGAGGCGAAAGTCGGGAGTACGGGGAGCAGGAGGGAGCGGGGCTGAGCAAGAGAGGGGAAAGAACGGTAGGGAGCGGGATAGAGCGGGATCGAGCGTCTTTGAAGCGGGAGGGAACCGAAAGGATTGGAAGGGAGCGGGAGACTGCAGGAAGGAGTGGGAGGGAGCGGGACGGAGCGGGAGGAAGCGAGAAGGAGCGGGAGGGGGTGTGAGGGAGCGCGAGGGACGGGAGGGAGCGGAGTGGGGAAAGCAGGAGCGGGAGAAAGCGAGAGGAAGCGAGAGGAAGCGGGAGGGAGCTGAAAGGATCGGGGGCGGGAGTGAATGAGAGGAAGAGGCAGTGGGAGGGAACGGATTGGAGCGGGAGGTAGCGAGAGGAATCGGGGAGGAGCGGGAGGGGGTGTGAGGGAGCGCGAGAGAAGGGAGGGAGCGAGAGGGAGAGGAGTGGAGAAAGCTGAAAGGATTGAGGGCGGGAGTGAGTGAGAGGGAGAGGAAGGGAGCCAGACAGAGCGGATTGCAGGGGGCGGGAGAGAGAGGAGTGGGAGGCAACGGGTGGGAGCGGGGCGGAGTGGAAGAGAACGAGAGGGAGCGGGCTGTCAGGTAACAGCTCCGCCGCCTCTCCTGCGTGCACCCACCCGCGCCGTGCGTTCCACCCCGTCGTTCATCAGCGGGCGAGGTGCGGGCGGGCCGGCCGGCGCGAAGCGCGGCACGCCCTCTCGCCCACCCGCACGCCCGCACGCCCGCCCACTCACCCACCCGCTCCCCCGCCGCCGCGCCGCGCGGAGATCCGGCTCCAAGGCGGAGGCGCAAGCGCAGTCTCACTCAATCAGTGTGCAAGGCGGCCTCAGAGGGTTTTGCGCGGTTTTCCAAAGCAAGTGGATTTGTACCAACGGCTGGGTATAAGATCAATATTTAAGTATTTGATATTAACATTGAGATTAGGAGACCCTTTGTTTATTAGGATCATCGACGCTCATGAGTGATGTAATGAGCAATAATGGTGAGGCGAATGATTCTCGAAAAGTGGTAGAATGAGAGGTAGATGGAACAGGGGAACTACAAGAAAACTTCCATAAAGGTGACTTTGTTCACCACAGATTCCACAATGATTAGCTGGGATGGGGATGATTGACAGAGGTCCCAGCGGTGGAAGTTATATGCACCGGTCATCAAGCCACCTGGATAGGAACAACAATGTTCCATAAGCTCTTAGCCCTCACCTAAAGTGTTACGACTCTACTGAGTCCAATGTTCCCGCAACAGCGTATGCACACATGAACTGCCCTCGATTGTTTGTAACGCTAACAACTGAATCAGCTGCAACTCACCAAACGTATTGATGGCCTCTCTCTTGAGGTAATTTAAATAAGAACACTTTGAGTTCAAACACAAAGGAAATATATTGTTCGTGAAATCATACAACCAGAATCAATCGGTAAATATTACCTTCCCCGCTTCAGCGGATATCTTGTTTCTCAGTTTAGAAACACCTATCAACTTGTTGAATTTCCTTCCCCAAGATTTCGTCAAACTTCCAATATCATGAACTCGCTACTAATTGGTTTCTAAAGCAGAATTTCACATAAATATTTAACCGGTCTGCATTCCGCCGTCCATACTCTCGCCAACTCAACCCAGTCTCCCTCAACAACCTTCAGTCCATGGTAACCGACGATCCATCCCTCAATTGTTCTTTACCACGAGTTCATTCAACTCTTACAAAATATATATTTTCATCACGTAACAGATACATTAGTTTTTATTAGCTTAATTAGTTATGATCTAACTACAATTCATGACTTTAGCGTACAGTTTTGTTTAGAAAACTCCCAAGCTAGCAGGGATAAAAATAGATATTTGGAAAGAATTGTCACTGTCTACCACGCGATAATAACAGATTGAAATCAAAACTATTCAGCCTAAAGGCCACTACTCGCCTATCCACAACTCGTCGCTCCGCTTACAGCGTTTCTTACTTCAGCTAAGTCGCACTTTGGAAGTTGGTCGAGAAAATATCTACAACATTCAGTACCAAAGAACGCATCAGCAGATAAAGCGAAATAGAGGACTTTCTAGCAGTTTGGGTTAACACGCGCAAGGTGACCCGGTTGACAAACGCCGATTTGTAAGCGTCATGAGCTTTCTGAAGAACTTGTGGTTGATAAGTTGAGTTTCGTAGTCAAGCTTTTTTCCCCGAGCGTCGCTATTGTGATCCTCGTAATTCCATTAGCTAACCAGCAATGATATTTTCTCAATGGTCACAATCTACGCACAGAAACGCCGGTTCCAAATAATAATAAATTAGCTTCATAATTAGGAAATACATTGTGATAAAATGTATTCTATAAACTGAGTATTACCTTATGCGAACATCTTGCCTCAGTATTATTACATTAAAAAATGTACGTTCAATAGCCTGAAAAATTCCTGTAAGAATTGCGCAGAAAGAAAATAAAATTTTTAAAAAAGTTTTACGTAAGAGCAGAATATGAAATAATCGCATTTCGCACACCTCACAAAGAAAGCTTTGTTGAAGAACTTTACGTCCCACTGGGCAAAGAAACTTTCTTAGGGAGACGAATTAAGTACTTCCTGTAAGTTTTGCTGTGATATCTCCCTCATTCATCAACTCATTTTCCCTTTGTCCCTACTTTAGTATATATTAATAGGAACCTCTATAACCTTGTGATTCTCGAAAAACAAGGCATTTATCCTATCTTACAGGTTCCTACATTTTTTTTTCGTCAGACCTTGTTTCTTTCTCAAAAATATTTTATTCCCAAACATTATACTTAGTTATTAGTGTTCATGACGGCATTAATGCAGCACATAAACAGACTTAATTAGTTAAATACAGTGTACTTACTTTATATATACGAACGTTCATAGAATAAATACGTAAAATACGTAATTCCAAACTGAGAACCACAATATTCTTGAAAATATCGCAATGAACTACTTACTAACTACCGAGCGGCGGCTTTTTCATTCTCATTCGATAAGTGGCTGGCGCTGCATTTAAAGCCCAAGTATTACTTACCTGGTTTCTGAAAAACGCAGCCAACCGCGTAATTACGTCCGAAAATAAACCCGCTCCTCAGACCAAGGTTCGTGTATAATTAAATGTAAATATGACGGCCACACATTCGCGGTAAGTGCGTCTCGGAGCGCCGAGTGTCGTTAGAGGCGACGCTAGCGCCAGCGCCCGCTGCGAGCGGAGATTTTCTGCTCGAGTGGCGGCGCCGCGAGTGTGACGCCCCAGCAGCCGCCGCCGCCGCCGCCGCCGACGCCGCTCGCGCTTCTCCGTAATGAGGCGGCAATCAGCGCTGCGCGGTGGCCGGGCACAGTGGACGCACTCGCCACCAACTCGCGCACAAGCAACAATGTATATTATTATTATTATTATTATTATTATTCCATTACATCACGACTAAAGATGTTATGAGTCGGCTGAATATAAAATCTACTCCAGGTTGCAACCAGCTACCTAAGGAGCAGATCCGGTGACTATCAGTGCCTCTACAATACTTTACGCAAAAATGTGGGCTGTTCCAAATAAAGCAATTTCTTGCACTTCCCAGTCCTTTGAATGACCTGGAAGTTTAGCCAAGTTCTTACACAAATTTTGCGGAACAAATCCTAGAGCTCCGATAACTATCGGGACGACCTGTGCTTTTACGCCCCACATTCTGCTGATCTCGATTTCCAAACTCTTGTATTTAAGACGTTTCTCTGCCTCCTTGGTAACGAGCGAGGTTTTGATCGCAAGGTACAGCAACATCGATAAGTAAACACGATTATTATAAACATTATAAACATTATTATTATTATTATTATTATTTTTATTAGTCCGTTTAATTCCTATTAGAGTCAGGGTCTCTTGCGTAGGGCAAGGGGGCTTACATTATAAAGTTGGTCCTCGAGCAGCCACCTCGAGGACCTTACATGGATAATTCATTAAACAAACGAATTTATACTAAACACTTCTCAACATGTTTTTTATTATTCTACTTAGCATAAATACATTCAATATTGATAGTTTATTATACTTTTCTTTATACCACTTTTATTCACTTGTGACGTATCTCCTTTTTTTGTACCACTTTTCCATTATTGTTATCTCCATTACTGCCTGATATCTATATTATTCATTTCCAACGCGCCCAGAAACTGAAAGAAAAGAATTCAGCCTCCGGCCTTTTGGGAGGTGACTATCGCTCTGGTTCCCGAGAGGGAACATGGTTCGTACCTCGTACCTGACACCAATGTGGCGAGTTGCGGGGGAGAGGGAAGACCGAGCACCTCGTGCAGGGAAAAGAGAAACAGCGAGTGGTATAAAGAATTTATTAAGTGAATTTCCACGTAGCGAAGCCCTCTTCTTTCGTTACCACCAGAGATGCCGGAGGCACGTGTCGCTACGCCACCCACTCTTTAAGAAGGCTTCTTTCTCTATTTGGTAGAGGGAACCTACTAAGAATTGTGTCAATGTACCTTGTCGAGAGGAATCGAATGAGCAATAGAGCACCTCTGTAAGTGGCGCAAGTCACCCAAAACGCATTTAGGTTTCTTAAAAAAATGTTTTTATAGAAAAATTTTTGAGAATTGTCTGGATATACCACCAAACAAATGATCAGTTCCCCACAAGGAGCCCAAGACGACTTGAGCGATACTTCAATGGTTCGATTTTTCGATTTTCGATTTTGAATCGCGAGGGGTCTCTAACCGTGAGTGACGGTCAGACGGACGGACGAAGATTATTCGATTACTGTATCATAAGGGTTATTACTGTATAAGGAAATTATTTCCTAACTCATAATATAAGGATTATTTAATTACAATAAACCATCATTAATGCGAGTTCCAAGAGTCCGAAATAATCGGAGTTCGTGTTATGAAAATTCGTGTTATGCAAGAAATTTAAATGTCAATATTACCGTAAACCCTTGGCGAGACTGTAGTTTTGGTCGTGTTACGGCGAAATTCGTGTTA
Organism: Acheta domesticus; assembly: GCA_031308135.1. NCBI lineage: Eukaryota > Metazoa > Arthropoda > Insecta > Orthoptera > Gryllidae > Acheta > Acheta domesticus. Next base: position 194,948,994 of record JAHLJT010004567.1, read on the forward strand.
AGCGAGTTCGTGCTAACGAGGGTTTCCTTTATTTGTTCACCTCCGTTTCCCTATTCACATTGCGCGTTTGTGAGTGCATTTACAGAGCAAGTTTTATAACTTTGTCCCTAAAATCCCTTTGGCCACGATGGAATATCACACGGCATTTCGCGTCTTTCTCGCTCGTGCCGGTAGATGTCGCATGATGGCAAACACTGCTTGATCCGGTCACGATCATGCGATATCTAGCGCCAAGACTGAGAAAGATGCGAAATACCGTGACATCTTCCAAAAATAAATAAATAAATAAAAAATAAATAAAAAACTATTATATTTTTCCCATATCCCCTCCAACCCCATCCTTCCCATCCTTTTTCCAACCTCTCTTTCCACCGTCCAAAACACCTTAAACAAAATAACCCATCCCACCTATAACTAATCACCAATCTATTTCACACAGCTCCTCAATCCTCGCCCTTGTGCGAGGGAGTGGGGGCTAAGACCCGCAGCAAGAAGACCCAGAAGACCAGCCCAGGCTGAAGAGCCCCTTCGGGGGCAGGCAACCTTCACGGATCATCCCGGAAGCTACTTCCATCGTGAAGACGGACTTTGAGGGGCAAAGTTAGAAAAATCGCACTGCAGGCCCAGTGTGTTGGGGCAAGGGAACTGAGCGCCAGAGGCCAACGGGCTCCGCGCGGCGCGGCGCGGCGCGGCCGCCAAGCAACGCACCACGCGCCCCAGCACTCGGAGGGGAAGGGCGGGGCCTCGCGGCCAGCGCCGGAGCTACACGATTTTGCGCCCGGGGCAACACTGAATCTTATAGTGCGAGTTTTCTAACTCTGCCTCTCAAGCCCCCAAGGCCACGATGGAATATCACACGGCATTTTCCGTCTTTCTCAGTTTTGTCGCTAGAAGTCGCATGATCGCAAGCACTGCTAGATACGGTTGCGATCATGCGATATCTAGCGGCACGACTGAGAAAGACGTGAAATACCGTGACATCGTGAAGACGGGCCTTGAGAGGCAAAGTTAGAAAAATCGCAGTATAGTTCCTCCTCCGCGGCAAAAAATTAAAAATGTGAAAGTTATCTCAAGAAACTGAATGAGTTATTTTATTTCAACAAGTAACACACATTAGAACGTTTAAGCAGGAAAAAAGAATTGGAAATATATATGAAATAATAGTTTTAAGTGAAAATATTTAGTGATCAAATAATACAATTTCCACGGTGAGCTTAAAACGCTAAAAAATGTTGTAATTAGTGTTTAATAAAATAATTTGTTGTTAAACACATTAAATAATAAATATGAATTTTAATTGAACCTACTTTAATGTTAGCGTCATTTGATTTATTTCATAGAGTCCTACCTTGTACGTAATATTAATACGACTATAATTACTATTTAAGGTAAAAAATAAATTCAAGATATTCTGAAATATCAGGCTACTGTACGGCGACTTATAAAATTACGATAACGATTTTCTCGAGTTCTAATTTCTTTTTCAATTTTTTACCAATTTTTTCCCATCAGTCCCATAACCGGGCCCCTTGAGTTGCAGGGCCCAAGGCGATAGCCCGGACTGCCCATGCCTAGCGCCAGTACTGCTCACGTGGCCAGTCGCTGGAACTCCTGTATTTACAGAAAGCTCCGACGTAGTATTATCACGAATGTGTAATAATGCATTGCGGGTATCTTCATTGCGATAATATGTTCTTAATGAAGTCATCATGTTCTACTAGATACAATTGTTACTGAAGCACAATCAACATCAACAGATAATTCTTCAACGAATAATTAATTAAAACAAATTTCCATGATTGGATCACAAATTTACGTTTTTCACTGATACCATTATGCAAACGAACCTTAAAGTTGTTGAGATTTGTAATAATATTCGTAAATGATACCTGAAATCGGAAAAGCCAACGAATACGTTCTTTCAAGGGCAAGGAACAAAAGACATTACAAAGGCTGTCTAATTACAATAATTTCTTTAACCTGCCGACCTGTATTTATATCCTTAAACGATTCAGGCACTGGTCTTGAACGTATTAAGTATATCTGAATTGTATCTATTGCAAAGACACAATGGATTCTTTTTTGGCAAGAAACGTTATAAACGTTTGAGCAAACCTTTTTCATTCGTAACGACTGTAACAGGAAAATACAAGACAATGTTATACTGATATTTTATTAACGCACGAGTGTATATTGCGATACGAGCAAGTAAACGAGCGAGTGTCATACACTTCATGGAGTGTTTTAATATAATAAAACCTATTACATTGATATTCATACGGTACATTTTTACTACTCACGAAAACTATTATAGAAGATGAATTTATTTTCCAATTCTGCCTGCCATTTGTCGAAGATCTAGCGGCGTTTGAATTCCGTGTCCGATTTTCACTCGTTCAACTTTTCAAAATTTCTCTTTGTTGTTGAGGTTTATCAACTCGCGATTTACCAACTCGCAACTTTCACCAACTTGCGGGTCGTCTCAAAAGAATCGCTAGTAACAGACTTTTCAATTTACGTTTTTATGTATTTTTCGTTATTAAATCAGAAGCGAACTGAAATTAATATTTTGAAGCGAATGGTGAATATTTTATTGGTCTAAAGTTACTTTGATGTGTACAAATTCGATATGTCATTTGTGCGAGGTAAACACGAGGGTGGAAGTAATCAATCGAACAAAACATCCATTAGTATCCATCCCACGCGCATCTACTCCTGAGATCTTTTGACGTAATTGACTGAAGCGGATGTCTCTTCAGGGTCTCCCACATGGAGTTGCTCTTTAACAAGCACTTGCTTCCTTGCTTTCTTGGGATCATTTACTCTTTAACAAGCACTTGCTTGCTAGATTTCTTGAGATCATTTATTCTACCATTTCTTTTCTTTGTTTTAGTTTTAATCAGACTTTTCTTGCTGCTTCGTATCTCAATTTAATCAAATACTGCATTCAGGAAGATTTCTGATAAGGAAGAAGTATGCACTTTTCAATAAGAATATCCAGAAGAAAAAAATTTCACCTATCCTTATACATTTACCTACCAATGTAATTAGTTACAGAGAAATTAAAATAAATGATTAATAAATTGATTCATATTGAAAATGGCGGTAAAGGAAATAAAATTTATAAGCAAACCTAATACAAGACTGACTAATTTCCAATTGAGACACTGAATACAGATGTAGGAATCCGAAAAATGAATAGAGGATATGTTGATTAATAGTCTTCTTAGATTCTATAAACGATTAAAAATATAAAAATATATTTGATTAAACCCAAGAAAGACACAAATAAAATAAAAAGGCAACAAAAAAGACAAAACCTGTCATGGTGTAAAAGCGGAGGGTTATCATCTTTTGTCCGAGAAACCGCAAGTAAGGAATGTTCATCAAAGATGCATTTGGCACTACGACTTGGCAAATCACCAACGGGGCGTGAAGTACACGCAGAGCATAAGGAGTAGTTACAAGGAATTCTTAAATTCATTGCCTGGTAGTTAGAAACTCATCTATCAACACTACACTGAATGCTAGCAATGCGACAACCACCAACAAAACATACTGTAATTTGTACAATTGTTTAGAATATCGTATTCATAATGTTAGAAGTACTTTATTAAAACTTAAATGTACCTGTTGCACGTACCTGACGTAAACGTTCAACACGATGAATGTGTTCAAAAATGCACCTTGGAAAAAGGGAACATTCAATGAAACATCATGTTTGAAATACAAGTATTTTGCTTACTTTAATATCATCTATACGTTTACATTCATTGACGTATGTCATTTATTGTTCAAAATTAAAGCATACACTTCTTTCAAACGTTTTAATTTCTGGATAATTCTCTTTTGTCCTTGGGAGATTTTTTCATGTTTCTCCTCCAGCAGATCCGATGCTGCACTTAACCTTAACCTTTTATTTTATAATTTAGAATACCAAGAAGAAATATGCAACATTGAGAACTGTTATTTCGCATGTGAAAGATTGTGTAGTGCATCGCAGCATCAAACTGCTATTTATCTACTCAACTCAAGAAGTCTCTTCTTCCCAAGATCACCAATGTGCCTCGTAACTCATGAGAACGAAGCATTGATGCCAATGGAAATGAAACAACGATTAAGACCATTGCTTGTTCGCTAAATTCTATTATTGGCGGCGAATATAAAATATTGCCGTCGGCGAATAACAAACGTAAGGCGCCCATGTGGTGCCAAATTCAAAATCTCCAACAAAGCAGCCCTTGGGCCAATGGACAAGCGCCCAGACCCCAATCTTTAAATGACGACGACAACCAGGAATATGAGAAAGATAACAACAAAAAACACTACGACAATAACGATCACAATGATGACGACGATGTGACGACAACCGCGGCGAGAACAGTCATCGACGTCGACAACGACGACATCAACACCAGCGACAACTTTTAACAATGATAACATTGATGCGTGTACCAGTAGGGGCATGGCTGAACCAAATTTTGACAACCATGGTGACCGACGTCGCGACGTCGACGTCGACATCGACGTTAACACCAACGACATCAACAATTACATTTTTTACATTGATAACAATGGGTCGTGTACCACCAAGGGTATGGTCGAACCAAATTGTGACAACCACGGCGAGCGACGTCGTCGACATCGACGATAACACCAACGACATCAACAGTAACGACAACTTTTTACAACGAAAACATTGGTTCGTGTACCAGTAGGGGGCGTGGCAGAACCAAATTATACGTGACGCGTGCGAGACGCCCCAACAATGTGAAGAGCAACGCGGCGGCGGCAGCGAAAGCGCGCGCAGCGGGCCGATGCCATCAGGAGGCGCGGGGCCGGCGCGAGTTGCGGCGCGGCGCGAAAGCGCGGCGCGTGTATCGCGGCGGCGTCATCTGCGCGCCCCGCCGCGCAGCGCCGCGCCGCGCCGTGCCTTCTATTCCCGCCCCGCGCCTGCACGAGCCGCCCCCCGGCGCCCTTGCGGAATCGCACTACGAGTGTGCCGGAGGGAACTGGAAGTGTACCCTCGCCCACAATAAGGCGTGTATGAAAATTCCACATGGAAAGTGAAGGCCCTCGGCTGCCCGAGTGACTCCGCAGCGAGGCAGGGCCATCACGTTGTGGTCTTCTTAAGGGCTGGAGTACGCACTCTAGCCCTGAAAAAGACCATGATAACGCACTCTAGCCCTGAAGAAGACCATGACAGCGCACTCTAGCCCTGAAGAAGACCATGACAGCGCACTCTAGCCCTGAAAGAAGACCATGACAGCGCACTCTAGCCCTGAAAGAAGACCATGACAGCGCACTCTAGCCCTGAAGAAGCCGACGGTGTGATAGTTATTATGGTCAAAACGTCGGCATCACTGTCCTCGGCGTGAACCCGGACAGCCGAGAGTTTTTACATATCCTACGATTCCGTGAGGAAAGTCTTCCTTGTGACAACCGAGGCAGAAGAACAAACGTTTGTTCAACTCCTGAAACTGAAAAATACCCGAACATTGCATAATTATTAATGTTGTTTCTACATGATAAAATAACACCATGTTAAATAAATGTCTAATAAGTCAAAATAAATTTCGACGTTTTTATAATATTTCTAATTCGTGAATTAGCGTCAATTCCAAATTCTACGTAATCTTTCTTTGAATTTATTTTTCTTCGGTGTCGAGGGGGTGGTGGCGACAGCGGCGGGGGTGGTGGAGGAGGAGGCGAGAGCGGGGGCGGGGGCTGGGGTGGCGGGTGGGCGTGGCGGAGCACCCGTCCGCGGAATGGACGGCTGAGCACACGCGTACTCATGCAGGTTTATCTCGGCCGCCATCAGCCGCCGTTACCGTCTGCGGTCGCAGGTAATGTCCGGAGCGGAGGCGGGGGCGTTGGCCGAGACTAGAAGGACGTCGGTTCGAAGCCCTGCAGTCCGCCTCGCAGACCTTTCATCATACGTTTCTTTGTATTCTGGAGCATGTGAGGCGGTCGTTTATTCAAGAGTTATGTACCGCGTGATTCCAATTCAGATATTTCAGTTAGAAAGTTTGAACGAATGGTAAAAAAAAAGAATGGATAGTTGTATTTAATACGTATTACATTACTTGCGAAGTGACAGTAGGCAAAAGCGGATCCAAAAAAGTATTTCGGAGGTGGGGGCAATTTTAATTCAGATTTCCCATAAATATTTTTTATTTGTTAGTATGATATTAAAAAAGGCGTATGTAGTATATTTATAACGGGAAAACTGTTTACGATATGATGATATTTACATATGTTAATTATTTTGAATAAATTATGAAAAATGACAAAATATGATGGCTTTGGAGGAGAGGAGAGTGACTGCCCTCTCTCCTTTTGGATCATCACTGGCAGCATGAGTCAATTACGTCATCGAAACTGCTGTCATAAAGTCGTTAGAAACGCCATTGAGGTTGAACATTAGCATGAGAGCCGATCGCTTAATCGTGATGTTGAGTTGTTTAATGGCATACTTCACTAATAATGTATTTTATTATCAAAATTAAATAGCAACCATGTATACGATTTGTACATTACGAAAATGTAAAATTTACGTAAAAGACATCGTATGTGGAAGATATTTAGATTACACATTTATTTAGATAATTAGATTAGATATTTGATTAGTCAATAGAGAGGGCACTTATTCAATTCATAAATTTCGCTACCCAATCTGTCTGCAAACTACCTGAACTTGAAAGAACGTGGAAGAAAAATGGAATAAATTTTCACAAGAACATAAGAGTTTAAGAGCTGAAATTCTTGACCTCCAACTATTCTAACGTCATAAATTATATTACACTAATTATAAGAAACCCTTAATCAAGAAGACGAAATCTTTTAATTATCTTAAGCTGTGTAGAAGTATACTTAGTATTATAAATACATCATTCTTTGTAAAAAATACTAATATGTATAAAACAATCAGAAATTCTGCTCAGTGGGAAAATGATCTACTTTCCAATACCAACCAACTATTTTACTTCGTGAGTAGTTTGTGTTGGATGGACAGGAAATATGTTAACTATAGCATCTCAGCGAACTTCAACATGAAGCAAAATTATGTGTAGTTGAGCAAGCACGTACCCTGGCGCGAGTGCAGAATTCTTTGCTTCATTGGCGTAATGCCAAAGATACCTCGTACTTGGAATTTAATCGAATTCCTGTCGATTCTGAGAAATGTTTTCAGAAAATTCCCGGCGCCTGTACTTAATGTACAGGAAGATGAAGATATCAAATTTTCTCAGAACTAAAGCAGACCGCGTAAGATAGACATCAGCCTCCAATAAATGGTTGTCTAAAACAGTTCACCGCCAGATAGCAATTTTCACGCCACAATAAGGTCTTCTACGAATACAGAAATCGTGACTGAAATATTTACAACCTTTGCTTTTTGTGCTACCCGCATGGGAATTCCATTCATCACTTCACCAGTCCGTTGTTACACTGTCAAGAACGTGGTTCCTGCGATGCAAAAGCATTTCCTGAAATTTCGCCCCGATGATACACATGTTCGAAATTAGCGAATTGGTGAAGAAGCGTCACTTTTTCTTCAAACTTGAGCCCGTTTTATTATAAGTTGTTCCAGATAAACCGAGGCGCTAAAACAATTACAATAAACCATCTAATTTTTAGTAATTTACATTTTCTGTGAAAAATGTCTCAGGAATTCTTACATGTTGAGGGTGATGACGAATTCGTATGCTAACTTGCACATGAATGCTGCACTATACCGTGACCTCAATATAGCAACAGTTCAAGAAATAAGTTTAAAATATTACCAACGTCTGAAAATAAATTCCAATCATGTAGCTCTAAACCTACTTGACAATAGCTAAGAAATTTCTCGACTTAATAGAATTTCCTCTCTTCACCTCCCGCTCCCTTTTAATAAGTAAGTCATCTAAACGTGATTGATTGATTAAAAACAACGATCTTATTTTGCTCTAACATGTTCGTGTATTCTTAATCCTCATAATCCTTAACATCAATATAATAATGTTTTAATCTCTTTTATTATAGATTTGAGAATCCCAAGAAAAGTACCAATGTGTGACTTTCTTAGTTTCATTTCATTTGATATTGTTAATAACCATTTATAGTACTTATTATTTCACATTTGAAATAGATTGTAAATATTCGCTGAATAAAAATACTTGCACTTTACTCATTATCCTTCGCAGAGAGTTGGTGCAAGTCAGCAGTGGGTGGGCCATCCCTGAGCAAGCGTTTCTCAAAGGCAACGTGCCGTGTCGTTCCAAGAACCAAACGGGATCGCGAAAGCTACAGATCGACCTTCTGCAGAATGTGGTCCATAAAGGTGAAACGGCAGACACTTTCGCTCAGCATTCCTTTAGCTGAATCATTTCACTGTCGTCAGCATAGGGCACAAGTCCTATTATACCTTACTTACTATTGAAGCAAGTACCGTGATGAATTGTATGCAATGATAATGCAATCATAATTATTAAGCAATTGTACGAAGTGTATACTACACACCCAATCGAACAATTAGCATAAAAAATCACTAAAAATTTTTGATATGCTCGAAATACTCGAAGAAAATATAAGAGTTCTAAGGAATAATGTAACAAAAATATTGAGAAGAAACGAGAAATAAATATATTTGATTGAAAGGCAACAGAGGGAAAGACGCTAAGAAAATGAAGAAAAGAAAATGCTGAAGAAGTAAGCTGATTGAAGGCTACCCTTTAAGTATAAATGGAAGGGTATTGCTTTCCTAGCCGAGCTGTGATCGTTGCGTGAGATTGAACAAGAATTTCTAAGAGTAAGTCACAAGCATTATCCTTCACAATAACGACCAGGAAACAAGTACTCATGAGCACCTTCAAGTCTATCCGAGGTATTCATACAAATTCTTATTCTTCGTAATGATTACTTTCACAAGTTGCAGTAACAAGATATTTACGGTTGTTGTAGCACGAAAGGCAAATGAATAGTGCAATGCGTATCACATTAAATAACTCAAATTTGCTGGACCTACCTACCCATGAATATAAAGATAAATGGACCATTCCAGAGCAACGTGTTTTCAGAGGCAACGGCTATCATGGAACGTATATAGCAATGAAACAGCTCAATAAGAACATCGATTTGAAATCGATTTGAACTGTCAATCGAAATGAATTGAATTGGTGAAAGCTTTTCTGGAGTTCGTTTCTGAGGAAGGTGTTTTTAATGTACGACCAATAATGCTGATAGCCTTTGGACATGATTTACATGCTTTCTTTTGATGAGAATGATTCGGGAGTTTTAGCAACCGCGCGGAATCAACTGTTTGAGACGCGCTAGAGCCGCTTGCACATACGCGCGTTCGCTAAACTCTGGAAATCAATCGTCAGAAGCAAGTGTATTAATACAGTGTTAGTTCTGCCTCGTTAAATCGTGCAGAACATTTCGATAGCTCTTCGGTAACAACATGGGCTGACCCGTCAGGTATCACGTCTTCAATAAGCGTACAAATAATTGCTCATTTCAAAATTTTGCGGAAAAATTGGTATCAATTCTATAATACCTTAGTAATGTAGCCATAATCTTGGCGGATGTGACTCTAGAATAAGACGGTTCAGTATAGATGTAATAAGCAAGATTACTCTCTATTCCGTTCATCTGTTTAATTTTTTTTATTAAACGTTTACGTAAACGAAGACGATGTGTTCATACATGTAAACAATAAGTAAATTTTGTTGAATTTCATAACTGAAATTAATTTAAAAAGATATTCATTAGTATGCCTCCATCAATACAGTTTATACGTACCCTCCAAAATGTGTAAATCAGAGACTTGAATTTTGAAGAATCGGAGATTTTAATGATCAAAAGATGAAGCGCATCATCAAAATATAATAAAATAAACTCAAATTAATAAATACGAAATATTTATGCTAATTTTATATTTCATCTAATTTTATAGATTCAGATTCACTTATTTACTAATTAACAAGATGTTAACTTGACTCGGTTTGACTTTTCATATTTCCTTCCCATAATTCCCTCCAAAAGAGAACATGTAGCATCATTCAACTGTATTCATATTCCCCTCGTAACCACGAACCTTTCAATCCAGGTAAGTTATGCAGTGTATCTTGAGATCCGTATCGAAGGCAATAAGAAGCAATAACGTGTCAATAAAAAATACTTTTCAAACTGGTAAATCGTGGGAGGCGCCACAAAAAGCTTATGGAGAAGCTCGCGGTTCACTCATTAGGGAGTTTTTGCACCCTGGAACGTGAAGCACTATCGATGTTTTGCTCATGCGCAGTTCCAGTTTGGCATCGCTTTCGTACATCTGCGCATGCGCAGAAGATCGATAGTGCTTCACGTTCCAGGGTGCAAAAACTCTCTCCTTTCGCTCCAAACGTCACATGTGCGCCCTCATCACCTCGCACTTTGCGCCCTCATCACCTCGCACTTTGCACTTCAACACTTTGCGCCCTCACCACCTCGCGGCCGCCGGGCATCCCTTTCGCCTGCTCGCGTAACGGTGGTGGGCGGGCGGTGCTGCCCCGCTCGCTGGCTGGCAACGGGCTGGCGGCCGCCGGAAGCCGGTGCAGCGCCGGCCGCCGCAGCGCCACCCGAGGGCTTCCGGCGCCGGCGCGATTGCGCGACCCGCCGCGCCGCATTCCAGGCCGCTCTGGTTGGCGCCCCGCGCAGCGCCGCTCCGCACCGAGCTGTATCTCGCGCTCTCGCAACAGCCTCTCGCCCGCGGCGGCCCTCCGCCCGCTTTCAACCACAGCGCTGTTTAATTCGCTATATGCAATTTTTCTGAGCTTGAACGTCACCATAGTGACGTCACTGTAGCGACATATAAGCTCCCAAATTCAAAGCTCCCTGGATGAAACTGTCAACAGCTAATACCTGCCAGAAGCACGGTTAGAAAAATCGCACTGTTGGCATTTTTTGCACGCCGGAATACAGAGTTTTTCCATGGCCAAGCGTAACGGTGGTCGACAGCATGATCAATTTTCTGCGCCTCCGCAGTTCAAGTTTCGCATCATTTTCGCACATACACAGAAGATCCAGATTTCAGTAGATTGCTGTAAGATCTAAGACATGCGCAGATGTTACAGAATCTACGCTTCGCAACTCGAACTGCGAATGCGGAATAACGATCTGCGCATGGGCAAAGGCACCAAATTGCTGTCGACTGCGATGCAGAGTCTCTAATCACTAGGGATTTTTGCACAGTGAAGCACCTTAGCACGAATTACGTTTGATCGTCTGCGCATGCGCCAGAAATCGAACTCGAAATGATACGCAATGAATCGCAAATGAAATCATGCTCTCGCAACAGCGTCACGCCCGCGGCGGTCCTTCGCCCGCTTTCAACCACCGCGCTCTTTAATCCGTTACTCACTTTTTCCACAGCGTAGCGTCCAGTAATCAACAACACCATCGATCTTCTGCGCATGCGCAGTTCAAACGTCGCATTATTTTTATATATCGTATAATTTTTCATCATATGACATCATTTTTGATCATACACGCTTGGGCAGAAGATAGAGACTGCAGTCTACTGCTGTACGCTACGTAGTGCAAAAACTCCCTATTTACAACAATCTCTCGACCACTCTATACTACTTTCGATCTTCTCGAACTGCGCAAGCGGAGAGGCTCGAAATCGCTGTCGCTTGATTGATGTTGATTGATGCTAAAAGTCTCTAATCACATGGGGCATTTTGCACAAAGTGAAGCACCTCGGCGTATACTAGTACGTTTGGACCTTTGCACATGCGCCAGAAAGCGAATTTTTGGAACCATTTTACGCTCTGCAAAAACACTCTGATAATACCAAGCTCATTATTGAAACCAGGAAGGAAGCTTACACATTTACGACCTTCATTTTCCTGGTATGTTTTCACAACGGTGGTGAGCTGTTGTCTTCCATTGAATGTTCGATAGGGAAATTTCCCCCACGAGAGATAATAGAGTAAGAATGAGATAATGGTTAAGTCGAGATAGTGAAACTCTGATTTTTTAATTTATTTATTTTCTTGTTGATTTTTACAGAGATCAGTAAAACTTATACTACACATGTTTTTGATGCTTACAACTAACTTACTAAACTTAATTTAATTCATGGGTGAGGAATCCATCTTGGTACCTCTTGTAGAAATCTGAGAAGCCATTCATACCAGTCACCTCGTCAAAACGCCTATGACACTGGGGGTTTGAACCGAATACCTTTCGCTCAACTTTCTTGAGACTCAAAGTTATGTGCCACCGGGACCGGCATCCTCCCCTGACACAAGCTTCAAATTCCAGTACTCGCCATTGCACAGGAAACGTCATTCTCGAATGTGTCACGGTAGTCCATTGGCGACCCATAGCGCAGCATGCATTGCGTTCCTCTGAGTACCGGGTTTCAAATCGTGATCACTCCGCACGAGCGGGCAATGTCATGTCAAAGGCTGTGTGAGAGCGACTCGTAATGTAGTGCGTCCGCTCCCTCTCCTGATTTTTAAATCCTGGCTTCTCCATTTGCGGAGAAAACGTCTTTCTGAAAGGTGCCACTCGCCGTGTGTGAGTGTTCTGTCACGAGGCGACCACCACGCTCACTACCGTCTTTAGAGTAGAAGGTTTCAAATTTTGATCACATCACCCCTTGTAGGGGAAACGTCTTTTTCGACGATGTGAGCCGTAGACTGGAGATCCGCAATGCAACGGTTGTGGCATCATACGGGTGTAATCAGAACACAGACGAGAGTGGGTTGTAAGAACAATAAGTTTATTCATAAACTAGGCCGTAGTCACAAATAACAAATTGCACTGCTTACAATTAACTAAAAAAATAGAACCCACTGCTAGGAGAGATATTTTACTGAACGGCTACCACACCGCTCTACTCTGAGACCTAATGCATGTCTCGCTAGTCACGACAACGAATTGCCGGCCTCTTGCCCACGTGCGCCACTCGCACAAACTTACGCACAACCAGCCGCCGACGCTGCTGAGAAACAAGAAGAGAGAGGCATTGTTCTCGTGCCTTTATATAGGCCCTTCGGCGCTACACGCCGCCCCCATTGCCTCCGCCGTGTCCGCGCTTGGGCAGAAATTCCCAATGCGTCCTCATCTGCGCCCTTTGTTAAACATCCGGCCATCTGCCGCGTGTTTGTCACCGTTGTCTCCGAGTACAGAGTTTCAAACAGGCATTCGCTCGGCAGCAGTGGTCGAGGCAACATCGTGTAGCCCGCTCAGTGTAGCTCCGCGGTCTGTGACTAGTTTGCGTGTTATCATCGAACTCAAAAAGTTTGTGTCAGTGTAAAGTGAGCAGTATACTTCCGTCTACAGAACTGTTCTGATTACGACCTACCTGTTTCTCATTGTGAATGGGGAACAGGAAATAAATGGCCGATACCGAAGCGGCTATCGGAGGGCAGGCCTCTGACTACAGGAGCCAGCCCGTTGAAGGAAACCAGACCGACCGTCCAAGGTACAACAGAGTTGTTGCCAATGCCATGTACCCGGAGAAGGAACAAGGTATTATAATTGAAGGCAAAGACCACAGCACACCCCTCGAACGGTATGTAGAAGCACTAGCAATGATTGTTTCACCTAGTCACATCACGTATGCATCAAAAATTTCAAATAATAGAGTGTGTATATTTTTGAGCAGTAAACAGTTAGTAGATGATGTAACAGAGAAGTACAAGACTATTAATATTGAAGGTTCCTCCCAAAATATTCGTTCTCTTGTTAGTAGGCAAAAGCGCATTGTAATTTCAAATGTTTATCCTATGATTCCTAACGCAGTAATTGAAGATGAACTAGACAAACTAAAAGTGATACGCAGTTCTCAAGTGTCATTTCTCAGAGCTGGTTTCGGTAAAGAGCAGTTCACTCATATCTTAAGTTTCCGTAGACAAGTGTTCGTACCGGAAGATTCAGTAAGCAAGATACCTGAAGCCATACTGATCACATACAAAGGAGAAAGAAACTGGATTTACATGTCTAGCGGCATCATTAAGTGTTTTCACTGTAAGGAAGAAGGACACATTGCCAAAAACTGCAAAAATTTAGACGTTAACCCCAATCAATCGGAAGACGTAATTGAAAATAATGTTTCCCCCGACAACGAACAAAGTGACAAGGTACTCAGTTACCATGAATTCCCCCCACTCGACCAAGGCAAGCCTGTTAAGAGAGCCTTATCACAGATCACAAGTGTTCCCACCAATGAATCGAGTGAACTTCAGGAAGGACAATTTAACCATCCCCAAGGTAGAATTAAAGATGCGGCAAAACAAAATAAGAAAAAGAAAATGAAGGTCGCTAGGGAGAACCCCATTAGTAGTGGCAGCACTAAGAAGAGCATAGTGGAGCAACTAGCTCCAGTGAAAGAAAGAATAGAAGGGTCAAACAATGTACTCACGTACGATCAACTAAAAGACTTCCTGGAAAACACATACGGTGTAAGTAATCCCCTTCAAATATCTCTCAGTTATACCAAAGAGACAGGGAAGCTAATTGAAATGCTTAAAGAAATATACCCATTACTGTCTGACAGAGGAATAAAATCAAGATTTACCAGAATTATGAAGAAACTGAAGGACCCAGTTCTCTCAGATTCTTCAAGAGAATCGTCCGACAACGAAATAACAAGCGAAGATTTTCAAACATGAAGATAAAAATTTTACAATGGAATGTGAACGGTTTTCACACCAGCTATGAATTTCTTCAGAAGATTCTAAAAGATGACAACTATGACATACTGTGCATCCAGGAAACCAATTTCAAAAATAAGTACCATTTCAATATTAAAAGTTATCAATGTTTTTATAAAAACAGATTGGTTTGTGCAAATGCCAGTGGCGGTGTTGCGATCTATGTTCATAACTCGATCAAATGTAGTGAATGCGCCATTACAAGTGACCTAGAAGTATGTGTGATACAACTGTATATTGGCGGTAGTAGCTTTCATCTATGCAATGCATACATCCCAAATGCGTTTCAACTAGAATATCACCACCTAGACAAATTATATTCACAAATATCAGGAGCGGTACTGATAGTCGGTGATTTTAATAGTCACAATTTGATTTGGGGATCAGGCAGAACGGATCGTAGAGGAAAAATTGTTGGTGATTTTGTGAATAATGAAGATTTAATGGTCTTGAACAACTGCAGAAAATCTACATACTTCAACGTGGGCAGCGGAAACTCAACGTGCATCGACCTAAGTATCTGCAATCCAACTTTGGCGAGATATCTGAAATGGAATGTGATGGAGGACCTTCACAACAGTGATCATTACCCCATAACATTGACATATGAGAATTCTATTACACCTGAGGATATCTATGTACCCAGATGGATATTTAAAAAGGCCAACTGGAAGTCGTACCAAGACATCATTGCAGTCAAAGTCCAGAAGCTAAAGAAATTAAACATCGACGATTCAGTACAAATAAATGATATTCTGAGCAACTTTACAGAACTTATACTGTCTACAGCAGAGATTACTATACCCAAAACAAAAAATACTAAAAGTAAAAAGAAACTACCTTGGTGGACAAAGGAATGTGAAGAAGCGGTTATGAATTACAAGCATTGGTTCAATGTATTCAAGAAACATAAAACAAATGAAAATCAATTCAGGTTTAAGTCAGCACGAGCCAGGGCTAGAAGAACCATAAAAGAATCCAAGAGGACCTGCTGGAAGGAATACATATCATCCTTAAACAGTAAACTGAACTACACGGAGGCATGGAAGCAAATCAACGCCATTGATGGAAAATATAGAACAAATTACCCGAAGTTTATACACATGCCAGATGGTCAAGTTATTGAAGACCCGTTCGACATTGCGAACAGCTTTGGAAAGTGCTTCGCCTCTAATTCTAGTGATAAGAACCTTGCAGATGGCTTCATGAAACATAAAGAAGAAACTGAGAGATCTCCCCTAAACCTTCAAGTAGAAGAAGATGAAATAGATGATTCTATACAACTGAATGCACCCATTACGTTTCGAGAACTTAAGGTCAATATACGTCAACTAAAAGACACCAGCGCCGGCCCCGACGGAATACCTAACATATTTATCCGTATGCTCCCTGAAGAAGCTATCAGTGTCCTTTTAGACATTTACAATTATTTATATCTAAACAATGTCTTTCCACAAAAATGGTCAGAAGCAGTTATTGTCCCAATTCACAAACCTGGTAAGGACAAATTTTCAATAGACAGCTACAGACCAATTGCCTTAACTTGTTGCCTGTGTAAATTACTTGAGAAGGTTGTGAACCACAGACTTAAATGGTACCTAGAAAAACATCAGATAATATCACCCCATCAAAGCGGTTTCCGTAAGAACCGATCTGCTTTTGACAGCATTGCAGTAATCGAGAACAGCATCTACAATGGATTCGCCAATAATATGTTTACAGTGTTATTAAGTCTCGACATCGAAAAGGCATATGAGATGGTCTGGCGCAGACGTATCATGGACATAATTACGAAACATGGAATTAAAGGCAACATAGCTAAGTTCGTGAATAACTTCATTAAAGAAAGGTACATTAATGTCAGAGTGAGAGGATCCTTATCAGAGAGATATATGTTGGCAAATGGAGTACCGCAGGGCTCTGTGCTTAGTGTAACCTTGTTCCTGTTGATAATAAATGAACTTCAGACCAAAATCAAACCACCTGCGATAGTCAGCATGTACGCGGACGACTGTAATATATGCATTACAGGTAAACATCTGTCATCAATAGCAGTTATAGCTCAAAACATCTTAGACACCATTCTCGCATTCTCCACTGAAGTTGGTCTAAAATTCTCGAAGACGAAATCTACATTCATCATTTTCTCCAGGAAACGATCCACTGAGAAGACTCTTATCCTTAAACCTGGGTGAACATAAGATAAATCAATGTAAAACCTTGAAAGTCTTAGGCCTCATACTTGACGAAAGGCTATCCTGGATACCTCACATTAAAAACTTGAAAGTGGAATGCACCAAAAGACTAAACTTGATGAAAATCATAAGCCACTCAGCGTGGGGGGCTGACTATACAGTGCTTAGAAGAATATACCAGGCATTGATCAGAGCTAAAATGGATTATGGCAGTATATTCTACGATGCTGCAAACAAGAATATTAAAAGAATACTCGACCCTATCAATAACACTGGTGCCAGACTGATATGCGGAGCATATAGAACAAGTCCGGTAATAAGCATGTTACAGGAAGCTAAATTACCTCCCCTGGATAAAAGAAGAAGAAATCTAGTTGTAGGATATATAATAAAAATTACAGCTAACTGTGGCAACCCTATGAATCAAATTTACCAGTTTACATGCAGACACAAGAAAAAATTATGCTTCAAAAAGAAATTACCAAAACCAATTTCTTTACGGGCTATACAAATACTAAGCACGATATCAGAAAACATTCCCCCTCTTAAACCTATCAGTGTCACTGACTATGCACCATGGACTATGCAAGACATTAAAGCTGTGGAACTGACAAACAATTCTAGGACGACAAATACTCACAATAAAGAGATAAGAGCCAGAATAGGAGAAGAAATCGCCAAATATAAGAACTACAACAAAGTATACACAGATGGCTCGAAGAGCAGCAACTTGGTGGGATGTGCCGCTGTAACACCAACAAGAGTAATATCAAGCAAACTGCCCGACAAGTACTCCGTTTTGTCCAGCGAGTTATACGCCATCATCACAGCATTAGACTACATTCTTGAAGACGGTGACCATAAATATCTGATAGTAACAGACTCCAAATTGGCTCTATCAACTATTGGAAATGCGTTTTATTCAGGACATCTGCTAGCGTTAGACATCATTAACATGTTAAGAAATTCCCACATTAAAGGAAAAGACATAGTTTTTGGATGGATTCCGGCTCATGTGGGTATCAGTGAAAATGAGCTGGCAGACAGATCCGCAAAAGAGGCATCACAACTTGATGAAAGAAGTAACCTTCCCGTAATACCAGAAGACTATCACGCCCATATAAAGAGAAATCTACAAGAACTGGACAGGCAAGAATGGAATAATAATGCTCGCTGTAAACTAAGAAGTGTCTGTGAATATGATTTATACAATCCGGCCACATCCTTCTGTAGAGCTGACCAGATTGTGTTATCTAGATGCAGAATAGGTCATACTAAGCTCACTCATGCCAACTTGATCACCGGGAATTTGACTGTCATGTGTAATGTGTGTAATGTTTCAATGTGTATTAACCATTTATTTTTGTGCCCCAGGTTTGAGGACGACCGGGTGAGACATGCTGTAAATAATGATATGAAAATAGTGCTAAATGACAAAGAAAAATGCAGTCGATTTGTTAATTTTTTGAAGGCCATTAATTTGTACAAAGAAATTTAAAATGTATAAATTATTAAAAATGTATATGTATATGTTATGTAAAAATGTATATCTATATGTAAAAATGTATTTGTATATGTATATATAAAAATGTATATGTATATGTTGTTAATATGTCTGTCGCTAATAACCTCAGCAGTTGATGCGACATAAAATAAAATAAATTAAAAAAAAAAAAAATTAAGAGTTTCAAATCCATCCAAAATAATTTGCGCCGGAAACGTTTTTCTGGATAATGATGAAGCTGGGCGTACAGAGGCAACTGCAGTGCGTTCGCTTTTCATTCTGGGTAACAAGGTTCAAAGCCGTGCCTTTCCATGTGGAATGTGCGATTGCCAGAACGGGTTTAAGGCAGGTTTTCTCGAGGTTCTCTTGTTCCCTCTGATCATAATTTCGCTCTCGACCAGACGATTTTTTCTATTTGTAATGGCCTTCGCCATTCCTTGTATGCGAGATGGGTTAACAGAGTATGGAGCGTACAAAGAATAATCGGGTACCATCAAGTGCCTGCACATGACTAACGTAGAGTTATCCATTCTGCTTCATGTATTTTTATATCTCAGATATATGTGAAGCGAGAGTGCGCTGACTTACCTACAGGTGGGATTTTCCTACCGTCTTCCGCATGATCGATAGCTTTAGAACACAGTTTTAGGCCATAGTAGAATGAAGGAAATGTTTGCGGTTAAATATTGAACGAATGAATTTACTTTGCTCAAAAGTTGCAGTTCAGTTCCAATTCAGTTCTTTAGAAAAGATGCGAAATACATATAATTTAAGTTTTGGAACGAAGTCAATACCTCAACTTAGTTTCCATTGTGTGCATAATAACGCATGAGGCAATGTTAAAAACGACACACGCGGGGGGTATCGAATGGAAACATTTTCTTTGAATTGAAAAATATTATTTTGAAAAGTCGAAATGTGAAACATAATAGAGTTGATTGAAAACAGCTTCCCTCTAATAAAAGCTGTACCAAATCAATGTCCCAGGTCTACGGTTTTATTTTCTTTTTCTTTTACCTACTATAGAAATGGATATTTAATAGTAACAGTATTTGACGTAAACTGTGCAATGATAAACACTTCAAATATATGAAATGATTAAAAAAGGTTTAGAGAAAAATGTGATTGCTTTTATGGGTTTAGCAATTCCGAAAGCATCAGTGAATACTCGCTCGGCTATCAAGATGTCAGAACATACATTGAGAAATTTGATTGAAAAAATATACCAATAAGGTCTCAGCACTTTGGTAAGATTCTACGAAACTTCGGTATAAATAATTAATTAATTCAGAATTTCTCTAACTGCAAATGATGTACTCAGATCTGATACGGCTATCAGCTGCATCTGAGACAATATAACTAACAAACAGGGTTCCGGCAACCACAGGCCTTTACTAATAGTATAAAAACGTCGTGACTACAACAGTAAAACGCTAAAATTGACGTCTGATGTTTTGTCTGGTATGAGTTCGGTCGTCCCGAACCGTTTGGCAAACAAGTTTTCCTACTCCTGACAAGAATAATGACAGTTCTTTTTACGTTTACAATCCTATTGCTGTGTATTTTTACAACTCTGCATAAATTGTCGGAACCTCTAGAACAATTTGATTACAAATTATATCATTTCCACACATTGTAGTAAGATCAACAGGATCATGTTACAAAGAAATAAAAAGAAAAATTAAAATCACGCCTGGTTTCGTGTATTTAGAAACGAAAAGGGGACAGGATCCGATAAATTACCTCTTAGTATGGCGTCTTCTACTCGCGAATGGTAAACACACACATGTAATTCTGATGAAACGAGACGGGCGCTAATCTTTAGAAAGCGCGTTACGTGAGACGCTGGGAAGTCCGTCTGCGAGGACACTCGCCGGCCAGCGATGGAATTCACCTGCGGCCACACCTTCACTTGCGACACGGGCGCTGGCAGGAGCTCCGGCAGCTCGGTCAACGAAAGCGCTCACCAACGGACGGCTTCCCCACACACACGTTCGAGGGACATCTCGCACAGGCGCACTGGCGGATCGATGACGGGGGTCCATGGGGGCTATGCCCCCTCCCGAAAAGACCTAGACTATTCGTTTACCTTCCGTTATCTGGTAAAAGTGATTTAAATATTTATTTATATTCGAATTATGTAATTATTTAAACAATACCATGGTATAGCATAATATCTACAGTATATAAATAACATACGATATAACAACAAATGTGTTTATTGTTTAACAAAAATCTACGATGGTCTGCTGGATTCGCCCCTGCAAAGGTGGTTAACTGAATCCGTTGGATTTGTACTTTGCTGTCATTTTAAGGGTCTGTTGGTTATTTGAATCTGTACTCATTTCGAACTTTCAAAGTGAACTCGTATGATGGTAAAAATTAAGGAATGGTGCTGTAGCTTCCCTTGTCCAGAGTCTTGCGAATGGTGGTCCAGATGACGCCGCATCCAAGGCTGAGATGCTGATGCTTGGACCACCGTATCATGGCCTTCTTCAGGGCACTGCACTCCAGGGCACTTCAGCTCAAAGGAAGACATAACGATATGATAAGCAAAATGTCGGCATCTTACCCTTCGACGCGACGTTATATGGACGCCGTTTGGAAAAAATAAGCAAGGTACGAATAATGTAAGTCTACACAGGTGTCTCTTCATCTGCACCGAGGGTTACGAGTTCGAATTCCATTGAAGGTATTGGTATTTTTTTGTTTGTTATTGTTGGGTGAAATGCACTCACCATCTTCAATCCCAACCCAACATCATCAATTTATAATTATTGGTATAATTTCAGGTACCCAGACTACTACTATTTACGTACACTAAAAATAAATAATTTTTTGCAGTGTATTTAGTTCTAAAATGTTAATACATTTGTAATTCTCTATAAATTACATCGTCAATCATTTCAGCAAGTCTCTCTCAAGACACGTCTTGTTAATGAATGTTACTATTACACGAATTTACAACTTTTTTAATAATTTGGTTTTATTAAAAACTGAAGAATAGTATAAAAAACCGTCTGCAACTTCATTCCCAGATTCTCTTCTTTGTCTTATCCCAAGAGTGTCGATCATTTCTCAGAGTTGCAGCTGTGGCATTGCTTCTGCTGTATGCAAAATTTCATCTCTGTACGAAAGAAAGATTCGTAATATCTCAACTAGCCACAGAAGCATTGTCCATTGAATACGAAACGCTTTTTAAACTTAACGAATTCTAAAAAAAAAGGAAAATGAGAAAATTGTGACAAAAAAATATAAAAATGAACAATAAAGATGAAAATAATGATTTCACAATTATCCAAGAAAATGCGAACGCTTGAACAAGTGAGACATATTTGTGCGCTTTCGTCAAGGCACGCTTTCATCTGCCCGTCGACAGCACGAACGAAAAAGTCCATTTCCCCAAGGACCGCGAACACGCAACGTATCTCTCGGCGTCAAGAGGGCGACCCCGGAAGGCAGGAACCCCCAGTCGAGCGGCTCTCGGAACCACTTCACACGCGAACTGTCGCCGGCAATCTGGCGCAAAGTAGGTTAAACACGCGTCACCGTCTACGCGTTGACGCAGCGACCATGAATGCGAGTTAAAAAGGGTAAGGAAAGAAAGTAGATAAATGACCAAAAATATTACAAAACGAGAGAAAGGAACAATAAAAAAGGAGACAAAGGAACCTATGGTATCCCAGTTACCCAAAATAACAGTAGGTACGACGAGAAATGAAAAGCATTAGTCGGCTCCCCTCGACGTCATCTTACATCCGCTTCTTGACAGAGCGTAATGTCAGTTTCCGCTAAAGATTGCCTTCCGGAGGCGGTAAAAATCCAGATGTCAATTTCTCCAAGGACCGCGAATATGCAGTGTATCTCCTGGCTTCATCTAGCGACCCCGGAAGGCACAGAAGGAACCACTACGATGTGAACTTGCACCAGGAATCTAACGCGTCACCGACGACTGACACTATGGTATGAAGTGCCCCAAAGAGTTGAAAAAAAGAAAAAGTCGAGAAAAAAGTAGATAAAGAAAACAAAAAAGATAAAAACAACAACAGAAAGTCACGGTGCTCCAGTTACCGAAGAGATTGCAGACAAGTCCGAAAATATAAAACAATCTCATTTTTGTCAAGAGGATCCTTCATTCGCATAGCGAAAAAAACAACAGCTCCACTGAACCAAGAACACGTAACAAATTGTTGGTGAACAAGAATCTGCACATCAAAATCGTCAGTCAAATCAGCTGAGCGGGGCCGTTTATTTTGCGACCATAGGTAACTTCTGTGTATTAGCTCTATCGCGTGAACTATCTTTCTGAAATTTCACAACTAAATATTGATTTTTTAAAACTATAAATGTGTTTATTTTCTCTAAGCTCATAAAGAACCGGAGAGCTGGTTGAGCTGCAACAACATTGGCTATTTCCTGAGTTTTCTGTATCAGCCTGCCAGGTCGCTTAACAGATGCACGGTTTAATAATTTATAACTTTACATGTTACATTTATAACTGAAACAACGGTGAGCTATAACCTAAATTTATTTAATTAGTGAGTCTGTCACGTTTACTTTCCTGGTACATTTATATTTTAACAGAAAATACTACTACCCTACTTTTCAGGACTTATCTTACTATTTACACGAATCAACGTAATGTGTGTTTAGAAAAATCTTGACAGAGACTGAGTGTACATTTGAAAAGTTTGAATTGCAGTCTATTGTTCTATTTCCAGTTAACAGTCTGGCAGCATTTACGATAACTATTTTTAAACAGATTGTTGGTGATCTGTTTTCCGAAATAAAAAGTTCGTAAGATTTGTCATTTGTCCTTGTCTTGGACCCCGAATAGACAATACATTCCGGCGCCAAGTCGACAAACCCCGGAAGGCGCCAGCGGAACCATTTCGGCGCGAACTGTCACCGGCATTCGGGGGCGAAGTGTGTTAAAACGCGTCAGCGACGGAATTGACGCAGCGGCGGGGAATGCCGCGGAGGCTTCCACGAAATCCAGGCGTTGACCCTCCGCGCGGAGGCGCTTTCTACCGGCGCGCGCGGCCTCGCCGCTGGCGACGCGCGTGGAAGGGGCGGGGCGGGGCGGGGCGGGGCGGGGCGGGGCGGGGCGGGGCGGCGCGGCGGCAGGAGAGACGCACAGGTGTACGAGGAGGCGGGCTAGCGGAATGAATGGTGGAGTGGAATTCCGTGAAGTTGTCGTTTGAGATGTTTCTTGGAGTTAGATGTTGAGAATTGGTGTTTTTTACGCACCGTATGAGATTTGGCCAGAGATTGCGTGACGTTGTTTCAATTAATGTTGAAAACATAAAGTACAGATCTCGTGTTCAATGAATTCAAACGTTTTCACTGAAAGAAGTTGAAGTTCATCAAGTCAATACATTTATTGTCAGGAGGGGAGAGGGGCTCAGGTGTACGAGGAGGCGGGCTAGCGGAATGAATGAGGGAGCGGAATTCCGTGAAGTCGTTTCTTGGAGTTAGATGGAGTTTTTTACGCACCGTTAGAGATTTGGCTAGCGATTGCGTGAAGTTGTTTAAATTGATGCTGAAAACAAAGTGTAGATCTCTTGTTTGATGAATTCAAACGTTTTCACTGAGAGAAGTTGGAGTTCATCACTCAATACATGACAGGAGAGAGGTGAGGCACAGATAGAGGAGATAGTAGTTTATATGGGGTAGTTCTTTCCACTGTGCCTAAGGTGTAGGAAGAGACGGAGGGGGGCTAGCGGAATGAATGGTGGAGTGGAATTCCGTGAAGTCGTCGTTTGAGATGTTTCTTGAAGTTAGATGCTGTTGAGAATTGGTGTTTTTTACGCACCGTATGAGATTTGGCAAAAGATTGTGTGACATTATTTCAATTAATGTTGAAAACATTAAGTACATATCTCGTGTTCAATGAATTCAAACGTTTTTACAGAGAGAAGTTCATCAAGACATTGCATTTATTATCAGGAGAGGAAAGAGGCTCAGGTGTACGAGGATGTGGGCTAGCGGAAGAATGGTTATTATTATTTATTTACATCAAAAACAGTTAAAAACTGCGTGTAACGAGCTATGGGGAGAAGTGAAAAGATGATGGAGCGGAATTCCGTGAAGCCGTTGTTTCAGATGTTTCTTGAAGTTCGATGGTGTCGAGTATCGGTTTTTACGCAAAGTTGGAGATTTGGCAAGCGATTGTGTGAAGTTGTTTAAATTGATGCTGCAAACATGAAGTATAAGATTTCTTGTTTGACGACTTTAAATGTTTCCACTGAAAGAAATAGACGTTTGTAATTCAATGCATTTATTATCAAATGTTTCACAGAGAAAAATCCTTGGCATTACCATTAACTCGCTGAGTTGTATCCTGAACGTGTCTATTCTACGAGGGCGGCTCTTCAATAACAATGTACCACGTAAAGTTTGAAATCCTCACGACACAATTCACTTTCAGTTGCACTGAATTTGTTATTATTACGAATCCAATCAACTTTTATGTATTATTACATTTCCCTGCTTGTTCTTAAGGAACTGAAAGATATTTAAATAATTAGATTCTGTGTAATAATGAATAACAAGGAATCATCAGATACATGTTTGTAATACTCATATCTTATAAGTGATATTTTAAAACAACACTCAGCACTGTCTAGACTTTCTAAAATTCAATGTACTCTTAATGAATAACATTGAAAAATAAATTTAGTTTACATTTTTTCGGCAAGAAAATTTGTTCACTTCCTAATTATTCTATTATTTCATGTGCATATTTCATTTTGAGGAATTAAGAGGAGTTCGTATTATGAAGCGAAACCAAAAGAAGTAATTGCATTTATTTTTAAATTTGTACTTCTATTTTTACAGAATGACAGTCTCCCGACATGAAAGGGGTAGCGTTAGACGTACATTTCTTCAATCATCATCCATGACCCAATCACACTAACGAGACAACATAAACCCTTCGCTTCAACAGTTCTTTGTGACACGATAGCTACTCATTATCGCCTTTACTTCACAAAAGTGGTCCAAGAAACAATCTTGCTGCTGAAACCGTACAATTAGCCGAAAGTGCTGTAGTATTAGTCCTCACTTTCGTAGTAGCTCTTTTTACTTCCACAGAGAGCGCTGCTGAGAGATGCCGACGATGAAAAGAAAGAACGACAGTGCAACGTAAAGAGAAAAACACGCCTATAAACGTTCTTTAAGGCGCAACCGTATGTAAACACAGGGCGGAGGAAACGGGACATGTGAAGGCAGCGGAAGAGATGACCAACACAGGCAGCGCTGTGACGTCACGCCTAACAAATTAAAGGACAAACGAGACAAAGGGAACCACTTGGAATGTAAACCAGAACGTAAGAGCGGAAAACGACGGAGAGAACGAAAGTTTAGATGCGTGTTGAGGCGGAAAACGAAACACAGGAAGCTGCCGCGCCGTAAAGAAGGAAAAGGACTTTTTCTGGATTCTGAATAGTGGCGAGAGAAATGGATACACCGGTGTGTAGAGATTGAGAACGCCCGGAAAGAATGATGACGGATGAATTCCAAATATCGCTCTGTTTTTACCCAAACGAGTAGGCAAATTGATGCGTTTGTAAATTTTTGAAGGTGCCGAAGAAAACCGAAAGGGTGAAATGTAAACAATATGAGAAATGCATTGCTAGCAATGTGTTAAATGATAATGATAACAACCGGACATTTGTTTGGATGTAAAAAATGGATATGAAAAATCAGCCTTTTAGTAGTTCAACAAGCTAGTACAGCGATCGTTCGTTCAGATGACTTGTTTGGCCTGCCGGCTTCCCAAAAGGTTTATGACCTTCGGAGTATAGTTCCACACGACTCGCCGCTTGGGATTCGTTGACTTGGTACACTGAAAAAAAAGATACCATAAATCACAACAAGGTTTCAATAGTTGAACTAAACCTTCATGCACCAAATGGAAACATTGCTTCGTTAGGCATATACCGAGTAAGATCAACAAATATCAATAAGTAAAATAAAAATCCCGCTTGTTGAACTATTATGCTCGTGATTGTTGAGCGGTTTTTGTTGCAGTGTACGGATACCTGTATGCTTCCGCACAGATCTCCTGGTTATAAGGGCATGTGGACTTCTCCTGGACCCAGCGGCATTCAGCTGTATGTCGCTGTGACAAGTGTGTGGGAGGAGGGCACCGTGGAGGGGGGTAAAAAATCTGCCCTGTTCCCGCCTGGTTCCCGCGCTTATATGTTGCTCGTGTCTGTCCAGCAGAGAGTACTATAAGGGAATGATATGGGAAGGCCCTATTTATTAGTGTGGATTACATATCTGGTGGTAATTTTTTAGTAGACTCCAGAGTCAGAATTACATATTGATGTGAAAGACTTTATTCATTGGGCGTGAACGGAATATTCGAATTAGGTGACCATTAACTTCGTATTGCTTCGTATTTCATTTTTCGAACAAGAGTTCTCTTTCTGGAATGCAGCAAATATGCCGCATTGAATGCAATGACAACAGTTTGTCAGAGAGTGGTGCCCTTTGAAGGTGGTGCCACAATGGAATGGATCAACATTTTGAAGGTATGTATACATGCCTACCCAGAAATGCATGTTTTTAGGTTACTAAGCCCTATTAATCAGAGTTACCAGTAAATTAATTGTAAAATTCCCCAAAAAGCTTGTGTTGAACATGATAAACCAAATAATTTTACATCACCAGTTAAAACAATTGTATACATACATTGGTGAATTTCTTCAAGTTTCCTACTTGGTTATAATTTACAAAAACAAATTTGTTATGATAAATTATTAGTGATGATCAACAATTCTTACAAATAATATTATATTTTTGACATAGTCAATGTCATGTTGCTTTAAAATAAAGGATAATGTAATGCATTATAATTGGAAATATTTTTTTAATATTTTATTTTTTTTTTCACTTTCTCTGTATTTGTTACTTTATTATTATTATTATATTAAAATGACTATATGAAATACATTAAATATTAATTAATATTTGTCCTTTAAGCTATATAAGAAATTCAAATGCCATTGTGTTCAACTATTTATAGAGAACTGTTTCCAAATTCTTATTTTGCATTCAAGAAAACGTGCAGGTCTCCTCCCTCATGCATCACATACATTTTTTACTGTTTTTTTACCAAATAAATAAATAAACATTGAATTCCCTGCAAAGGACTTGGTTAATTGTTTTAAAAAAAGTACTATTAAAGAATAAGTTATATGATTAGTTTTTAATACACAATTGGGCATTGCAATTGTACTGTTTACAATAAAGTTTAATGTTTTACCAATCTTATGACATATTTTTAACATAGTCTCAAAGTGTCATTAATGTCAATTAGAAATTGTATAATTGAATGTTGTGCAGTTTAACTATGCATAACTTAAAATCACACAAATTAGGGGTTCCCAGTGTTACGCATAATCCCAAAGATATGTGGTAGGCTTGTAGATGATTCAGGATGTACTTCAAATTTTCTCTGGGTAGCTGAATTTCTTCTTAATGCTCACTATTCCATCAAGTTTATGAAACATAATTCTATAATATATTTATAGAAGAGTGGTTTTCCATTGATGCTGTACCAAAAAAATATATACTTCAGTGAACTCAATCAGAAGTCATTTAAAAGTGTTTTCTTATGTACTATAAATATTCAGAATTTTCATTGTTGAAATTGAGGCTAAAATGTCACGTGTTTTGTAAATATTCAAACAAACTGCCATGTAGACCTTCAAAAAGTTTCTGCTATAAATCCTTTCTATTTACTTTTTAATTATATTTTCAAATACTGTTGTGGGGAGGTACTATTGTGTTAATTTTATTCTTTACTGTTGATTGTTGCAGATACTATGAATTGCCTACAAGATCAAGATTATGATAATGTATTAGAAGGTGACTGCTAATTTACAACATGGACTTCTGTGATACTACTGTACCTATTATTTACCTTCACAAAATATATAGTCATTAATGGTTCAATTTTTTTAGTGACAACTGCTATTAACTGTCAGGTTATGCTACAAGGATCTGTGCTTGGACCTTTGCTAGTAGTAATATATATGTTAACGTTATTCCAAACTCCTCTGATATTTCTGTAATTTCTTATGCAGATGATACAACATTAATAAGCAGTGAGCAAATTCTTTTTTCATGTAGACACTAATGACTGAATCTTTTAAATGATTTTAAAGTTGCTTGTCACTAAATGAATTAAAATTAAATGTTAAGAAAACCGTATTTATCAAATCTGTGCTTAGATGACAAAATGATATGTGATTTTGTCATGGCATGAGTCATTCTTGTTTGTTAATATTTAGGAGGAGGAGGCAACGGAGCTTGTAGTTTACAAAGAAAAAAAAACAGTGTTGGCAAATTGCAATAAGACAAAGTCCACAGACTAATTTTTCATTACATCTTGATGCATATATTATACTTATTGATGATACTGCATACACATTTTAACAAAATTATTATCTTGTAAAAGTGTTAAAAAATTGTTAAAAGTTCTGAAACATCTAATATAATCATATAAATATTTGTCATTAGCCAGTATTTGTGGCTATCTGTTAAAATTAAAAATTGGCAAGCAGTGATTTGTATTAATTATTAGCCATACACATGTTTCGGGAATCTTGTCTTGGCTTTGGTGATTCTACAATGAGGATAATGGGTGATTGTGTTTAATTGGTATATGATGAAAAACTAGCTTAGGTGAACAATTAGAGTGGATGTGATCTTGGGATGAACAGTATATAATTTTTAGAAATATGATGGACTCCCAAGTATCATGGATTAATCATGTGAAACTTAACCCCAAGCTCAAATTCAACAATTCTTTTGTTCTTATTAAAAAAATAAGATAAAAAAATACCTAATTATACCAAACTTGTTTCCTTTGATGCGAACAATTTATTCACCAACATACCACCCTCTGAAGAAGATGTCTGTATAAAACATACTATTATGAATTCTTAATCTTCTTTTAAAATCAAAATAGATCTAATTAAAATATTGAACTTGCACATTGAAGATAATTTTTTCAAACTCTATGACAAAATTAAAAAAAACAAAAAAAAAAACTACAACAACAAAAAACAAAACAAGGGTCTTGCTATGGGTTTGAACATGTCTCCATTATTTGCTGGAGTGTTTATGAACTATTTTGAATGGAATTTATTTAACTCTTTTGTTAGGCACACCATTTGTCAGAATGGATTGAGTTGTCCTGGGTCTCATAGAACCATGCAATATTTTTTTAAATTTTGAGATCAATCTTTGGATCTATTGCAGGAAAGTTGTTTTTTTATTATTGCCTTGGAAGTGTTAGCGGAGTATTTGAAATGAAATTTCAGTATTTACTGTTTATTTTCATGATTACTTATTTTACATACTGATGTAGAAAAAGAAAACAGAACATTATGTAAAATCAGTATTAAACACGGAGTCATAATTATTTCCTGTCTTTATTTTTTATCAATAGCATTGTTGCTTACATTAAAGATTTTTTTTTTCAAAAATTTGTGTGTGATTGCGTAAACATAGGAAAGTATCAAACTTTTTACACACATTTCACAAATTTTTTTTTGTTTCCTTTATTGCATGTAAGCATACACCTATTTCTCTTTTTACTTTGGGGTTCGGGATAAATTTTACTTCAATTTTCAGGTTTTCTCTATTTAGTCAGCATTTGTTGAATTTCTTCTTGTAATAGTGAACCTTCTTTGCTGCTGCTGCTGGAATAACAAACTTTGAGCCAAATTATTTCTTTATGTACTCTCATAGATGAGGGTATTGTTAGCCATTTCCTAAATAAATTACTCATCCTAAGCATAAACCAAGCTATAAATAGTATTGAATCTTGGTAACCAAAATTAATATAAACAAATAACAAGAATATTAAATTTGTAAATTGAAATATTAAAAGAAGCAAACAAAAATACTTTCGAAAATAGTTTTCATCTATATTTTAAGCTATAATTTAAACAAATCTTAGTGCTTTTATAAAAAAAATATTAATTAAATTAAAATTTTTTTTGACCGATAATATAATTTGCTAATTCATTTCATTGCAAAAATTACTGTCAGGGGTCCCTAAAACATGCTTATTTATTAATGTATTTATTAATCCAGACTAGCGTTACTGATTGCATGTATACATCAATTTATGTTGTCATTTGTTTGCAGTTTAGTTTGTGTCAATATATTGTGAATTATGTTATAGTTTACACATTTTACTCAACTAAATAAATATTTTAATGTTGTATTTGAATAATATTTTTTTCTAGGTACATGCTGTTTTGGTATATTCATTATATATGTACCTACAATATATAACTTAATTTATTCAACAATGCAGATGTTAGCGATGCTTATATAAAGCCCCATAACAATCAGATTGCAAAATGTAAGCTTTTGAGGCCTTTGGAGTATTTTTTTAGTGAAATTATATTATCTTGCGATGTCTGGTTGTGTAGTTAAATGTATACATCTGTTGTTGGATCAAAAGTATATAATGAATATTGTATTAATAGCAGGTACTATGCATAACCCATTCCCATGGACATCCATTCCTTCATACGCCAACGTTCAGTAACTTGCTACACCCATAAGGAATGTTTAAATAAGGCAACACGGATGGCTGGATCCTTCAACCAGTATTGCTCTATGCGCCGACTCGGAAGGCCGGCTCCTTATCAGTATCGCCCGGATACGCCATGACTGTAGTCTGGCTCCTCCAACCAGCGTGCACGCTTATGCCGAATAGGAAGCTTGCTCCTCCGATACGGATGCAACTCGTAGCCGGGTTATTCTGACAAGGTTCATTCAGAGGTGTGCAACAAGGTTTTCTTCACGATGCATCATTTCGTTCCAACAATCTCCGTCACGAAACAGTAACACTGCTCCTGGTTGGGCATATACTAACATGCGTTCCCTTGTTACAGTATAAAGGATCAGGTATACTGCAATTGTTCTTTTTTTTTCCGTGTACATCACTGATTTTGAACCCTCTTTGTAAGCAAGGACGATCCAGCCGATCATTTGGGGTGGGGGGCATCGTAGATTTCTGTCAAATAATCAACATTTTTGTTATTATATTTTATATTATTTATGCACTATAGGTACGATACAATGCAATATTATTGTTCACATAATTACATAATTCGAACATAAATATTTAAATCAATTTTACCAAAGAAAGGAAGATAAACCAAAACTTTAGGCCTTTTTTTTGGTGTTATGGCCCTCCCCCTGGATCCGCCATTGTAAGCGAGAGTGATTTCTTCTTAAATTCTTTTTTTGGTACGATAAATTCAATCTTTCTCTACTACCGTTCTCTTGTACAACTTTCTACCAATAGTATGAAAAATTATTACTTTTGAACAGCAAATATTGATATGTCGTATGCATACACTGACCATGTGCACTTTCTTGGTGATGGGAAACTTAAAGTACGCAACGTCTGACCTTGGCGAATACGTTACCGAAATCAGCAAGGATCAATTAACAAAATGAAAGAAACCAAGTATTTTGTAGACTAATGTTAAGATTATATCATGTGCAAATACATGGTACCAAAAATATTTAGGAATTATTCTATTTTTCTTCAAAGATTTATTGTCGCAGTAGCATGTGAATATCCTTGACAACGTTAAGCGAAGTTTGTGTAATAAGTAGACCTCGGATTCTAAAGTTTTGTCAAATTTCTTGGCTTCTTACTCTCCAAATTTCTGTTTATACCAACATTTTAGGTTGCAACGAGTGGTACTTAAATTTGATGGAGCCTAATTTGATCTAATTTTACGTTAGGGCTTAATAAGACCTATTTTTCTTGATAGAACCTAACATTGCCTAATTCGATTATTTAAACAAATAGAGTTCATTTCTTGAAATAAAACTATTTTCACAGGGAAAGAGACCGTTCGAATGAGGAAAATGTAAAAAACTATGTTATTATAAAATCTTGCTTAATTTCCTAACATAATATTTGGAATAATAAACTATAATTAAAACGTCCGTCTACAATTTATATAATTTTACTAACTTAGGCTATTGCTGAATGAGATTGTCAGCGGCATAAAAAATGTCTGAAAACGTGTCATGTTCGCATTCCTGAACGATAAGTTAAAGCGTGATGCAAACATTTAAGAGCACAATTGGCATACTTGCCTCGCTGTGGTGCGACTCGCTTTGTTCCCCAAAGCTGTCATATTAATAAGTGTAATTCATACAAATGTAGACTAAAAATCCTATAAATTGCTACATTGAACATATAAGATCCTATAAAATCCTAAAATACTGGTAAATCAGAATTTTAACTTTTTAAAATCCAAAAATCCGAGGCTTAGTAATAAGCTACATTTATAAGCGCGTAGAAAACAAACCTTTTAATTTTCTTTTAGTAAATCGAAAGATAATCAAAATAGGGTATGTAGGGTAATATGTTAAAGCAAAATAGGAAATGAAATGGTTAAGCAATATTCCGGAACCTATTTACACGTGTTCAAAAGCGAATTGCTAATACGCACGTCATTCTACGCGAGTAAAATGATGCACATCGGAGGCAAATGAGAACGAAACGTCAGCGATCAGAATATAATGAACTGCTTACGAGCAGAACGAGAGGCAAGTGAGCAATCATCTGCACGCGTCATGCGCCTGACAGGTGATCGTTCCCAATGGGAGAGAGCACGGAACGCGGAGACCGTGACCGACAGACGCAGACATCGGCCTCCCCTCTGAAGGAGACGCGGACACACACACGCGCACGCTATCGCGCAAAAAGGTGAGTCGCGGGCGGTGACGCCGCGCGCGCGTGAGTCAGCCACGGGCGCGAGGCGCCGCCTACACCGCCCCCTCCCCGCCGCCTCTACTGCCACCACAGCCACTCCTACCACAGCCACCGTCGCTCGCCGTCGCCGTCGCCATTATCACTGGCACCACCATTGTCTCCACCACCACCATCACCCTTTGCTACCACCCTCGTCGTCGCCGCCATCGCCACTGCCACCGCCACCGCCATCGCCGCCGCCATCGCCGCCGCCACGCCCAACACTGCCTTCACCAACGCCGCCACCGCCGCCGCAGTCGTCGCTATCACCACAGGGGCGGATCCAGCCATCACCACCATCATAGACATTTGTTAAATAATAAATATATGTGTTATTATATTATATATTATTTTTGGACTGCAGATATGATACTATACAATATTATTGTTTAATTACTTAATTCGAACATAAATAAATATTTGAATAAAGTTTGCCAAATAAAGGGAGGTAAATGAAAACTCTTTCGGGGGAGTGGCAACGGCCCCAATGTCCCCCCTTCGATCCACCAGTGTGTCACCACTACCATTTCCATTGCCACCGCCACCGCCACTACCGCCGTCGCTGTCGCCGATACAGTCACCGTTGTCATGACCGCCACCGCCACAACCGGCGTGGCCGCCGTCACCGTTGTCATCACGGCCACCGCCGCCGCCGCGGCCTCCGAGCGCTCACCTGGGCGCGGGCGGTGGGCGGCGAGGCGGGCGCGCGCGGCGCAAGCGGGTTTCCCGCAGGCGGCGGCGGCGGCGGCGGCGGCGGCGGCGGTCGCGTGCCGGGCGCGGGGCCAACTACCGCCGCTCCCGAGCGGCACAGTTGCGCGCTACGCGCATCTATTGGGCCTAATGGAATCATTAGAGACCGGATTTTTATGTAATTACATATTTTTTGCCTTCCTACTTACCGTTCTCAAAATTGTAATTTTGGCGAATCATCGCCCTCCTAACACAATATCCAGTTTTTTCGTTACGTATTTTTACACATTTAGTACAATAATACATATTTTACATATTTTGTTGTTTTCACAACATATTTTCTTATTCTATCAATTTTCTTCAATTTTATTACATATATGTTATGAAAATAAGTATTTTAATAAAAAATTGAATTTGCCCTTGTATTATTGATGAAATCAAGGGGTCAAAAGTATCATCGGCACCGCGTTTTGTGATTAATTTCCGAGAAAAATTTGCAAAGTCCTGGATTACAATAGATCAAGCTTTTACTACTGACGAGAAAGTTGTATGATACAAAGTGTGCATCAAATTGTACTCTCCAAAATGTTTTTAAAACATTTGTATTAATTTTAAAATTTATTTACGACATTTTTTTTCTAAATGTAATTTCGTTCTATGTGAATACTTTTTTTAATTAGGGAATTTTAATATTACATATTATATCCGATATTACATATTTATTACATATTCTTACTGTTTTCATTACATATTTATGTACATATTTTGACGTTTAATACTACATATTTTCCGGTCTCTAGTAATCATGTCCTCAGCGGATCAAGGGGAGCCATAGTGTCCATGCCTCCACCCCCTCAAAAGGCCTAGAATTTTCGTGTGTTACCTTCTTTTATTTGGCAAAATTGATTTAAATATTTATTTATGTTCGAACTATGTAATTATTTAACAAATAATATTATTGTATAATATTTCTACACTACAAAAATAATATACAGTATAATAATAAATGTTAATTATTTTAAAACAATCAATGATGGCCCCCTGCAAAACGATTGGCTGGCTCCGCCCCTGCATACGCTACGCACGCGGCGGCGCAGGACTTCTTCAGGTAAAGCAATGCGGAATGGGAGCTTCAAGCAGAGGGATTGGGTCTAGAAAGGCCAGTGATAGAAATTTTCTCCCAACCTCGTTCTACAGCAACTCCCAACCCTACTCATTAAGGTATTTTCATTTAATGAAAGGCAATCAAGTAGAAGGCATTAAAATGTTCATTGGAACATAAATGGCTTTAATTGCATTCTGTGAAATTCGTACAGCCACCCTCACGAAGGTAATGACCGAAGTAGTTGACACGTCTGGAAACATTAAATTCTCATTCACTCATACGGTAACGTTTCACATAATCTACTACCTGTTTAAAATTAGTTGTAGGAAAACATACTAAAGAATGTGTCAAACAGGACAATCACGTAATGTCATCATCAACACTCGCCCTGCTGTTCAAAGGAAGAAAGAAACAGAAGGGAGATGCCGGGCTTATCCACTTTCACTGAGGTCCAAACCCGAAAAGTGTTCAGACCTTCTTTCACGAAAACCACTGTGGTTTCCGGACCAGTCACAGATCTCATCTTTTGTTAATTATGGTGCAGATTTTGCTGAAGCGTTTGTATAATAATTCTATAATGCTGAAACTGATAATAAATCTAATGACTTTGGATCGATCTGTGGAATTCATTCTTACAATACCAAATTAATTCCCATTTCGGAAATAGTGGCTTAAATCCTGATTTCACTTCACGAATTCATGTTGATTGCTGTACCTCATTAAATATATTTGCAATCCATACTGCCAGTATATATGAATAATAATTAATTAGTGAACGATTAGTGAAGTAAATGGCCAGAATGCTGCGGTCAGTGCATAAGTATGGGAAGATGCGTACAAATTACTTAGTAATGATTCTGAAATAACTGGATTACAAAAAATACGGGTAAATACCCCAACGAATCTTTTTTTTTCTTTTGTTTTTGTTTTTTCGATTTTCTCCCCTCCAGTTACAGGGCGGGAATTTATTCAGGTAAAGGGGATACATTTTACTCCAGCCGATTGGGCTTATGGAGTTAAGTGAGGGCTTTTATCTTAAAAATACTGATTAAAACTAACTTACTACTACTTCAAACTATTATTATTAGTATTAATTTTTGTTGATAGAGTTCTTTAAAATGTTCTTTTCTTCTTTTCATTTTTTGTCATTCACTCACTCATTCATTCGTACAACCATATTTACAACTCATTCTCTCACACATTCATTCTCGCATTCATACTAAAGCCAACGAATCCGGCTCGTGAATGAGCCCCAACCGCGCGTGGCCACCTGCGCGGCCGCGGGCGTCGCGGCGCGCCGCGTCGCGGGCCGACGCGCAAGGAGAGCGTCGCTTCCGGGCGAGGGGGGGGGGCGTCGCCGGGCGGCGGTCGCGTGCCGCCCGCGGGCGGGGCAGGCGGTCGCCCGTGGGCGCGCCCGCCTGCTTTCGAACCGGGAGCCCCCACGGTGGGCGGGCGTCGGGCGGTTCACGCTCCAGTAGGCGGCCCGCCCGCCCCGCGCCTTCGCGACCCACGCGCGCGCGCGCGAGGGGACCAGCGTTGGCGGCGACGAGGAGCCAGGTTTCGGGGACGTGTTTGGGTGATGCACATGCGCTACATGCTCATGTCTACGATGGAGTATTCCGTAGAGAGAATTCCAGCAGCCGGCTGCTATGATCGGTAGTTTTCCGTGGTTTCTCCGATCAACACCAGACGAATGCCGTCCTTTTCCTTATCCTATCCTCAGCCCTTATACATACACAAACACACACTTAGACATGCACTA
This sequence comes from Acheta domesticus, assembly GCA_031308135.1. Classification (NCBI taxonomy): domain Eukaryota; kingdom Metazoa; phylum Arthropoda; class Insecta; order Orthoptera; family Gryllidae; genus Acheta; species Acheta domesticus. The sequence continues at coordinate 194,985,752 of JAHLJT010004567.1, forward strand.
CACTACCACACATGCCGGGAGACCGGTCGGAAGCTTCCAGGTTGTCCCGACTGGGACGGTGCCCCGCTGGTGGGAGATACCTGGTTGAGGCTACTGCGCTACCCGGCTGGTGCCGGATCTCGTCATCCAGCTGAGGGACACCACTGCCACCTCCCAAGGAAAAAGACATACGCTACACTTACGGGACTAATGACCGTAGTCGTTGCCACGCTCCGAAGCACTAACAATCAATCAATCAACCAATGGAATATTTTGTGTTTTCGGCCGCGTAAACAGCTATCGTCATTTGACCCGTAAGTGTAGTGCATTTTTTATATCGGGAGGTGGTGAAGTTCGTTCCTCGCCGGGGACCCGGCGCTGGCCTTCATGTCTGCTTACGGGGGTTCCTCACTCCAGGTATCTCCGCTAGCGGGGCACCGCCCACGTCGAGGCAAGCTGTAAGCTCCCGTGTGGTATCCCGACATGAGAGGTACTGTAGTACTTGCAAATGTAAGTGCATGTATGAGGGAATGTGTGGACAAAAGATGTGGATGAAAAAACAGGATGTCCGTCGCCATTTTGTTAATGTACTGAACTGGAATTGATCAGAAAAATAACGGAAAATAACCGATGAAACCAACTAGACGCTAAATAGTCGTCCAGACTGGCAGAATTCGATTTAGCTATCTATCGAGTGTCGAATAACGCCATCGTTGGTACTCTAACCCTAGGCACTGAAATGGTAATAGTAGTTGACGAAGGTGGAGGCTTATGACCTTGATGCTATCACCTTCCCTGGGCAAATGATGACAGTTATGGTTTGCCTTAACCTTCGACTGGATGGAAGGTGATGGGGCAAGAATGTTTTTTGACGTTCACAATGGAGCAAGTTTGGAATTGACGTATTTATTTACCTTGATCATTCTTTTGTAGAAGTAGTCTAAAATACTTTAGAAAAAGCTTCGGAACGAAGCAAGCAAGTTTTGGCGTACAATACATTTTAGTTTTTGTTTGGGCTGCAATCAAAGATGTTTTGTATTAAATATGGAGCCCGAAGGCGAACCGTCGACCTGGAAACGAGCAAGTGAAGCGAGACGTAACTGGCCGTATCAAGTTGGAAATGTTTTCAACAAACTCACTTAACCCAACTACCTTAAAACGTCCCATAATTTTGTTAACATGTGACTCGCTTCCTCGTGAAATTAAAGTTCGGACGACGGAAATTGAGGTTCCCGATATCCCAAGGGCCTGACCGTACCATTCCAAACATCTTAACTAAAAGAAAGAATGTTCAATCAATAGGATGCGTATTGAGGTCTGCAAAACCCTATAAATATATTCTAAAGTTTTTTCATTAGAACGACGGTAGCATTCAGAGAGCGTAGTTCCTGTACCCCAGATTACGTCTCCAATTTCTTTTAGTAAACAATATTAGAGTATGCCGGCAAAAAGAAATAAAACAGGCTATTACTAGAGCGTTCTAGTAAGCGTAGAATTTTAGACACATCAAACGAACGTTTGTTCATACCAATAAGATTTCAATGTCAGCTCTAACGAAATTTATTGTGAATCCTACCAGATTTCTGTCAGAGACACCACAAAATGAATCACGTCTGCGATACACGAAAACAATTATTTCACTTCATATTTCATAAGATGACAGCTGCTTAGAGTCTTACATCAGTTAAATGGAGGAATAATTCTTTAAAAAGTTAGATTCTGCGCAAAATGAATTCTGCAGTTTTCGACATTTGAACACGCACACGCGCAAATTTTGGATTTGGCAATGAATTAATAAATTTATGTATCTTTTTTAAATTAAAGGAATCTTTTCATGAAATTGGCATGTTGTAATTTGTTTTTCAGCAACTTACGGAGTTTGTCAGCAAGACGTTAGCAAGATAAATCCCGCCACACTGGTTTCGTTGTGAAAAGTCTCCCTAGAAAATAATCGAAGTCCACCTTAAAGAAACTACGGAAATATTGTAATTTAAATAGAAATTGCCTTGGTCACTGACCACGCTGCAGATGTAAATTTATCATGTCTTAAGGAAATATTAACTTCAATTCAATAACGTATTATTAGGAAAAGCTTTTTCCTGGAAATACAGATGGTAGTTAATCTCCGTGCACAACGAGATGACTCAACGAAGGAAGTAATGAGAGAAAGTCCAGTTGAAATGGGGTACACTCATCAAGATTGAATGAATAATTCAAGAATTCTTCTTGAAATTATAACGCGTAACCCTGAGGTTTTCAGGAGAGACTTTCTCGTGACTGGCAGTGCTGGAAAGGAGGATCTCCGATCCAGAAAATTGAATTCTTTGGGAGACCGCAGCTCAATTACCTACCTCCTGAGGAGCCTGCTGAAACTTGAACACCGCTTCTGCCAGCACGTTTCCCGCGATCTCTGTTATCAATGTTCATCATAACACGTATGCCGTTTCGTCTACCTCGAATTACGTATCGATTCACGAAAGTAGTTTCACTTATTCTGTTTCCTCCAAATGACAACAGGAAAATAGCAGAAAATATTATACACATCCTTCAATTTTATGATCCAATCACACTACTTCTGCTCTTCTTCCTGATGTTTCACGCTTGAATAAACACATGAAAAATCAGAGCAAGAACATCGAGAGCTATTTAAACATCTGGACGGAAGATCTAAAGATCGGACGTAACAGAGCGTACAACTGAAATTGTAAATCATCCAGAAGCGATTGGAATTAAAAGTACTTCCTTCAGAAAGGGCGGTAGAAATATTTTATTATTTTACACGTCCACTAATATTTACAACTTTGATTTCCATAATGAATGACGGACAGTTTATTGCCAGTAAAGAAAGGGAACTTGTAAGCGTCTCGGTATAACAAGATAGTATGTTAATATTGCTGTAGTGAGCGCAGAAAGAAGGCACGGTTGCAAAAGGAGAAGGAGAAGTGGAAGAAGTTACCTTTGAACTGGTTCCAATAGCAAGCGGCAAGCCGGAAGAGGCGGGACTGTTGGGCATCGCGATTACGTCATTGAGAGAAAAGACGCAACGCCACTAAGAAATTATAAATACGATATTAAAACACGCTATCTTGAATTTAATTTAATTTTTTTTAGACTGCTGACAGATGTAAACCACGCAACGATGTATTTCCTCTGTTATACTGCGATTTTTGTAGGAAGAGCTCTCAAGGCCACTCAAATCCCATCTTCGCGATGGAATATGTCACGGCATTTCGTGTCATTCACAGTCGTTCCGCTAGATTTCGCACGATCGCGACCGTATGAAGCAGTGCTTGCGATCATGCGACTTCTACCGGCAAGACCGAGAAAAGACGCCAAATGCCGTGACATATTCCATCGCGAAGATGGGATTTGAGTGGCCTTGAGAGCTCTTCCTACAAAAATCGCAGTATACTTGAGGCCCACATTAGGTTTTCGGGCATCCGTTACTTCTTCGTTAGAAACTACTTCTGGAACCGCCTTTGGGTTTATAAGTGTTGATGTGAGCCGCACTTATGCCAAGACTGAAAGACAAAGAAAGAGAAAGAAACACCTGTAGACCCATTATATGCAAAGTCCATTTGAGACAGAAAACCACTACTCTCTCCCCCTAGAGCTAGATGTTACCGTGTTTTCGTATTAGTGTTAGACGCCTGACTTGCGTTACCTTGGCCTTAGTGCTCGTTTGGCATTGTACAAAGCTGGACAGACCAAGAAAACAAGACCCTCCTACTGTAACAGAAGTTGTCTTCGAAAACATTGAATATCTAAAAAAATTACAATTTTAAAACTCTACCACGATACATGAGAGCAATGATCGACCCAATCAACAGAAGATCCAATTTTATTTTCCAGAAATGAACAACGTATCGTTGAGAATCGATGGGCAGAGGCAAGTCGTAAAATATATTACTAGTTCACATTTATGAAGTGCTTGGGGTGGTAACAAGATTGTAACGAGACGCACTTCGAACAAAATCGAGATATTAATGTTAGAGAGAAGCTGGAGGCTGGCTGGGACTGAAGTGATTTATCTAATTCTTATCCCAAGCCCTTCACTTGTTTCAAAACTTTTTTCCGCATTTCCACTACCTACGGACGGTAACATTCCTTTGGTGGGGACAGTGCGTGCAAGGGCGATGAGCGCTGCTGGAAGGCGGCTGTCCCAGGCAGCGGGAACAGCAGCAGCAGCAACGGCACGGTGTCGTGTCGCCCAGCAGAGGTCGCGTTGCGCTGCGTCAGGGCAATGCCAGCCAGCGGAATCAGCTGCCGCCGCCGCCGCCATCACCACCTCAACCGTCACTGCCGCCACCGCCGCCACCGCCACAGCCGTCTCCGCCGCCGTCTCTGCCGCCTCCGCCGCCCCCGCCCCCACCGCCGCCACCGCCACAGCCGTCTCCGCCGCCGCCGTCCCCGCCGCCTCCGCCGCCCCCACCATCACCTCCGGCCCCGCCCCCGCACCACCGTCACCGCCACTGCCACCGCCACCACCGCCGCCTCCGTCCCCGCCGCCGTCGCCTCCGCCGCCACCGCCACCACCGCCCCCGCCGCCTCCGCCCCCGCCGCCGTTGCCGCCGTCGCCACCGCCGCCGTGACCGCCGTGATCGCCGTCTCCGCCGCCGCCACCGCCGCCAGCGCCCCACAACCTCCGTCGCACCGCCACCGCAGCCTCTGCCGCCGCCGCCGCTGACGACGCGCCGCGCCGCGCCGCGCGATAACCCCCGTGCGCAGGCGGATGCTGCGCGCCGGAGCCAAGGGCACGCGCCGCAGTCGTCTCTTGTTACTCGGCTGATCGCCTCGCACCCGCGTTGACAGCGCCTAATGGCCCAATGCCCGCCCACGCGTCAACACGGGGCTTAACACGGCTCGCCCACCTATTAGCGGAACGACTGGCTTCTGGTCAGCGTCAGGTAGCCGCGTTGCCTCAATGGATTCTTAAAATCAAGGAGAAGAGAGTTCAGAAAGAACCCCCCTCATTACAGGATTTAGAGTGAGACCCTTACGAGAATGGACCCACAAGAGAATAGCGACAAAGAACGGAATCCGTCAGTTTTCGAAGTACGCATAGTTCTATGAAGTTTTCGTAGAAAACGTTCTTAAACATACCTCCAAGCTTTAAGATGTCACTTCGCTTTCTACGAAAAATTGTTTTGTATTGAACAAAAGGTTACAATATTTAAACCCTTTTGCCACCTACGAGGTCTCCATGACCAAGAGTAGACAGTGAATAATATTCCACGAATGTAGAAGCACGCTCTTTAAGGCTGACAGCCAAAATTAGTTTCGCGGTTGCTAAGTGAGGACCCATCCACCTAGGGTCACCAGTCGGACCAGTGTGATGACACCTCCTCGGTCCTTTCTGAGTAGCGGCTACTCACTCAACCACATTGTACGACGGCCGCCACGGAGGTCTGCGGTGGACGCCGATTCCAGTACCACTACCATCGCCACCGGCGCCGCCGTGCTACCTTCTCTTGCCACCTGCGCCGCGCTACCGACAGTGCTACCTTCTCTTTCCCCACCTGTCTTTTTCGATTGCCATCGACATAACCATTCCCTCTGCTAAAACTGCCACAAATTTTACCATACACATTCCCAAACACATCCACTCCTTCCATAATCCCACCCTGACTGTGTTGAAGCGCCACTGCTACCGCCACCTCCACCTTCGACAGCACTTCCACATTCTGTGAGGCACCTTCACTAGCAACAGATCTCCATCACTCCTGGCGCCATCACCAGCACATCACCACATTGCCCTCTACTGTTATCTCTTCTTCTTCATCTTCAACACCACCCCCTTGCCACAGCCATTCCCACACGCTCCTCTTCCTTCTCCATTGCCGTCACGATTATCATACCATCACGAACCCGCACTCACCGACTCTTATCCTCGACACCACCGCACCGGCTCAGACAACGCAGAGCAACAACAGTTGCCAGTGCAGTGTCTCCGATCAGGAGGTCCTAAAGTTCGAGTCCGGACGATGGCATATTCTCGACTCTAGCTAGATACTTAAGGCGAATTCAGCAGCTGGCCCAGCAGACAATTCTACCGGCCGGCTGCTTTGATAATAGTTTTCTGTGATTTCTCCTATAAATACCAGGCGAATGCCGAAGCACAATTTTACATAGTGTAAATAGTGCAGTGTAGTGTGTATGAATGCGAGAGAGAATGCGTGAGAGAATGAGCTATAAATATAGTTATAAGAATGAATGAGTGAGTGAATGTAATAAACAAAAAAAGGAAGAAAAGAACGTTTCTAAGAACTTTATATCCGAAGATATCAACTGTAAATAAACTAGGCTAGGCCCAGAGAGGCCATCCATGTAATAGTTTTTAATTAATAATAAGTTAGTTTTAAGTAGCCCTTTTAAGTTACCGCCCTCCCAAAAACTCCAAAAGCCTTATCGGCTGGAGTTAAAATGTACACCCCTTCACTGAATAAATTCCCGCCCGTCCAGGGTAACTGGAGGGGGGGAAATCGAAAAAAAACAACAAAAAAACGCACAGTTTTAACAGAAGAGGCACGGACCACACGTAATTTTTCCTGCCTCATCCATGTCCCTTTCTCTGTCCTTCGTACACTCTTACATGCATTACACTACCACAGTGTCGGGAGAGCCTGGAGGTTGTCTCGGCTGCGGCGGTTTCCCGTTGGCGAGAGATTATGGAGGGATGAACCCTGCAAGGCGACGTATAGTTTGGTGCCGGATCTCACGTTTCAGCGGGAAGGAATGCCACCGCTTCCCGTGATAAAACATGCACTACACTTGCGGCACCATAGCAGTTGACGCGCAGAAAAAATCTATCGATGGGCATCCCTTCGTCCCATGCTGTTGCCAACACGCTCAGGATCAATTCCACCCTCACAATTAAACCTGCAGCTATCGCCCCCACTACGAATGTCATATCGCCAATAAAACATCGATGTTTCTAAAAATTATCCTCAAAATTAGAACATAGATGTTAATAAAATCCAAAACCATCGATATTTTTAACTAGATTAGTAACCATTATACTCGTAGTTCACGCAGGGGGAGGATATTTCGTTTGAAAACATTATTTTTTAATTGAGATTTAACTGACAAAATAAAGGCACAAAATCGTCAGGATAATGAATAAAACCTGGATTATCTTATTCAATAATTCAGAAACAATAAAGTCTTCTTTATTGACGAAAATTCGATATTATTTAGTTTTCAACCTTGGTCACTTCTATCTGAAGAATATCCAATTTATGGATATTTGAAAACTATTATAGAATTTTGTTATGAATTAAAAAAATATTGCCCACGTATAAACATCCAACACAAAACATCGATCTTAAAAGAACATCGGCTTCAAAACTGGATACATCAGAAATTACATTGCTGATGTTATACAAACGTCGATGTTTTGAAAACATCGACGTGGATGTCGCACAGGGGCGGATTCAACCGATCGTTTTGGAGGTGGCCATCATGGATGTTTGTTAAATAATAAACATTTGTTACCATATTGTATATTATTTTTGTAGTCATTGTGGGAAGTTGCCGGGCTTGCAGGCCGTGGTCCAACGGAGACTACTCCAAACGTTTCGCCTACAACTGTGGTAGGCATCTTCAGTGGTGATGCTGGCGGGGGCCACGGCCTGCAAGCCCGGCAACTTCCCACAATGAAGAAACCGGCCGTGAAATCCTACATTGTATGTTTATTTTTGTAGTGTATGTCTAATACTAAACAATATTTTTTTAAAATAACTGTATAATTCTAATATAAATAAATATTTAAATCAATTTTGCCAAATAAAAAGAAGGTAACAAAAGGAAACTCCAGCATCTCATGTCGCATCACTATACTTCGATTTTTCTCTCTTAGCGCGAGGGGATGTGTCATCAAAATGGAATATCTCACGTTATTTCGCGTCGTTCTCGGTTATGCCGTTAGGAGTCGCATGATCGCGACTGTATCGAGCAGTGCTATCATGTGACTCCTGGCGGCATAACGGAGAACGACGCGAAATACCGTGAGATATCCCATTTTATTGACACACCCCCGGGCGCAAAGAAAGAAAAACCGAAGTATAGCCCTCATTGCTCCCGTTCGCCTGCAGCGACTCAGCCACCGCTGCCCGGTATGCGTCTCCGGCCAACAGCCTCGAAGCAGCCGCACTCCGCGCCTCGTCACTCCTTCCGCGGAAACTGGCTTTTGCCACTCGCAGCGGCTCGGATCTCTGCTCCTGTCCGCGGCTGCAATGCGCGCGCCCCGCTAGATCCCAGGGACGACGCGACCCGAGAACGAGACACGAGACGCAATAGCTGCGACCTGACACTGGGAGCGGAGCAAGAACCAACCGGGATATCCTCCTCATGGAGAATGCCGCCGTCAACTCCCAGAACAATTCATACGGGGCGACTTCATTCCAATTTCTTGCGCTGCAGCTGATGTACAAAGTTTATTATTCCTTCCCTTTAGAATGAGGAAGACGCACTCAGAGGTTAATTACTTCATGAGAATTTTGTTCTAACAGTTTCCTTCGATTCACAAGAGACACAATTCTTAGTTTTAAAACACAGTGGAACGATCATGTAAAGAACACCTTTAATTGTCTATGTGATCATTAATTAGAAATACAAACACTAAATCTGATTACATTTCTTTCCTTCTTTGAATACAAATAGTATTCAAAGCTATCAACATAAATTGAAATCGGGTTAAAAAATATACACTCTAGTTTTGAGATATTTGTGATTCCAGAGAGAAACGCTATGTCCCAGTAACTTGTACCAGTAGGAAAAAAATCGTGGTTCGACAAAAGGATCAATTCAAAATTGTAACACTATTTATCACTCTACGACATACATGTCTGCATATCATGTTTAAGTATGTTCTTCTAAGGAGTATGATAACTAAAGGGCGAGTTTTGATGACCTAAAACATTGCCAGAAAAGATCAATAAAATGCTCATAAAATGTTTTAAAAAATACCTAAAAGCAAAGACATTACAAAATAAAAAAAATATTAAATAAAAGCAGGCATTGTCTAAAGTAAAAGAAAAAAATATATTTCATTAAAATCCGCCCCCTCGTGATAACATTTGGTATACAAACGGCAAGGGACGGTGGAAAGAAGGGTCAGAAACTGATTGATGTTCCATTATAACCAGTACGTAAATGAAGACAATATCTGTTTTAGAAGTACATCAAAAGAGCGAAAGACATGCATAATTTGAAAAAAAACCATCAAATACAAGTAAAATACTCCGGATAAGTTGGAGCATTTTATCATGCAACGCTGGTATTTCTTCCATTCGTTTTCAATTCCGAATTGGACAAAACCGGTCTCACTCAACAGACTCAAGAACGTGACCTATCGAACTCAAAGGCGGAAGTTGGCTCCAAGACCTTCTCGCGCTCCTGCGAACAAAACGTTACCAGCGTAAGACCAGTTGTTCGCAAAAACGTTGTGCCAAGTCATTTGACTCGGGCACCCATCAGCCATCACAACGTGCCTCGCTGTGACTCGCGTTAATTTTTGTTCCCCGGCTGCTTTTTAACACGGAACGTCCAATGGCCACCAGACAGCGTGACTGCGCTGCAAATCGACACGTATACGATTCACGTGCCTTGGAACTTCGGAGCTATTTTTACCTTCCCGCGCGGATAGAGAGAATGCGCAGACCCGTGGCCGTAAACCACCACTCGATGGACAGACACATCGTATATCAGTTGTTCTTTACGTGCCATCTGCCAATCACGTGTCGCGTTCGGCAGAGCTCACGAAGTGCGTGGCGTGGCACGATACTAAATGCCTCCCGCATGTAAATGTCCTTGTTTGTACGCTGGGCATTGTATCCATCGGCCTTCTAAATATGCATTAATATCACGTCTCAAAACAACTGCAACTCCAAATAATGAGTCAGAAAGCATAGATGTATCGTAAAAGCAATGCTTTTCTTATTAAATATTAGACAATAGGTTAATGAAATTCATTTTTGTGCTATTTTGAGTCTTATGGCTTCATTCGGAAGTGGTATTTTTTCATGACGATGCGTAGGAACCGAGAAAAAATATGTAGTCTTTTCTCCAGTAACAAGTATTGTCAGTCTTACAAAAAGAAACATACGATGTATCTGAGAACTAAACTTACATACTAAACTTACAAGTGAGTGTCATAATCCTGTTTAACTGTTTTCCTGAACACTGCCTCTCGTAAGAGCGCAAGAAACTACGCATAACTTAATTAATTTAAGAACATTACCGATGATTTTCATTTCACAAAAAACAATAAAAGAAACTAGCGTACCCGTGTGAGAACTCTCGCATGCCATACCCACCTCTTCCTTATTTTTGCATTTTCATATTAAGCCTGTAATATATATTTTTCTTCAAGACCCTCTTATCTTCCGTCACTTGTTCTATATGTCACCTTGTAATTGATAACAATTTGTGCGCCCTTGTGAATACAAACTATTCTTATTTAACTTTATTATCGAGCAAAGAGGTTCACCCGTGTAATTCAATCGCATAGAATATCAAGTAATTAGTAATCTCACATACTATGGCAGATTCTGCAGATTCTGAACGGGTGGGGTTGAATCCAGAAGCGTCGAACTAGTAAAAATGCAATAAAATGGTCAAGATCCCATCCTGTACATAACGGTGTGAGAAACGTGTCTTAGAGGCGTTTAGTCTCAATATTTTAGTTTTTAAGATCCTAGAACGCTTCGATTAGGCGTTATTTAACGATACAGATCCAAAAAATCTTGACGTGCATTGCGGGTTGCATCTCACGTGAATATTTAGATGAGCTTTTTTAAAGAAATCCTTCATATTTTTAATGTCAAAGTGCAATTCGTCACGTCTGCGTGAAAGTCTCTTTCTTTAGATATCTCATTTATAAAGATTGATTCGTATGAGAACTGCAAAGGGAAGGTATGCAACTGAAATAATATAGGAGACGATGAGGTTTAGTTTTATGATAAATCGGCATTGGGCTTTCCAATTTGCAAATAATAATTCTCCCTGTGAAGATGTAGAAGTGACAAATGAGACACACAAAATCTATTATTTTTCAAACCGAAGTGGCAGTATGTTAGGTGACGACGGTGGCGAAGTATTGTTGACGGTATCACCGTAGTCCAGGGACTCGACCTTTCTTCCACGAATCTCCTTAACCAATGGTGGAACTGCTCTTACAAGAATTTACCTACTGTTTGTAAAAAAAAAATTAATTCTTAAATAATTTAAATTAGTACTGTCGAAAGTTTTCATCTCTGTTACATCATCAATCGATTATTTAAAATTACGAATAATAAAAATGGTCAATGGAATGTTGTCAATCATAAATGTACGGATTCCAAGAAAGTGAAATCACGGTGGGTTAGAATTAACATTTGGTGACACCAGGAAGGAAGAAACATCTAACAATGTTCTTAAAATGTACAAACAACTCTCAGATGTACACGTGTCGTTTAAAACACATACGACTGTGAGAAATGTGGGTACCATAGTATTGGTCTATGGTGCTTCGATCACTGGCAGTCGTTAAAAAAAAACGGTGCAACGTTGATGGCGGCGGTCGTGAAAGTACGTGATGAGAGTGGTAAGTGGTGGAGTGCAACGGTGCAGTGGTGGTAAACAACAGCGGTGAGTGGTGGTGGCGGGAATGGCGGAGGCTGAGGTGAGGTGGAAGCGGCGGTGGTGAGACCGGTGGTGCCGGCGGCGTGCGGTCGTCGGTGGAATTACAACGTGGTACTACGATCCGATTAAAATAAGTTGGTGATCGACAATTGTGTTTTGAAGCTGTAGCTTCATACAGTATGAGTGTATGATTTGGTTACTTTAGTAAGTATTTATTTCACGTGTTTATTTTCGAGTCCCGGGAACACGTGCTCAGTGGTACGGAACCTGTTAACGTCGTTCCCTTCCATTCGCAACTGTCAATCACCAACTTCTTTTAATCGGATCAGAGTGGCGGTGCTTCGAGGCTGGCTCTTGGTCAGCGAGCACGACTTACACTACGTGGCCCCGGTTTCGATTCGCGGTCGAGGCAAGACTATAACGTGCGTTTTTTCCTCGCAATGTACCAGTATATGTTGCTGTGTGACGATGAAAAATATCATTTCTCGGATTGACAGGAATACGGCGTGGGGATGTCTACGTGCTAACCACACGTACCTCCTTATCCCATAGCCGCGAGGCAGGGACGTCGCCGGTAGGCCTGAGACCGTTCACGGGCTGTCGCGCCACATACATACATACGTACAGTGGTGGCGGTGGAGGAGGTGTGGGGATGGGAGCCGAGGCAATGAACGGGCGGAGGTGGTAGCGGCTGTGTGAAGAATGGCGGCGGGGGCGGGGGAGTCTTCGAAGGCTGCGGTAGATACCGACGCCATCCCGCGGTCAACTTTTTCCTTAGCCGTCTATACCACCCCGAAAAGACACAGTCCGATTGCATCCATTACGTTTTCCTCCTAAGTGAGGACTGATTTCTACGTTTATCGCAGTCTGCTTAGTATTATATTGATCGATTAGAATTTATCTACTTGGCTGTTTTCAATAAATATTTGCACGTCCTGTTTTAGAGCACTGACAACGTTGAAAACCACACTTAAAAGTTAATGGAAACAAAACTTGAAACCCCCTATCACTAGTATCTTTTTACTCCGCTTTCTTAACGTACCCAATTTCGAAGGCTCTGTCATGGTCGCCTGTGATCAACGGTTTCTATGGCCTGGTGCCAGAACATCTATTTGCGCTACTTATGAACAGAAACTTAACATGATGAAAATGAACGAACGGGATGCAGTCGGGCTATACATTCTCAGGTAACGAAAAGCGAAAGGGCATTCGCTGGGAAGCGAGGATAAGGGAAAACTATAGTGCGATTTTTATAACTTTTCCCCTCAAGCCCCTTCGGCCTCGATGGAATATCACACGGCATTTCGCGTCTTTCTACTTCGTGCCGCTAGAAGTCGCATGATCGCAAGCACTGCTTGATACATACGCGATCATGCGATATCTGGCGGTACGGCAGTGAACGTCGCGAAATACCGTGACATATTCCATTGTGAAGTAATAATAATAATAATAATAATAATAATAATAATAATAATAATAATAATAATAACTCCACCTAGGGAGTACACGACCTTGCAGTTGGTGGTGGGGCTTGAGTACCCCCATGAGCCTTAAAGCTATGTCAGTGGTAGCCTAGCTACCGGTAGGGCCTCCCTTGCTGAATAGGTTGAAGGTGAGGGGTCAGACGAAGAAGTACTCCATTTTGAGGAGAGTGGGAAGTAAGTGGAGAGGGAAGGGTCATGAACCTTTGGACTTCCTGTTGTCGGCCCATAGAGGGTACAGGAGAGAAACTGGGTTGGCACACCAGGCCACTGATTAGAGTGGAGGCCCGAACCTTGCATTAGCCAGCGAAGGAGGCTGCCTTCAGCAGTCAGTGAAAATCCCGTAGGGTTTAGTAATGCCGACTGGCGATCGGAGGGACCCCTTGCTGGACCCTGCGGGGGGATGCCCCGAGGCCACTGTGGGTCGCAGTAACGGATGGCAGGAAACAACCCGAAGGTTAAGTGTGATCTGTGAACTCGAACTTGCATCCTGCGAATCTTCAATTCAAACAAATGAGCAAAATGGATAGAACAAGCAATGTAATGAACCTTAACGTGCCTTGTTCTACCAATGTCCCATACCTGCTCAGAAACCGAGCTAATGTCACCTTGTCGACGTCTGGCCATCCCACGGATGTTAGTCCCAGGGACTCAGAGCCGGCAGTAGCTCGAAGCCATCGTCAGAGATGGACCCGGGATGAATTAAAGGAGGTGATGTGGTGCTTTTACTATGCAAAAGCGAAAAATGGGGGCTCTGAAATAGAAGTTTTCAAGGTATGGAGAGAGCGGAACCCAGATATCAGACCTACCCTAGACTCAAAGAAGCTTGCCAGTCAACGACGATACATACTCAGCAGTGGAAAATTCACAGCAGAACAACTTGCTGACATTGAGAGAAATGCGGAGTATGTACTTCGCTTGAACAACCCACATGACGAACATGTAGAACTTGAAAATGATGATCCCGTGGAAGGTTCATCTCTTTCCAGTGAAACACACGTCAGTGGTGACAACTCATCTGGCAATGAATTACACAATAAGGACATGATGCGAAATCTCCTTCGGCGCGAGATAGAAAGAGTTAGTCAACTTCCGTTTGAATCTCGCGAACCGTTGAGGAGAATATACGAAACTGCCAAAGCTAAAAGAGTGATAGAAACAGTGAATTCTGTCTTAAATGAGGTGGTGGAGACCCCAGGCAGAGATCTAGATATTACTGAAATCAATCACATCATATATGCAACTGGATATCTAGTATCTCAGATAATGTTGGGGCCAGCCAAGAACACCGACGGCCGACAGCAAAACAGAGTAAACAGCTCTGTACCCCCATGGTTGAACAGAATTACGAAACGGATAGCCGACACCCGGCGCGAAATATCACTCTTAGCTGAGGCATCTTCTAAATCAACGCACACCTCTAAAGTTCAACGAAAAATATTCAATGTTGAACAAAAATACCAAATTGAAAATGACACCAGCAGGCTAATGGTAGTTGAAAAGCTAAAAGAGAAAATTCAAGCATGGGCTCAAAGAATTAGACGTTACAAACGTAGAATAGATTTCCGTGTACAGAACCGGTTGTTTGAAACAGACGCGAAGAGATTCTATCGCAATCTGACTCAAAAACCGAATGGCAAAGCTGTCACACCTTCAAAAGAAGACGTCGAAGCGTTTTGGGCAGGAATCTGGGAGGAGAGCAGATCCTGCAACAAAGACGCATCTTGGCTTCAATCTGAAGTTGATGCTGCCAATGAACTTGTAGAAACAGTGGAAGATGTTCACCAATTCTCGGAAGAGGACCTCTTCCAAGCAATTAAGAACATGGGAAACTGGAAGTCCCCCGGGATTGATAAGATCCAGATTTATTGGATTAAGAAATTAACAGCAATACATTCTCATCTAGCAAAGGCTGTTAATAAAATTTTTGAAAACCCAAAGGAAATCCCGGAATGGCTCACACGCGGCATCACGTATTTGCTACCCAAAGCGGGAGACAGCTCTTTGGCGAAGAACTACAGGCCAATTACTTGTCTGCCAGTACTGTACAAAGTTATAACTTCAGCCATAGCTGACAAAATGTACAGACATCTAGATAAGAATCATCTAATGCCAGCTGAACAAAAAGGATGTCGTAAAGGCTCTTATGGCTGTAAGGAAATCTTGCTCCTGAATAAAGCCATCTTGAATGATGTAAAGAAACGCAAACGTAATTTGAGCATGGCTTGGATTGACTACCAAAAGGCCTTTGATAGTGTACCACACGATTGGATTTTGAAGACCCTGGAGATCTATCGATTTCATCCTAGACTTATTGAATTTTGCAAGGCTAGTATGAAGTCGTGGAGTACCAGGTTACTAATCCACAGCGGAAAGGAAGCAGTAGAAACCAGAAGTATTCAGATTAACAGGGGTATTTTTCAAGGAGATTCACTATCCCCTCTGCTGTTTTGCATTAGTTTGATCCCACTATCGAGACAGTTGTCGCAAGCTAACTTTGGTTTTAAGCTCCATGGTGATGAAAGGCCAGTATCACATTTGTTTTACATGGATGATCTTAAACTGTTTGCTAAGAATGAAGCGATTCTCTCCCAAATGCTGTCTGTCGTGAATGACTTTAGCAATGACATCTGCATGAAGTTTGGTCTTGACAAGTGTGCAAAAATCAATTTAAAAAGAGGGAAACTCACAACGTCTGAGAACATTGAAATTGATACGCACACTGTGATTCAAGATCTTGAGCCAGGTAAAACTTACAAATATCTGGGCATTGAAGAATGTGAAACCATCTCGAATGACAGAATGAAAGAGAGAATTCGTAGGGAGTATTATAGGAGAGTGAGACTGGTCCTGCAGTCCGCTCTGAATTCCAGGAATAAAATTTCTGCAATAGGTAGTTTGGCGGTACCTGTAGCCGAATACAGTTTTGGACTAGTGGACTGGACTGAGCAGGAAATTCGCACCATGGATCGAAAAACCAGAAAACTGCTAACAATGCATCATGTTGCCCACCCTCGAGCTGATATACATAGACTTTATGTGTCACGTAAGGAAGGAGGAAGAGGCCTCAGACAAATTGAGGCCTCCTGGCACAACGCAATAGCCGGGATGGGAAAGTATGTAGTCAGCCATCAAGATGACCCTCTAATGAGGCAGGTCATGAAATCTGACCGAAGAATGGGAAACAGAGGCATTGTTAGTGTAGCTAGAAGCATTGCGAAGAAAACTAGGCAAGACACGTCGAATAACACAGACACTGAACTTCTGATGCTGCTAAACATGAAGTGTGAAACACAAAAAATGTTAAAGAAATCGTGGAGAGACAAACCACTCCACGGACAATACCTAAAAGAATGGACAAGGTGCAGATCAATAAAGATCAATCATTTATGTGGCTTAAAAGGGGAAGAATGAAGCCAGAATCGGAAGCACTTGTAATAGCTGCCCAAGATCAGGCCTTGAGAACACGACATTATGATAAAGCGGTTCTCAAAATTTCCCAAGATGATAAATGCCGCATTTGCCTGGAGCAAGTAGAAACCATTGATCATATTGTCTCAGCTTGTCCAATCCTAGCAAAGACGGAATACCTGAAAAGACATGACAGGGTGTGTAGCTACCTCCACTGGCAGATCTGTACCGCCCTCGAAGTTCCAAACACATGCCCCAAGTGGTACGAACACTCACCAAAACCGGTGACGTCTGTTGGAATGTGTACGATATTGTACGACCAACAAATTCAAACTGATCGCACGATAGCGGCAAACAAACCGGATATAGTTATCCGGGATTTGTCGAAA
The DNA here is from genome assembly GCA_031308135.1 of Acheta domesticus. Taxonomy (NCBI): domain Eukaryota; kingdom Metazoa; phylum Arthropoda; class Insecta; order Orthoptera; family Gryllidae; genus Acheta; species Acheta domesticus. The sequence goes on from JAHLJT010004567.1 coordinate 195,002,634, forward strand.
AAATCGTGTTTACTTATCGATGTTGCTGTACCTTGCGATCAAAACGTCGTTACCAAGGAGGCAGAGAAACGTCTTAAATACAAGAGTTTGGAAATCGAGATCAGCCGAATGTGGGGCGTAAAAGCACAGGTCGTCCCGATAGTTATCGGAGCTCTGGGATTTGTTCCGCAAAATTTGAGTAAGAACTTGTCTAAACTCCCAGGTAATTCAAAAGACTGGGAAGTGCAAGAAATAGCTTTATTTGGAACAGCCCACATTTTGCGTAAAGTATTGTAGAGGCACTGATAGTCACCGGATCTGCTCCTTAGGTAGCTGGTTGCAACCTGGAGTAGATTTTATATTCAGCCGACTCATAACATCTTTAGTCGTGATGTAATGGAATAATAATAATAATAAAATATCTGCAAGAGGTAGTTTGGCGGTACCTGTAGCCGAATACAGTTTTGGACTAGTGGACTGGACTGAGCAAGAAATTCGCATCATGGATCGAAAAACCAGAAAATTGCTAACAATGCATCATGTTTCCCACCATCGAGCTGATATACATAGACTTTATGTGTCACGTAAGGAAGGAGGAAGAGGCCTCAGACAAATTGAGGCCTCCTGGCACAACGCAATAGTCGGGTTGGGGAAGTATGTAGTCAGCCATCAAGATGACCCTCTAATGAGGCAGGTCATGAAATCTGACCGAAGAATGGGAAACAGAGGAATTGTAAGTGTAGCAAGAAGCATTGCGAACAAGACTATGCAAGACACCCAGAATGACAGAGACACTGAACATCTGATGCTACTTAACATGACATTTGAGACACAAAAAATGTTAAAGAAATCATGGAGGGACAAACCACTCCACGGACAATACCTAAAAAGAATGGACAAGGTGCAGATCAATAAAGATCATGTGGCTAAATATTCATGTGGCTTAAAAGGGAAAGAATGAAGTCAGAATCGGAAGCACTTGTAATAGCTGCCCAAGATCAGGCCTTGAGAACACGACATTATGATAAAGCGGTTCTCAAAATTTCCCAAGACGATAAATGCCGCATTTGCAAGGAGCAAGTAGAAACCATTGATCATATTGTCTCAGCTTGTCCAATCCTAGCAAAGACCGAATACCTGAACAGACATGACAGGGTGTGTAGCTACCTCCACTGGCAGATCTGTACCGCCCTCGAAGTTCCAAACACATGCCCCAAGTAGTACGAACACTCACCAAAATATTGTACGACCAACAAATTCAAACTGATCGCACGATAGCGGCAAACAAACCGGATATAGTGATCCGGGATTTGGCGAAAAAATCGTGTTTACTTATCAATGTTGCTGTAACTTGCGATCAAAACGTCGTTACCAAGGAGGCAGAGAAACGTCTTAAATATAAGAGTTTGGAAATCGAGATCAGCCGAATGTGGGCGTAAAAGCACAGGTCGTACCGATAGTTATCGGAGCTCTAGGATTTGTTCCGCAAAATTTGAGTAAGAACTTGTCTAAACTCCCAGGTAATTCAAAAGACTGGGAAGTGCAAGAAATTGCTTTACTTGGAACAGCCCACATTTTGCGTAAAATATTGTAGAGGCACTGATAGTAACCGGATCTGCTCCTTAGATAGCTGGTTGCAACCTGGAGTAGATTTTCTATTCATCCGACTCATAACATCTTTAGTCGTGATGTAATGGGAAAATAATAATAATAATAATAATAATAATAATAATAATAATAATAATAATAATAATAATAATGTCTTTATTAATAGCGAGGCTCAGGCCATATGGCCCGCTCTTCCGCCTAATCACTGAAGTCGCGCCTTGAGGGGCAAACTTAGAAAACTCGCAGTATAACAAAGGGGTGCAGTCGGGCGACTCCCACTGTAAATAGCAGTGGTGGCGGTGACCGCAGCGGCGGGGACGGCGACGCGACGGCAGCGACGGCGGCGGAGCAGTCGACGGAGGCGGCGGCGGCGGTAAAGCAGCGCCGTGTGCGCCTGTGGCGGCGGCGGCGGCGACCGCAGCGACAGGCGACGCTCTGCTGTCTCGCGAGTTCGCGGAACGTGCGTCGTCAGCGCACACGCCGCGCGCCGGCCGCATAGCAACAGGTACTCGCCGGAGCAGCCGCCGCCGCCGCCGGTCGCACACAGTGCAGTTCGCGCAAGTGCATCTCCGGGAAGAAGCTTTCTCTGAACTCCCGAACGGTTTTTTATGGTTATTTATAATTCAGGCGCCTTACAAGAACATTAATCGCATTGTAGCGTACTAGTACCACTGGCAGAGCCGGGGGGGGGGGGTCATGGCCCAAAAGGTCTAGAGTTTTCGTTTATTTTCCTTTATTTGACAAAATTGATTTAAATATTTATCTTCGAATTATGTAATTATTTAAACAATACTATTGTATACTATCCTATCTACAGAATATAAATAATAGACAATATAACAAATATATTTATTATTTAACAAAAATATACGATCCTCCCCCCCCCCAAATCATCTGCTGGAACCGCCCCCCACTAATGCGTTACAGAAGCTTTGAATTCTTTCTTTTTTGTTTCATTACATTTGTAGTACAAGTATTTCTACGTCATAGTAGACTAATGAATTCGATTTCTAAAATATTTGCTTAAGCGAAACTGTACGCCAATGGTTTTATTCCTTATTGTAATTACTGAAGGAAAAGTTCAAGAGAGATGATTAGGAGAATATTTATCTGAATTAAACGCATTTTCATACCTGAAAAAATTATGTGTAAATCTCATTAATAAATACATTGAGAATATATTTGATTATTTACGAACCAGGTTCCAAAAAAATTAAAGCTTTATTGCACACGAAGCACAAAACTGTTTTTACTGTCAGAAAAGTCAGAATCTAAAATTTATGCACATTTCCAGCGACCTTTAATGAAGTGTGAGGAAAACTTTTTCATTACGTACCTCATAACACTCCTAGAATATAATTATCATCGCGGAATCCTAGCAATAAATTTGTTGAAGGGTCATTTCATGAGGTGACAGCATCTCGAAGAATCATCTCCTTCCGCGGGAGGATGAAACATCACGTATTGCTCCTCCGCTAAGTGTTTCTCGGAAACGTTTTCCTCGATGAAACTTTGAAGCAGCTCAAAGACTGCGCCCATTGGTTACGTAATTTTATACACGAAATCCTCTTTGCACCTATTGCCAAACGAGACTACCGAAGGAGAATGGTCTTTTCAAAATATAGCCTAAGATTTTCTTTTGGACATTCCCTAAAAGCCATTCTAGAGTGTTTGGTGAAGTTCATTCCTCTGCACGCCTTTTGCTTTTGCAAGACCGGCAATGAAAAGGTTATCATGTTTCCGAAAAAAGTTGAATGGAGTCATCACAAGTGTTTCCTGCGTTGTATACAGTATTCTCGTATTGGTGATAACATTAAGAGCGTACGTCCCAGAAAACAACGACGTTTTAGTTTCCGACGAGTGGGGTCCGCTCTTTTTAGGAACAAATTGGAGTACAAAGATACCATTCAAGCAGAAATGTGGATTTTCTAAATACAGATTTTGTTTTCATTATCATTCCATTCATCCGCAGGATACTGATAAAAGTTCAGTTCCGTACATCTGGATCTCAGGCGCACAACACACGTTTGTATTTAAACAAGGGATATACTATTTTCTTTAATCATCCGAACGACCCGATCACGTCGATAAAATGCCAAAGGAAGGTTGAGAGTTTAGGGCAATAAATAAAAAGGAACTAAACGACATTCAAACAATTTTTTTACTGAAAATGAAAGAAAATGTGCTTTTCCTGTGATGCAATGCAAATCGTGAATAACTGAGAGTTCTGATGCACTCACCAACAAGATGTAACTTATTTTCTTGCTTACGATGGGTCCAAAACACGAACTCACCTGCAAGTAAAATAAAAAAGTATTAAAACATCAATCAGAAACAATACAACATTAGTAATTATTAAATGAGTGAAGCTACAACAGCACATACTTTGTGATATTATTTCTTTTTGCAATGCTCGATAGAATTCAGTTAGTTCAATGAAAATTAGGCCTGCGTCATTTTTTTAAGCGTCCTCTGTTCTATCCGTTGTAAAAATATAAAATGAAAAGGAAAAATTTGGAGCCATTTTTGACAATATTTTTTTTATAAACAGCGTTAACTTCAAGCGAACATTACGCGAAAACTATTAATTTGTTAACAAAATTGTACACGACCTTTTTCAATATTTGATATTTCAGAAAAGATTTAATTTAAGACAAAAATCTCTATAATCAATATTGTACTTTTGCAATGTCAATTTTTGCAATATTAGAAAGAACAAGTAGTTTGCCGAAAATAGGATCAACCCTAGTTATTTACTATCATTTCATCCATACTACAAGAAAATTGAAATAAAACATTTTCGAGCCGTTTTGAGACAATTGTTTAAAAATTGTCCAATTCCACGCAAAATTACGCGAAAATTATTTTTATTTTCGAAAAATTTAACATTACCTTATTTCAAGATATATCTTTAAGAAGAAATTTCATTAAGAAAAACTCCCTTTCTTCAATATTTTCTTTTATTTAATTTATTTATAGTCGCATTAACAGTGAGGTTATTAGAGCATATTCTGTATGATTACAATAAAGGTTTTTCATTTCTTCAATACTGCTGTTGCTGGAAGATGCAGATGAAAATTTGAACTTTTGCATTATCAAAAGAAAATGAGTTCAACGTAAATGAGACCCGCGTCATTTTTTAATCAATCTTTACGCTATCCGAGGACAAAGATTAAGCAAAACATTTGGAGCCATTTTAAGAACATTTTGAAAATGTTGAGGCTTCATGTAGTCCTGCCCTCAAAAATCAAAATATCCGTTTCAAACTTGCAAGACCTCGAGTCCATTCAGATTGATATGGGAATATCAGTTTTGGAGAGAATCGTCAGAAGGAGTTAGGTGCTAACGTTGAAAAAGTCAAAAAGGAGTTATGTTTCTTGATATCTAGTTTACAGAAGAAGAATATGTTTATAAAATCAAAGACGAGTGAAGTACTGTTAGAAATATATAATTTACAAATTTTTGATTCCGCTCATGATACTTAATTCCTTGTCGCAAGGAAATATATAACCCATATCTACACAACAGTATACTCATTTATTCTTTCTTTGTCTTGAAACCCTTTTCCTGCTCCCATATAAATATACATCAAATTGTTTCTCGTTCGATTCATTAAACTAAAAAAATAATTTTTACGTGAATGTTTGTGTATGTATTCATGAATACCTCATTTTTTTGAGAATATTTAAAAAAAACATCAGGGTTCCTTCCTGCAAAAGTCACCTTGATATTTTCATAGCGTCCTCTCAGAATAATCCCAGGAGAACCCACGTTTTCGACCCAAAATTAACATTCCTTTTCCCGGCGATCATTAATTCCACACCAACCTCCGTTACACGAGTCTGGTAGGAAGCCGTTCGTCCTCCGGCGGGTGCAAATCAGAATGTGAGAATGCGCTGCATTCATCGGAATATTCGGACGGCGTGGAGCGGGGGGGGAGGGGCCGTTGGAACGGGCGGACGGACGGACGCGTCCGCGCGCAACCGGCTCCTTTCCGCGCTCCGCAAAGCCAGCCAGCCAGCCTTCTCCGCGCCTGGGAACCTGCGACGTGTCGGCCACTCGGGGCGGTTGACGAAACGTGCGTCGGGAACAGCTACCGGGACGTGCGCCTCACTGACGAATCTTGACCGGTAATTTGCGTTGAGTTTATCAGATTGATTGATTACTAGTGGCTCCGGGCGCGTCAACTGCTAAAGTCATTAAGTGTAGTGCATGTTTTTTGCTCGGACGGTGGCGGTGATCTTGCCTCGCCGGGTGGTGTGATTCGGCGTCGATCTACGTCGGCTAGCGGGGTTTTCCCCAACCAGGTATCTCTCACCAGCCGGGCACCGCCCCAGCCTGGACAAGTTCTATGCTCCCGACCGGTCTCCCGGCATGTGTGGTATTGTATGGCGTGTAAGTGTGTGTAATGGGTAGGATAGGACAAGGAAGGGGAAGGAAAGATCGCGCGTGGTCCATGACTCGTTTGGTAGGGCATTGCTCCGGTATTCGCCTGGTTTTGATCGAAGAAACCATGTAAAACTACCGATCAGAGCAGCCGGTCGTTAGAATTCCCCTCAAGAAGCTCGAGCTCGACCCAGTCATGTTGTTGGAACCCTAGGCATCGCAGTGGCATCAGCTGATGCCCTGAGATACCTAAGCAGGTCCGAAATGCCGAGCTACCGGGATGTGAGCGTCAGTGACGAATCTTGACCGCTGTCTGATTAATTGCAATACGATGTTTCTACGAAAAGTACTTCCTTATTTTTTAGGCCACGGTATTGCTTTATTTATTTAAATTGCATATAGAAGAGATTAATAAATATTTTGGGTGCGGTGATGGTAACAACGGCGAGAATATAGAGGTCTACTTACTATGCGTCAGTGTCAGCGGAGGCGAATTTATCATAGCAGCACTGTCACCGTTTCTACGGCATTGCCTGTTTATTTAGGATCTTTGTACTGATTTATTTATATTGTGTGCACTAAAATTTTAAGAATGTTGAGGATGCGTTGAAGGAAATTCCAGAGAGAATGTTGAGGTCTCTGTATTCCGCTCCTGGGAATCTGTGGAGACTTGCCGCACACCCAAAACCCACCCACACAGCTGGAACCCCGAAGAAACGAAATGCTGGACGCCGAGTGCTAACGCTGCCACGTCCGGCTACAGTTGCCCACACGCGAGACTACCCGCACTTGGACAGCAGTAGCTAATATTGTCCGACGTCACACATCAGCAACGCATTGTTGCTACGAAAGGAACTTCCTTATTTTTTTGCGCTATAATGCTGATTTCTTTATTTATATTGAATAATGTTGAGAATAAGTAATATAATGAATGTGGTAAAGGTAATCGTAGATAAAATTTCGAGGTTTATGTATTTTCAAGCTGCTCTAATGTGCCGTACATATCACTCTTTCAAAAGATAATCATTCTTTTCTAATGTTTTCTTCAAAGAATCAAAATGGATGATTGATCTCCATGTAGCAATCCGAGATTACCAGTTACCTCATAAAAATAAAAACAAGTAATACATCAATAAGAATAGTCCAACAAATAGAGCCCGACTACTACTAGCTTGGGGGGGGGGTTGGAAAATTGCAGTGTCACGATCACATTGTCTAACCTGGAATTAGTCGACTTCACTCGAACTGATAATTCATGAGAACAGTTGTTTGCACACTGTCGTGCAACTGTCACTCTCAGTCTCTTAGTGAGGCTCAGACTATGACGACTGTTTTGGGCGAGTTTATCAGGTATTTGGTACTGTGGATAGTTTGATGAAAGTTCTTGTTTTTGAACTGGTCTCTTTGGTAGCTCACAATAAGATTAAAACCGGTTTCCTCGGACGCGTCAGAGCGTTTGGCGACCATTGCCTTAGACCAAAGGAAAGAATAAACAAAGACAAAAGGTAATTAAAGAAGTAGTAGTACTCTGCTGAAAAAACAAAAAGAAACGTTTATTGAGTACTTGTAAGTATTCGGATTGTGATTGAGGAAATACGAGCGATAAAAGCAGTTTGTGACACAGACGAGACGCCACTCTATTCCAAAGCCACGAGGTTCTTCACTGTTTTCCGAGTGCGAACTATGTAGCTATGAAATGCTCTCTCCCAGGACTTTCACGAATTTAGATGGGTGTCACTTCAATTGCGGCAAACGTATGAAACTTCCAAAATTTCTTCTCAACACACAAGTACTTCTTAAAATACAGAACTGATCTTTCTTTTTGCACACGAATAGGCTGCCTTAGACCATGCGTGCATGCACTCTCATTTACCGGCGCTCAATTTCATTATCTCGGTAGCAGGTGCATGTAATTTTTTTATTAAGGGATCAACAATTAGCTGAATCCTATTTTTATCTCCCAGAGTTGCTAGCTTTGGTGGTAATGGAAGATGAAATGATGATGGTAATGAGAGGTGAAAGGACGACACACACATACAAACACAAACACTCCCATGCCCGAGGCAGGACTCGAACCCGCGATCCTTCCGTCCGAGATCGCCACGGCACTAATGTCTTAGCGATCTCGGCTATCCGGACCGGCAAACTGATATTGTACTTATATTAGAATATATAGAATAGCGAATGTAATATAAGTCTAGATTAAAGGAATATTCTGAATTCAGTACCGGCAGTTTTAGAGACCAGCTCAACGTTTACTTGTACTTTCCGGCAACTCGAACCCACAACCATTAAAATCGGGCCAAGCAAGGCACTCGCGCGTTAGGAATCCCTTCTAGCCAGCTCGCACTGCCGTTCTTTATTTTTCCTTCGTTGAGGATCTTCCATCATCTCCACATCATCGTGATGACAACCACGACAGTCACCTCCGAGGACCTCATTTCCGCGAGAGCCCGTGGGCTCCATTTCGCGCCTCCTCTCCTTGCGAGCGGTCCACAGCAGTTGGGCGAGCACGTCGCGGCGGCCGAAGCGTTTCTCTCCGCGAGGCGGCCGAGCGAATCCCAAGGGAACGGCGGCGCCTGGGGCAGCTCGCGCGCCCCCCGCCAGCGGCGGCATGGCCCCCCACCAAAGGCCTAGACTTTTCTTTCGTTGTGTTCTTTATTTGTCAAAATTTATTAAAATATTTATTTATGTAAGAATTATGTAATTATTTAAAAACTAATATTGTAAAGTATCATATGTACTCTACAAAAATAATACACAATATAATAACAAATGTTTATTATTTAATAAAAATCTTTGATGGCCACTCCAAAATGATCGGATGGATCCGCCCCTGGATCCGCCCCTAAATATTTATTTATGTTGAAATTATAGAATTATTTAAATAATATTGTATAGTATCATACATACGCTAGAAAAATAATATACAATAAATATATAAATATGTTTAGTATTTAACATCAATCTGTGATGCCCCACCCCTTCTGAATGATCGGCCGGATTCGCCCGTGGCTGTCCCCACCACCGCCGCCCCTGCTCTCGCTATCACCGTCACCACGACCACCGCCACCACCGTCATCGCCCTCGCTCGTGGCCCCGCCCCCGTCGGCGTGACTCCTGCCGCCGCCGCCACCGTCGCTCCGCTCCGCCGAGGCGCTCGCTCCTCGTCCCGCGGCCACGAAGCGCGGCGCCGGCGACCCCTCGTCAGATCCTCTTGGCCGCGCACGCCTCCGTCCATCGCGCACGCCCATTCGGATGTCACGTGCCGCTCAAGCTGCGTCACAGTCTCTGAGATGGAGACTGATCCGAAAGAGAAAGCACAAGGCAAAAAGTTGTCGAAACATGCAACGTTTTGGAAATATGTACTACTCGGGCTTCATTACCACCTATACTTCGATTTTCGTAACTTTGCCCCTGACAGGAATCAGCTATTGACGGTTTCATCCAATCGGGAGTTTGACGTCACCATAGTGACGTCACTGTAGCGAAATATAAGCTCCCGATCGGATGGCAGCGAAACAGCTGATTTCTGTCAGGGGCAAAGATAGAAAAATCGCAGTATACATCATCTTCTTTACCATTTTTGCTATAAGCGTGAAGTGCACTTAAGAACGAAGAGGTCAATGCAAGAACTCCTGATGTCGAGTTTTCTCAATAACTGAAGTTATGGTTCTACTCTACATTTGTACACAGTTAAGAAACTGTAGGCCGAGAGAACTAGATATCCGTTCTGGATGGAAATGAAGAAACATCCTAATATCTGCTTCGGGATTTCAGCGCTGCTTGGAAGTGCGTTGATCTCGTCATCAACCGAGTTATTGGCAACTACTTCACATACTGTACGCGACATGACATAACGACATATAAAACAGGGACAAACGCTAAGAGAAACCTAAAAAACAATCGATTTTCTTTAATATAGTCATATCTGTCAAGAGAAGAGGGAATAATATCTGGTTTTTAACTACCAAGAAGTAATGAGAGCGTTTCTGAATCACGAAAGAAAATTACTTAGAAAAGGCAAGGAAACAAGTTGAATAGTATAAAGAAATGTGGAATATTGATGCACTATCGAGTCAGAACCCCGGACTCCACCTTTGAAGAAGAAGAAAACGATGATTGTGATGATGATGATGAAAATGAAGATTATTATACAACACTTACGTTGCATGATTTTTTACTTTACTCGCGAAATAACTCTCTGAAAAATCTTAATTTTACTGCTCACATAGAATGGTCTCCGTGACTTCGAAAAAGGCTTAATTAACAATATTTGTCTAACCATCACAAATTCGCCAAAAATAACTCCTTTCTAACTTCATTTTTCTGAATACTATTTCCAGTTCAAAAACATCTCATCTATAGACTAGCGTAGCGACGGGGGGGGGTCTATGAGAGCTTTGTCCCCCAAAGGCCCAGAGTTTTCATTTACTTTTCTTTATTTGGCATAATTGATTTAAATATTTATTTACGAACGAATTGCGTAATCATTTAAACAATAATATTGTACAGTATCATATCTACAGGAGCACAAAAATATTATACAATGGACAAATATGTTTATTATTTAACAAAAATCTAGAATGTTCCCCCTTCGCCCAAAATGATCGGCTGAATCTATAGCGTTTCCCAGAAAGTGGCCAACCATCGATCTCTCGCGATCCACATCGGCAGCAATCGCCATCGGACGAGCGTTCTTCTCCTCCTCTTCCCCCTCCCTTTCCCCTCGTTGGGGGGGGGGAGGGCATTTCCGCTCTCGCCGCGCGCAATTGCAATCGCCCCGGCCGCCTCGCGAGGTCGCCGCCACTTGACCCCCACTTGACCCGCGCCCCGGCGCCCGCCCCCAGGGTGCGCGACCGGCGCGGCGCGGCCTCCGGGTGGGGGGCGGGCGGGGGGAAAAAATAGCGGCAGGAAACGTAAAAGAAGTCTGTAAAATTAACTGCGAGGGGCGAGGGCAACCGGAGGGAAAAGTAATCAAGAGCCGCGAGACCAGAAGGAAGAGGCTGGCGAAGAAAAAGGCTGCTGGATATTGGGGATCGGAAGAACGAGCTGATGGATGAAAACAAGGCGAATGAATGAGGAAGACGAAACTGTAGTTTGGGAACAGTAAGCGACTTCCTTTGACGATAAGATTCCAGTACTATGCAAGAAATGTTTAAGAAAAACAAAGCCCAACATTCGAAACACTTGTGATGGTGTGGTGCGATTCAATGAAATCAACAAGTGTATTATTGTTAATAGAAGGATAACATTTCCGATAGTTGTATTTTGAAGCGGTTATGTCTAACAAATTAACATTTCTTTCATATGGTAATTAATTTTTCTCCAGAACGTAGATGATTCTATGATTCAGCACATGAAGTATCTTTTCAGAAAGTTGAACTAACACAGATTGAACGTTCTCTTCAAGATACGTTGTTCTTGTCCGGCCCACACCTCTCCTCCCTGGTGTCTATCCTCGAAACATTACATTGCCGTCTTCCATTACTTGATGTCTGCTTCCTTTCCATAAAGCGACCAAGGAAACTTCATTTTCACGGAAGTCAAAGTCATTATAATGGTTCAGTGCCCTCACGTATTACTCTTGGCGAAATCATCTAATTGTAATCCCGTTATAAGGTCGAAATCCGAGATCGAGAGGGACAACAGGATTCTCCTCGTTCATTCATAATTGCTGTAAAGCTCTGACCCGAATTTCGGCATCAAACTAAAAATACCGAATCCAGAAAGATCTTTTAGTCTTTACAATTCTGTGTCAACATTCAGTTGTGAATCAGTTATACATGAGCGATGTACAACAGATACGACTTATTTGATTCCTCGACTGCAGATGCTCCCTATTTTTCATTCGTAGTACCATGAATAAAATATACGCCCTCCTTTTCTTGAGCACTGAAATACTTTTCCCCATTCCTTTGTCAACATTTGTTGAATTAAGAATGATAGCAATGAGCGTTATAGACAAAATCTGATAACCAGCCATGTTCGCTCCCGTGTAATAGAAACTATTTTGGATCAAAAACGAACTACATATTTGATATAATTTTTTAATCAATTTTGACAAATGAAAGAAAGTAACAAACAAAATCTCTAGGCCATTTGAAGGAGGCATTGCCCCCATGGCCCCCCTGGATCCACCACTGGGTACTCAGAGTTGAAGTGGAGGTAATATGACCACTACCCCACCCCACCGTATCGACCCTTTCCAACATTTCCCAAATTAAAATTTCGACTTTTCTTGAAACCTTTTGCCTTGAGACCAGGCTTTTGATCCCCGGACCCCCCGTACCCCCCTTGACCAGCGCTGCTTTCCGCACCCAGAGCCACAGAGCTAGGTCGACTTCAGTCGCTGCCTGGAGGAGAATATTATTCTGGCGGCCGGCTGTTCTGATTGGTTGATTTCCGTGTTTTCTCCGACAACACCCGGTGCATGCCGGAACAGAACCCTACCAAACGAGCCACTGACTACGTGCGATCTATCCATCCTCTTTCTTGTCCTGTCATCACCCTTACTTATACACTCTTGCACCTACACTGCCACAACCCAGGAGACCAATCGGAAGCTTAGAGCTAGACCCTGCTGGGGCGGTGCCCCGCTGGTGGGAGATACCTGCGTCCCGCAATCCACTGGGTAGGTCGGCGTCGGATCTCACCATGCAGCGGGTAGAAGATCACCGCCGCCTCCCGCTATTAACACATACACTGTACGTATACAAAAACAAACTAATGACCATAGTACTGCTAGTGTACTAATAACCATAATTAAGAAAGTAATGACAACGACGTAAACTTAATCAAACTAATGACAACTACTAATTGTAGTAATGACCATAGTCAACAAACGAATGACCATGACGTACACATAAACAAACGAATGACCATAGTACTGGAGGTACCCGGAATCCCTAATCAATCCCTCCGCCCGCAGAGGAGCCCGCGGCGACGCCGAGCGCGGAGGCAGCTGGCGTCCCCGGGAGCCGGCGCCTCCGGGGAGGGCGGGTCGCCGCAGGAATGCGCGGTGGGCGGAGCGGCGGGGCGTCGGGTTCGTTTGGTGGCGGTCGGTTCCGCGGCGCCCGCGCGGCTCGGTCCCACGGCCGCTCGTGGGAGTGCGCGCGGCGCCAGGGCGAAGCGGCGCGGCGTCCCGCTAGCGTCCTCCTCCTCCTCCGCCGCCGCCGCCGCCGCTGGTCGGACCGGTCGCCCGCGGAAACCGCGGCGCTGGCGGAGGCGGCGCCGACGACGCCCCGGGCGCCCCGGCGGCATAGGGATTCGGCGCTGACGTAACGGGCCCTCCCTCGCCGACAGGGGTGCGCAAGGCGGAGATTAAAGGACTTGTGATGGCGACCAAATTCCAAATCGATTGATAGATTTGCGATAATAATAATAATAATAATAATAATAATAATAATAATAATAATAATAATAATAATAAAGAACAGAAGTGCAAGAAATTGCTTTACTCGGAATAGCTCCCATTTTGCGCAAAGTATTGCAGAAGCTCCGACATTCCCTAGATCTGCTCCTTAGGTATATAAAGCAACCTGGAGTAGAGTTTATATTCAGCCGACACATAACATATTTATTCGTGGAATAATAATAATAATAATAATAATAATAATAATAATAATAATTTTGCATTAGTTTGATCCCACTATCGAGACAGTTGTCGCAAGCTGACTTTGGTTTTAAGCTCCATGGTGATGAAAGGCCAGTATCACATTTGTTTTACATGGATGATCTGAAAGTGTTTGCTAAGAATGAAGCGATTCTCTCCCAAATGCTGTCAGTCGTGAGTGACTTTAGCAATGACATCTGCATGACGTTTGGTCTTGACAAGTGTGCAAAAATCAATTTAAAAAGAGGGAAACTCACAACGTCTGAGAACATTGAAATTGATACGCACACTGTGATTCAAGATCTTGAGCCAGGTAAAACTTACAAATATCTGGGCATTGAAGAATGTGAAACCATCTCGAATGACAGAATGAAAGAGAGAATTCGTAGGGAGTATTATAGGAGAGTGAGACTTGTCCTGCAGTCCGCTCTGAATTCGAGGAATAAAATATCTGCAATAGGTAGTTTGGCGGTACCTGTAGCCGAATACAGTTTTGGACTAGTGGACTGGACTGAGCAGGAAATTCGCACCATGGATCGAAAAACCAGAAAACTGCTAACAATGCATCATGTTTCCCACCCTCGAGCTGATATACATAGACTTTATGTGTCACGTATGGAAGGAGGAAGAGGCCTCAGACAAATTGAGGCCTCCTGACACAACGCAATAGTCGGGTTGGGGAAGTATGTAGTCAGCCATCAAGATGACCCTCTAATGAGACAGGTCATGAAATCTGACCGAAGAATGGGAAACAGAGGCATTGTTAGTGTAGCAAGAAGCATTGCGAAGAAAACTAGGCAAGACACGTTGAATAACACAGACACTGAACTTCTGATGTTGCTAAACATGAAGTGTGAGACACAAAAAATGTTAAAGAAATCGTGGAGAGACAAACCACTCCACGGACAATATCTAAAGAGAATGGACAAGGTGCAGATCAATAAAGATCAATCATTTATGTGGCTTAAAAGGGGAAGAATGAAGCCAGAATCGGAAGCACTTGTAATAGCTGCTCAAGATCAGGCCTTGAGAACACGACATTATGATAAAGCGGTTCTCAAAATTTCCCAAGATGATAAATGCCGCATTTGCCTGGAGCAAGTAGAAACCATTGATCATATTGTCTCAGCTTGTCCAATCCTAGCAAAGACCGAATATCTGAAAAGACATGACAGGGTGTGTAGCTACCTCCACTGGCAGATCTGTACCGCCCTCGACGTTCCAAACACATGCGCCAAGTGGTACGAACACTCACCAAAACCGGTGACGTCTGTTGGATTGTGTACGATATTGTACGACCAACAAATTCAAACTGATCTCACGATAGCGGCAAACAAACCGGATATAGTTATCCGGGATTTGACGAAAAAATCGTGTTTACTTATTGATGTTGCTGTACCTTGCGATCAAAACGTCGTTACCAAGGAGGCAGAGAAACGTCTTAAATACAAGAGTTTGGAAATCGAGATCAGCCGAATGTGGGGCGTAAAAGCACAGGTCGTCCCGATAGTTATCGGAGCTCTGGGATTTGTTCCGCAAAATTTGAGTAAGAACTTGTCTAAACTCCCCGGTAATTCAAAAGACTGGAAAGTGCAAGAAATTGCTTTATTTGGAACAGCCCACATTTTGCGTAAAGTATTGTAGAGGCACTGATAGTCACCGGATCTGCTCCTTAGGTAGCTGGTTGCAACCTGGAGTAGATTATATATTCAGCCGACTCATAAGATCTTTAGTCGTGATGTAATGGAAAAATAATAATAATAATAATAATAATAATAATAATAATAATCAGCCATGAAGATGACTCACTAATGAGCAGGTCGTGCAATCTGACCGAATAATGGGAAACAGGGGCATTATAAGTGTAGGAAGACGCTTTGCATATTTTATAATACAATAAACTATCAGTAATGTAAAAATACAATTCAGAATTAACAGGCTCAGTTATTTTGTTCCTGACTGAAATGAGGGGTTAATATTTTGTTCTCTGAAACTATGTTATATCAGGTATACAAAACAGTACCATTAATTAGTGAACTGATTGTAACCAATGAATCTAAATTCCGTAAGTCGACTAATCACAGAAAGATCCATTTGTTATTCTTTTGATATATTCTCCTTTTATTTAGGGCAATAAAATTCACATGAAATATACATTTCATATTAAAACAAATATAAATAAAACTCAATCATTTTCATAAGTACCGTAATCGTTGTGCATAAAAACAATTCCAATTGCCTCTTGGCAGCTATTTCATCAGCCAAGGATGTCACAAATAAACCTCTATCCCGAAGAAAAACGTTAAAAGTGCACTCGCCGTAACATCACCCGCGAAAAAGCTACAGCTCTCCAGGAAAGTATCTCCACAGTGACGACTTGCTGGTGAGAGTGCTAGTAACTTAAATTATGTTGGTAGCCTGAGCTGCAGCTTATAACAAAAGAAAACTTAAAAACCGTACTTCCCAGAATTATAACAGATGCTGGAAATGTTGTTCCCATCCCTTATTTCCCAGTGATCTGGTTGCCACCAGCATAAACGCAATTTTTATTACGAGGCCCTGACTCGGCTCCGTGCGGAGAGACTTTCCTATCGAACTATACTGGTTTCTGTAGGTTACAGAACATCCTGCTTTGTATGTAACTAACATCAACGTTAACCATTTCTATGGATTTCAATGTTTCATTATTAATATTATTATAAATAATTTTAATACATGCTGGAAATGTAGTTTCCTTCACTTGCTTCCCAGTGATCTGGTTGCCACCAGCATAAATGCAATTTTTATTACGAGGCCCTGAATCGGCTCCGTGCGGAGAGACTTTCCTATGGCATTATACTAGTCTCTGTAGGTTACAGAACATCCTGCTTTGTATGTAACTGACATCAACGTTAACCATTTCTATGAATTTCAATATTTAATTAATAATTATATTATATATAATTTTAACATATGCTGGAAATGTAGTTTCCTTCACTTGTTTCCCAGTGATCTAGTTGCTACCGGCATAAATGCAATTTTTAATATGACACTACGACTCGGCTCAGTGCGGAGACACTTCCCTGGCGCACTATATTTTCGGCGGTCGCGCGCGCTTTGGCCATCCCTGGTGCGGACGCGTCGCGTAGCGTCGCGACGCTTGGGATCGAACGCCGGCCGCTTTCCCTTGTCGCGAGGGCGTCGGCGTCGGCGTCCACTGAAACCGCTGCTCCACGTCCGCGGGCGGCCTTCGCTGACGTCACGAGGTCCCGTGCTGTGCCGCGCGGGATTACGAAGCGCACACTCTTCCACACACTGATTAAAACGCTCCGGAAATTTACGAAAGAGAGATTCAAATATTTCGATGGTGACGGCATTTATTGTAAAATTATATTGACAAACCGTGCAGATCACTTCCTAATTTCTCGAATGACTTTTAGAAAGAGCCAAACAGTGAAATAATAAAAAGTCGGGAAATTCTAGTTTACATTTCTTACACGTAAAATATCAATTCATTTACGATAAATATATTTTCAAAGATTATAATTAATATTAATTAGTGACAAACGTTCGATAACCATTTGGCCAAACAAATGAAATCGAAAGTACGTAACAATTAGTTACAAAGTACGTAGTTGCATGATTCATATGTGTGATTCATGGAATTTGTCAAGCAGAGGTAATCCTGGCAGGTGTTGGATATGCGTTCTGTTTTGTTCGGTTACAAACACTTGTTCTGAATCATTAAAAAGTTATATTAAAACCTGCAATTATCTAATGCCAAGTGCTTCCATAATAAGATACATCAGACTCGCGAAGCGAGGAGAGGATTTATCTGAGAATTTCCATAGCACGAGTGGTATTTAACAAGACTATTCCCCGAATGAAATTACGGCCAACAGAGCTCCAAAATGCGCCAAATATCGCAAATAACTGAAAGCTATGTTAAAATCTAAGAGGTTATGTTACAGTATATACGGGGTTTATTGGACATCGATAAAGCGATCGATGTATGCCGCCTCCTAAGCTAGATGAGACACAGTTTATAATTAGCCAGTAGGGAGAAGCAGGGATTAGCCAGTAGGAAGAAAAATCGGACAGAAAAAGCGATACACTTTTTGAGATACACCGCCCTGATTGGGGCTTTTTGTACGTATAGTTAAACGCTATTGTTTTTAATTTCACGAGTGGAATAGTCTTGCTAAATCTCCTCACTTTCAAATAACAAATTCCCTTCTTCACAAGGCTCCTGCGGAAGGAAGAATGTGGGGAGGGGGAGTAAATCAGTGCAAAACCAGTGGCACGGCCGGCCAGACCCCCCGCGGCGAGGGCGGCGGTCGCGCCCCCGCCCACGCGCACCCCCGCGCAGCGCCCGCCCAGCCCCCGCCCCCGCGCAGCTCATGCGCAGCCCCCTCATGCGCAGCCAGAAATACTTGCGCCGCCGGAAGCGCCGGATATAGCGAACCAGTGGAGCGGCGCCGGCGGCCTCCGCCTGCTTCCGGCGCCCTCCCAGCCCTTGCCCTCCCGCCCTCCGGCCCTCACGCCCTCCGGCCCTCCCGCTCTCCCACCCTCCGGCCCTCCGGCCCCTCCGCCCGCCCTTCCGGGCGACAGGTTGCTCTCCGCCCCAACCAAAACACTGTCGTCATTTTGGTCGCTGGGAAAAGGAGGAACCTTCGCGCTACCTTAGCAATATTTACACGATAATTCATACAAATATTGCATCAAATTTGGTAAGCAATACTTAGTTGTAAATCTAACAATGCTATCGGATAGTTATACGGGGCGCCGGAGGTACAGCCACAAGGATATTGGAGGCCTTAGGGCAAGGGTGTTTGCGTGAATATTTACCAGCTGGTATTTTCAGTAAGGTGAAGTAAATCATACAATTTACAGAATTATACACAAAAAACTAGTTAATTTCAAAAGTGCATCATTTTTCAGAAAAACATCTTATTCCATTAATTTCAATCTTATATATAATAACCTTAGGCAAAACTCTTATTACATTAAAGAATAGGGGAGCGCACAGCGAAGGACGATGGGGGGGGGGGGCATGGTTCCCACGAATATTTTGAAATACTTGATTTTCTTACACATATTCAATCCTACTTTGTTAGACAGACAATTTAGAATACATTTGGGGAAGAGACCCGTCATATTCTCTGGCTGTGAAAATGGTTGAAGATCAGTTATATTTATTAACAATATCATTAAAGTTACAATTTCATTTTCACAACAGCACGTTTTAATCGTACTAGCAAAATATGTCATATTTAAACAAAAAATGCAATGGAAAGGGGAGTCTAGAAATGTAGTTGTTCCCCATGTGTCTTGGACTGCGCACGCCTGTATTATTACTACATAAATTGTGATAGTACATGAAAAATATCTGTTCAAAGCTGCTGTACGAGTAGGCTGTACGTGCACGTGACAATTATAATTGAAGATAAGTGCTAGAATGCGCTACTCGAGAAATATTCTTTATGAGGCATATACTTTAAAAAAACTCATTCCATTGAAGAAAATGTTACAAGGGAAAGTTTCCAGCGACCAGGATCTCGCTAATTAAAATTAAAGGTACAAATATTCTCGTGACATCTTAGGGAATGTCCCCCTAGTCTTTGCAAAAAATGCAGAAAGTTAATTTGGTTAAAAAGTAATGCAAAAAGCTGATTTTGACTCTTTCCATTACTTTACGAAACTAAAGCAAACGACTCTTATTATCACTTGAGGACCTTTTGGGGTCGTATTGGTAAAGCTAACTGGATAGTGATTTAATAGATTATTTTAATCCTACGATACGAGTGATGAAGCGCAATGGTAGGAAGTAAGAACCTTCAGAAATCATGCCTTGAATTCACTTGGTGTTAGTCCACCACAAATTCCATACGGACCGACCAGGATTTGAACGTCTGAACCGGGAGCTGGCTGGCTCGCACCCTGATCGGCAGCTGTGAGCAGCGAATATGCCTCGGGGGGAGGGGGCAGGGGTGCGGAAGCGAACGGGCCAGCGCGGGATGCCTGGCGTGCCGCGCGCTTCCGCTCCGCACACGTCCGCGGCGACGAGCTGCATCTGGAGCGGCGAAGCAGCCTCGCGCACAGGCCTTCACAAGGTCCCGCACAACACCAGGGCACTGGCGGATCCAGGGGGAGGGCATGGGCCCCTCAAAAGGGTTTTCCTTTGCCTTCCTTTATTTGGCAAAATTGATTTAAATATTTACTTATGCTCGAATTATGGAATTATTTAAACAATAATATTGTGTAGTATCATATCTACAGCACATAAATAATGTACAATATAATAACAAATATTTTTATTATTAAACACAAAGCTAATTTTCATTATACGAGAAAGAATAATTTCTCATCGAAAGCTACTATTCTCCATAAATCTTAATGGATCTCTAGAATGATATCAAAATATACCCCCCACACACACAAATGATCGGGTGGATCTGCCCCTGGGGCGATTGCATGCGGCTGCGACTGCATGCGAAAGCGTAGGCGTCGGCGGCGAGATTCTTGCGAGTGTTCTTGACCGTCCGAGTGGCGCCGCGTCCAAGGCTGAGATGCCGACGTTTCGACCATCTTGTCGTGGTCTTCCTCAGGGCGGGACCAGTCCGGAAGAGCAGCCCTGAGGAAGACCAGGACAAGATGGTTGAAACGTCGACATCTCAGCCTTCCACGCGGCGTCACGCAGTCAAGAGTATTCGTGGGAATGCGTGAGTTCACACTCAGAGCGGAATGAGGTAGTTAGAGGCAAATAAAATATTTTGCTTTTTCAGTTTTTAATTAGATGAATTTAAGTTGCTGATTTGCTATTGCAAATAATTTTTGTTACACCGAAGTGAGCATTATAACACAAATTCTTTCCAAAACCACTCGTTGTTATTTACATTCATAAGTCATAACTCATCTTAATATGGAGTTCGTACACAGGTCCCAGAGTTCAAGAAACCGTGCAATGATTGCATTTCTTTCCATAGTAATCCAAATTGTTTTAAAATGTTTTTGTCGAAAAAACATTGTTTAAAAATTCATATTTAATTGTTCTAATAAAAAGTTATCTCTACAATGTTTTTTTAGAGTTTCTAAATTGTATTCTTTTGTTTATTTAAATTACAAGGTACAATAGTGTGCGTAAATCCGATACGAAAGGAATAATATGGTAAAATGTTTGACAGTAAACCTGCACTTTTGAAATCAACTTGTTTTTTTATATAATTCTGTAAAATGTATGATTTACTTTACATGACTGAATAGTGTTCGTTTCGGATATTGCTTATGAACCAGTTCCGGACATCTAAGCAACACTGAAGGATGCCTCAATTACGTCAACCTTATAACGTCTCTAATAAGAGAAGATGAATTCTGAACTGGCTCAATACCCCACTTTTCAGAACATTACTTCCTCATTCCTGAAAAATAGATGAAAAACTCCCACAAAGGCACATAACCAACGAAACTTTACGATCCACCAACCTCTTCCTGTCTTTAATTTTCGCGCAGCAGACGCAAGATTCGTCAGAAACATTCACAACACTTCATCGAACTTCCTTTTTATGGCGCGGGAAGTAGAACGTAAAATTGGCGCAGGGCGAAATTCAGCTTATCGTCGCCCAAACTGGAGCTCGACCCCTGACCTACCCCTCACCCGCGTCGTTGTGTCTCACCGCCCGCGCCTGGAGGAGGGCCAGAACGGGCGACAGACAGCGGAAGGACAGGGAGGGAGGGAGGGAGGATGGAAATAGTGAGAGGCAGAAGGGGGCGGGGCGGCCGAGACGCTAACGGAGGAAGGCGTCGCTCTCAAGCACCGGGATTTTTATTGGGGAGGAAATGTCTGCAGTCAAAGCTAATAAACCAGCAGTTTCAACTGCTCCGTAGTACGGCAGGGGGCTCTGTTTAGTGTTGAGAACCAATTATAGAATGAAACGTAGAGCGGTATTAATCTTACTTGAGTTTTCAACTGTTGAGTCGATGGGAACAAATTCTTTGTATTCAGTTTGTCAATACAATTTAGAATAAAATCTAAACTGTATCAGATGGGAAGGAATCAAGAGAGTTGACAAATGACAAGGAAATGTGAAGAAGGATGAGGAAATGTGAAGTTCTGAGAACTTGAAGAGAACAGCGAGGAACCACTATGAGGAAATGAAATATGGCGGAACCAGAGCCGTTTTGGCTCAAAACAGGAAGTGGGAATGCGAGTAGTTAGGAAGATATAATGTGCAAGCAACTAATATTTCAGTTTTAAGAAATTTACAAAATATTTCGAATCAGCAAAAAACAAAACAGGAAAACTGTTTATTCATCTGAATATAGATTGACATATTTCTGTAGGAAGACGGCCTTTTGAAGGGGGGTCAACGACCTGGAAACGGGACTGACGGGAATAACGCTTGAGAAGTTTAGATAATTTTATGTTAGATTAATGGCCGTTTAAGAGTAAAAGGATGATGAATTTCTATTTTAACGATAGATATGCGTTAAGTTATGTATATAAATCATATAAAATACAACATTCATGGAGGAACGAAAATATTAAATAAGATATACAAATAACTGAAACACATGCACGGCTTGTGCAACGTTTGTGCAGACGCACGGATAAGAAAATGTGAACAACTCTGATTCAAATAACATATCAACGCGGCATTAAAATTCATACACTCTAATAACAATCCTCAAGAAGTTTCTATCCCTGGCGAAGATAAAGAAGGAATCTCGCTGCTTTGTTGTAATGAATGAATCCGTGGTAGGAGTCGATTAATGCACAAGCAGATTAAGCACGTGAGTAGGGCCCTCATTCTTAAAGATATGGGAATGCTAGACTTTATTTTCATTCATTTTCATTGCATTTGTTCTATATTGCAGTATCATTAGGTAATTACGGACCCTTGCAAAACTAATTCAACTCTGCATCAAAATAATTTTTGCTGTTCTGAAGACCTAGATAACGTTGCTAACTATTTGGATCTACTTCTCGCCCTGAACACGTATGATTCCCGAAACTTTGTCCTCAGAAAAAGCGTCCCGCAACCAGTCCAGATTCCGTAACATGATATGTATTACTAAAAAAGGAAAGAGCAAAGAATGTGATGACTCGGGATAAATATTTACTGAACTTGGAGATCATAAATTCATAGGAGCAATGACCTTATCAACCACTTAAAAATTACTCACGGAGGTCGTCTATTTCCCAAAAGATTGATACGCAAAAATATTCTGCAATTTAATAGAGGGAATGTTATCACAGCCGACAGTAGAGCTCATATCACCGTACAAACGACATTTTAAGTGATGGTTGTTTACACATTCTGAGTCTTCCGCGATGTATCAAATGCGATGACAAGAGTCAATTTCATTTCTTTGAAAGCCCGATATACTTCAGTGGGTGCGATCTGTCATTGCGCAGAGACAGACTGCCTGTTCATCGCGGAAAATCTTTATGTATTTGAATCATAATACAAAAGGAGCAACAGATCGAAATGCGTAAAATGTAAGGCATAATATAAAAGTTCCTTCGTAAGGCAAGAAAGTAATCGTTCGTTTTGAAGGCGGTGATAACAAGGAATTTAACATTTTATGAAGTGATACTCGTATTATGCTATTTTCCTCTGTAAATGAACTTAAATGTTTTTTGATTAGCCAGATATTTTGATTAAGTTTAGAAAGTTTAAAAATTATTATTTATTCGCAATTTTTTTATAGTTCAATCAATTAAGAATTTAATTAATTTTGATCCGTTTCTTCATGTAGTACACAAAATAATACTAGAATACATTGCGAACTGTCCTGAGGATTTGGATTTGAACCCTTAGTCATGATGTATGAATGCTATTACCTTGTACTCCGGTGTGGTATACCATCTGCTACTATGACCTAACGATCACTGCAGCATTCTTTAATTTCCAGGACGGAATGTTTCATTTTGTACTACATTCAAGACTGTCTTAGATCGTTCACCATCTACCACCTTTGAGTATCGGGATTCAAATTCATGTGCAATTTGCGAGAACAACGGGGGTTTGTGACAATTTTTCGAGGTTCTCCCGTTTCCTCTGACTTCAATCACATCATTGCTCCATTATCGTTCTAATCATATCAACATCATCACCCTATCACCCCTCCATCATATCATTCAGCTGGGATGTGGCCTGAGAAACGCTTAGGTACTGAACATTTTAATTACGATTATTAATCTTTTTTTTTCGTTCACTAAAAAATAACAATTTTTCAAATGTGACACTTTCCTTGTGAACCAACAATGTGCCTTCAAGCGACCTCGCCAAGGTAGCCAAGTATTTTAAAATGACTTTTGGTTTAACAGAGCAGAATGCAATTGAATCGCTTGGAGCAGAAACCTCTCATGTCCACTCTTCACGACTTTCCAGAAGAAGGAAAATAATTGAATTTCTTCACACCCGATTCTGCGTTAAAGAAAACTGAATCCAGATGCGACACCCACAGTTCATGGCGGATATGAGGGATTTTTTATACTAGACGATGTGTCTGTATTCGTACATTCGAAAACGATGATGTAATGATGGGTATTAATTTACGAGTGTGATATTACGATACGAGCCATTATCGTAAACTTCACAGGAGTGTATTAATATCCACTACATCAAATTTCATACTACTTTTTCTACGACGTACAGTAACTTTTATAAGTTAAACATTTACATTGAATCGTTTCGTGGCAGTTGACATGCAGAATTCAGCCAAATCCACCTAGCGGACAGCTCCCCTCTACCCTATCGCAGGTGGCTTAGATTTACTGCACCAGTGGAATAGGATCAAAGTGAAATTACGATCCAATTTATTTTAAATAATATTCCATGTAAAAATGACTATTAATAAAAGAAACTAAATGCAAATTTAATGAACGCAATCGAACGAAGTATTTACTAGAACAATTCTCAATGATTAATATAGTGTCAATACTGAAAACTTCTCTGTGATTGGTCAAGAACATGAATCATAATGAAATCTGAATCCTAATGAGTATCATTAAGCAACGGGTCGCAGCCATCAACTTACAGAATTATACAATGGGAGTAGAAAAATATTATTTCGTGTGTTCAACATATCTCAAAATCCGTAAACAATGGACGCGAGGGATTTCTACGCGAAGCGATTGAAGTAGGCCAGGTGCGGCGCAGGAACAGCGGGCCGGACGCGGCGGCCGCGGCAGCTGCAAGGTCGCAGAGAAGCTCCACCCGCCACGCCACCCGACGCCGCTGCGGGAAGCGCAGGGCAGGAAGCGTCCCGAGATAAGATAGGCGCGGGCGGCGCCGCCCCGCCACGCCCCCTCTCGGGAAGCGCCCAGAGACCTCGACCCGGTTCCGAACCCCGGCCTTCGGGCGACGGGCGCGGCGCCGGTGACACACCGGAAGCACAGCGCGGCGGCGGCGCCCGTGGGAAGCTCATGAGGCCCTCTGAGACGGCGACCCTCAAGGCCGGGAGAGGACGGTGCACCCCAGGGATCGTTTTTGTGCCGTTCCTTCTTTTCTTCTCGAATTGTTTCCACCGCCTTGGACAGTTGTGAGGATGACGTGGCAAGAGAAACATGGTTTCATTTAGCCTCGCTGTTGGCGCATGTCCTACTACAATTTCCGTTGTTCTAATTGACATGCGCTGCTTCTCGACTCTAATTGGAGAATGGCTGAATATGGGGAATAATTAAGAGAATGCATTAGCGTAATTGTAAGTACGGTAAACGTATGTATTGCAGATTTATAAACTTTTTACAAGAGTTTTGAAACTTGTACCTACATCACGAATAGCCCACTCGCGGGTTCTATGAAGTTTTCAGAAGTTAAAAATTCACAAACTAATCAAAACAAAGTGTTGACAGGAGAACATAAAGAAAATTTTTGCCTTCATGAAAGAAACACGCTCATTCAGTTCTATATTACCAAAGGCAAAGAATCGGATGATCGGAAAAATACAAAACTGATAACCCCAAATAACTCATTGGACAGATACCCTAAGGATGACGAAATGCAAGTGGGTCAACTCTGACAGGGAACTCCTGATACACGATGAACCATCTTTAAGAATACAATAAAATAGTAATAAAATTATCTCCGCAGTTAGGCGTCAAAACGAAAGAGGTGTTTGCAATGCAAAGTTTCAAATTTGAAGCCTCAATAAAAAGTGTGCATAAGTATTACAATCCGCAGTAGACCTAAATACGACATCATACTAAAAACAACCCACGCACCGGATGCAGTCCCACGGTGCCCTCCGACCGGACGGAAAAGCTTTCCTCGTCAATCACGCTAATACGACACACCCGCGCAACGCGGTAAGTGGCTCGTAACGACGCAAAACCTCGCGCGCCGAGGCGTACGGAAGCTTCGGCTCGTCCCTGGCGCGGAAACAAGGCAAAAAGCGCGGGCCGGCAGGAGATGCACGCGGACGCCGGGAATTCGGAGCGCGGTCGCTGATCGCTTTCCCACGCGCCCGCGGCGCGGCAGGGAGGCTGCCCTCCTTCCGACACTTTTCCCCGCGTTGCTCGTACGCAGAGCGGCCCGCCCGCCGACGCGTCGCGACGCTTCAATCAGGACGGCCCGGGTCGCCCTGCTGGACCCGAACAGGCCCCCCGCGCTCACTCACTCCGCCCGCTTGCCAAGTGGGCCTGGTGAGGTGTCGAACTGTGATATCCTCTTCAGTCCTGAGCTGCGGAGTAAAGTCAAAATTAATTGTTTTCGTGATAAACGAGTTGTTTTTGTGCCAAGTAAGACGAAATTACTCGTATTATATTTTTTTAAAAAAAATTACATTGTTGTTACAGGCGGTATCATTCGGGACTATGGCGACAATTTATTAATACTATTGTTTAAAATTTATTTCTGTTGTGTCTCATTTTAAGCACAGAAATTAATAATATTGGAACTTTTAATGCATGTAATATTTAAAACAATTGAAAAATAATTTATAATAAAATGTTAGCACATATTTATTTCTAAATTATATACTCCCAACATGAGCATACGCATGATGCGTCTTTATGCCTATTCAATTTGTTGGCGGGATATCACATAGGTAGTTTCTCGTTGTCGTCCACTGGATGGATGGTAGTAGGAGAGAAAGTGAATGGACGACGAATGATGATAAGAGTTATTATTGTGATTAGAATTATAATGGATGGAATGCTTCAGAAGTTCACTAGTGGCTCGCCACAACCACAGGCCTTACAAGGAACCCGAACCTACAACTTTGGGCTCCCTGTACCCGAATCCCCTGTGCCAACGAGACAGGTCGCTTGATCCACACATTAGTGAATTTACATAACCGTGGAGCCTGGAATCGTGACCGACAGAAACCATTTATCTCGTACACGGCGAGGTACAAAAGTACCAAAGTGCCAGTTAATTATTTTGGGGGAACTGATTTTGGTAGTGCCAGCTCATTTTTAGTGCCAGCTAATTATTTTTCGGGTGAACTGATTTTGGTAGTGCCAGCTCATTTTTAGTGCCAGCTAATTATTTTTCGGGGGAACTGATTTTGGTGGCACCAGCTCAAGAGGCGGGCCCGCCAGCGCCCGCGGGATCCAGGCCGGGGCTCTCGGCAGGTGCTCTGGGAGCGCGCGGGCCGCGGCGCGGAGACTGGGTCAGCGGAGCGCAGGCGCGGGCGGTAATGGCGGCGGCGAAGGAGTGCGTAATTGGCGAACGCGGAAGCGACGGCACTCACAAAGGCACGGGCGTCATGGGACGGGAGCGGAAGCGTCGGGGATTGGGCAAGCCTTTCGCCAACGGGTGAGCGAGTTTGTTCTGAAGACGATGCTCCAAAAGAGACAGCGAATGCACTAAAACAGCTGAAGCGAAAATCACGATATCTTTCAAACAATACATTTTACAATGTCAGCCATGACGTACTTCACGCTTTCCGCTGATTGAAAACTTCATTATACATTTACGACGACAAATTATAAGGATCTTTAAACGTAATTGGATGGTGTAATGCATCCACCGGCTAAGCGCCATTTTTGAAAAAAATGAGATATGGACGCCATTAGTTGCATTCGACCATGTTCTAAGTGTACCCAAAATGCTGGCGCCAAATCTGTAAATATAGCCTTGTAATGAATGACAAATGTAAATCATTCATCATGTGTTTCACTCAGGTTGGTCTAGTTTGACCCTTCAATGAATGAAATAATTAAATTACAGTTTTAAGAGCTGAAAATGTAGTAAAACCTCTGAACACGATCTCAAAACTTGTATGACGTCGCATAGCCGGTTGATGCATAACACCGTCCAATTTATGCGTAATGTCGATGCATGTTATGACTATTGATTCAACTCCTTTGCGAGAGGAGTAATCTTTTGATGTTGGAAAAGTGAAGTTACATAGGAAGAGAGATTGTGGAAGCTTGAAGATGTGAATATAGTTTTCTCTAATGGAGAGCAACAGCCCGCAGAACGACGATGTCACTTGCGTTCAGCAAAGAATCTTCCCTGGCAACGCCTAAAGATACTGGCGAGGATTACGTTAAAGTTGAGTAATCGTCTAAAGTATTGTATGTTTAAGATCAGTGCTTGAAGATTCAAATTTGAGCTGTTGGAGTAAAGGGAGGGGTTGGAGTAAAGGGTTGGGCAAGCTGAATTATGACGCAGGATGTTTACCTAGGTCCTGCTATTTTCGTAACTTTGCACCTGACAGGAATCAGCTGTTGACGGTTTCATCCAATCGGGAGCTTGAACGTCACCATAGTGACGTCACTTTAGCGAAATATGAGCTCCCGATTGGATGGCAGCGAAACAGCTGATTCCTGTCAGGGGCAAAGTTAAAAAAATCGCAGTATAGGGTTAGAACGGTGGAGGTGCATACAAGCATCGAAGGTTATAAAGAAAACGGAGGAAACAGAGGGTGTGTGTCAACTCATTAAGCAGTGAGAGGGAGGGCGTTCGCTCTGGGAAACGGGAATGCGTTATCATTTGAGGTCAGAGAGGAAGGGGAAATTGATTGAAGAACGAGGGACATGAAGAGCAAACGAGCAAATCGGTTCCTGTGGAGATACGAAGAGTTTCAGAAAAGAATGTTGTAAAACATACCAGAAGACAGGAGAAGGGAAATGCAATAACCTAGTATGAACTTGAAGCCAAAAGGCACCCAAAAGCAATAGCCAAAGCCACCCAATGGCTGTGGGAGGCCGATCTGGAAAACTGCGCCACGACACGGCAAGAGCCGATTGGTCTGTTTGTATAATGATAGAACAGGGCAAGTGTACTTATGAAAATTCACTTATTTTTAGTAGTCTCTTTCAGAAAAACTGTTAAAAAGTATCACACATTCAAAAGCACATTCTAAATTATGTTAAAATGTTCAGAAAATTAGCAAAAACAAATGAAACAAAAATTGAAAACAACTATGGACAAAATTAAGAAAAAACATTTCGAGAACAATAAAAACACGACTAAACAAACGCATTTCAATCGAAATGTGTCATATTTTTGATGTCATATTAAAAATATTTATCCCGGATACAAAACTCGAGATTATTATAATGGAAACCCTCCTAGCGGCAAAATAACGCTTACCCCAACTACTATTATTTTCCCCAATGTTGCGAAAATGTGAGTTGTGTCGATTCGTAGCGTAGAGCGACGGAGGCGGCGGGGTGCGGTGTCGCTTATCTCTTCCGCGTGCTTGCGACGCCGCCGCCGCCCCGACACAAACAGCGCGCCGCACACTCCAGCGAAGAACGCACCCAAACACGGCGGCACCGCGCACGCGCGAACTTGGAACTCTGACCCACTTTGGGCCAAGGACGGCTCCACAAATAACAGGGGTGTTTATCTACAATTTACTAAAAATGTATTATAAAATTGGACGGTGTTATGCATCAACCGGCTATGCGACATCATACAAGTTTTGAGATAATCGTATTCAAAGGTTTCATTACATTTTCAGCTCTAAAATCTATAATTTAATTATTTTATTCATTGAAGCGCCAAACTACACAAACATGAGTGGAATATCTGGCGTTTACCTGCATGATGTGAAATTAAGAACAGCAGATTTGAAGATCTAGGTTTATAGCCGGTTGTTGCGAACTATAAAATACCTGATGTGACGGACGGCGTTTACATTTTTCATTAATTATGAAGCTATTTTTACAGATTTTGCGCCACACTTTTGCATACACTTTAGAACATGGTCCAATGCAACTGATGGCGTCCATATCTACTTTTTTTCAAAAATGGCGCTTAGCTGGTTGATGCATAACACCGTCCAATTGATTGTTTGCCGGTCCTGAGAGCCGAGATTGTTAAGGCAGTAGTGCCGTGGCGATCTCGGACGGAAGGACCCGGGTTCGAGTCCCGCCTCGGGCATGGGTGTGTTTGTATTTGTCTGTATGTGTGTGTCCTTTCATCCCTCATTATCATCATCATTTCATCTTCCATACTCCCAGGGCTAACAACCCTGGTGTTAACAACCAGGGTCTAACAACCCTGGGGGATAAAAACAGGATCCTGCGAAATGCTGATCCCTTAATAAAAATGACATGCACCTGCTGCCGAGATAATGAATTTGAGCACTGGTAAATGCAGGATGCATGCACGTGTGGTACAAGGCGGCCTATTTGCGGCAAAAAAAGAGTGATTAGTGTTTCCTAGCGCGTCAGCTGCCAAGGTCATTCGTCTCGTAAGTGTAGTTCATTTTTTCATTACGCGAGGTGACAGAGGAACTCTCCCCCACTATGAAAAGCGTGTTAAAGTAAGTGGTGAGGATAGGGCAAGGAAGGGGAAGGAAAGATCGTCTGCGGTCCATGGCCCGTTTGGTAGGATACTGCTCCGTCATTCACCTGGTGTTGAGCGGAGAAATCATGGAAAATTACTGATAAGATCAGTCGGTCGTTATAATTCTCCTACAGATAGGGCTAAATTCGACCTAGAACTACCTGGATAATATCGAAAATCCTGCTACGGTCTGGATTCGAACCGTAGGACCTACCGGTCAAAGGCACTGAATTGAACCTAAGCCGGCAGAGTAAAAATCAGACATCAATTTCGTTAGAAGCCACTTCATATTATTGCGATTCATAAATCATAAGCAGTTTATGAATATTAGTACACTATAGTACGTATGTAATGACATGTATAATACGAGTCCATGTACGTAAGTATCGTACGTACTACAGCCTACCTATGTATTGACGACCTTTGAAAATCAATTTCTCACCAGATTCTTCTTACAAAATCTTCATGATTTAATATTAAATCGTTTAATGAAGTCAAAAAAGAACACCTCAACAGTTTTCCAGGGGCATATCCACGCTATGTTGCTTAGGCGAAGGTGCTTTTCATTTCACTCATTTCGTCCATGAATCTCTCCCACGAATTTTGAACGCACCCATCGCCCCGGAAGAAAATTGCGGATTCCCACCCTGTACGCAACTCAGCGCGTCGAGGAACACACAAACAGAGGGTTACTATTACGCGACCGGATGCATCTCCGGGCGTGATTTGAATTCGCACTAGATTTGTGAGTGAGGCTTCTTTAGACTTCTCTGATTGGTCAATGATGGCGGCGCCGGAGGTTAAGTGTCAGCTAATAACTCGTCTCGAAACAAAATTTCGACCTCTTGAGACGCTGCATTTGTGAGAACGTGCATATTTGTGTTGTTTGTCAAGGTTTATTGACGTATAAATAAGTTGGGAGCTGAATTTTGCTGTTTTGTAAACATAAATGTAAATTTGGCAAAGATTACATATGAATTGTCAGATTATAACATGTAGTTATTTAAATGATTGTAATTTTTAAGGTATTTTTTTCTTAAAAGTAACATTTTGAGTGAGAGAATCTGCTATTTTGTTACCATAGTGAGGCAAACTCTAAAGAAGCTTCATTCACAAGTCTGGTGCAAATTCAAATCATGCCTCCGGGCGGCGGCCCTCACGCGCGAACTTGAAACTCTGACCGACTTCGTTGGCCGGCGCCCGCCCGTGACTAACGCGTTGCGAGTACTCCGGCGCAAACACGTTCAAGTTCGTGATGAGCTAACCGCGCTGGGCGACGTCATGGCAGGGCGTTTGCGTACGCGAGGTGTAGAGTAGTGTTGGTGACGAGGGGCGGACATTTCTTAGAAAGGTCTCATAAATATGGAGAGGAATGTTTTATGCCGGTCTTAACACTCAATGAAATGTTAATCATTTACATGCACTGAAGAATTGAGAAGTATGTGTAGCAATTGAATTAAGTCGATCGAACGTGAACTTCAGAGATATAAAACAAAGGTTGCAAGCAATGCTTATATTAATTGAACTATTCATTAAGAAAATGACAAAATAATTCATAATATAATGCAGTGACTGATTTTTTTGTTGGGATTCATTCTTGATTTAGTGACGGCAAGTTTAAAA
Source organism: Acheta domesticus (assembly GCA_031308135.1). Taxonomy (NCBI): domain Eukaryota; kingdom Metazoa; phylum Arthropoda; class Insecta; order Orthoptera; family Gryllidae; genus Acheta; species Acheta domesticus. The sequence goes on from JAHLJT010004567.1 coordinate 195,034,578, forward strand.
TTAATAGAAGAAACAACATTGATACAGAAACGTTATTTCTATCATTTTAGCTTTGACGGATGCTTTCAATGCAACAACATGTGAATTGAGATATATGCTATCTTTTCAGGGCGGTAGTAATTGGGGAACTATTTTTAATAATCGTAAACATAGTATATCTTTCCGCATCGTGAAAACAAAAACTATAATTAATTTGTAAGTTGTTCGTACATTTGCGGAGTTTTTATTTGGTTCTCTTCCATACGTAAAACCAGCCAAATTGATTTTGTGACCATTCTAACGATGAAGTCGATAAGTCGATGCTTCACTGTGTTTTACAAAATCATGAAATATCAGATGAAATAGTCCACTGATTTTTATTTTGTGACAATGTAATCACATCCAAAGGACATTCATTCTTCCTGATGAATAATGAATTATCTATGATCACAGCAGCATTATAATTTCAACTCCAAATGCCACTTTCAAGTAGAAAAGTAAAGCATTCAATTAAATTATATTGTCGTAATGGATCGTGTAATAACGTGGTAAACTAGTGGTGCTGAAACTGCACAAACGTATTCGCCCGTCTTTTCACGCAACATTATGGGACAAGTACTCAAATTTTCGAAAAATTATACATGGCCTTATTTAAAAATCTGTCTTGAAAGAACAAATTTCATGAAGGGAAAATATCTCGATTTTTAACATTTTAGTTGTAGGAAGACTCCAAAAAAATTTGAACTTTTACAATTTTCGAAAAATCAGGGTTTTTAACGAATGTGAGACCTGCACCTCTTACACATTCTTCACACAATTAAGCAACAAAATTGAAACAAAAACGATGGATCAACTTTTTTTTTAATTTTGAAAATGTTGGAGGGGCTTCATGAAAATTATCTTCCCCCCCCAAAAAAATTAAATTTCGCTTTCAAATTTAAGGGGCCACGACATCAGCCAGATCGATTGGGGAACATCAATTTTGGAGAAAATTGGCTGAACGGTTTAGCCGCTAGCGTTGTTCCCAGACGGACAGACATTTTGCCGTCATTCAATTTTTCGGTATCAAGGAGCCACAAAACATGGATTCCGGCTACACCACATTTAGAGTGTTTTTTCTAAATTTAACAACTGGATTCATCAACGTTTTCGTTCCGGAGCCTTTAATAAGAGATTTTTTGCCGCAAATTCTCCGCTTTCTCGAGCAACATTACATAACTTTCTCTCTACTCCGTAGCGAAAAAGTATTTTCCCCCAAAAATTCCTATGCCAGTAGCAACGCCTTCGCATGCAGCAACCACGTGGCCGCAGCAAACGACCCAGCCGCTGAGTTCCCGCACATTACGCGCTTAGACAGCCCCGAAAGAGAAATGAAGTGGAGCGCGGTGGATGAGCAATGAAGCTTGCAGAGCCATCATTACCGCTGTTGTTCCGTTAAGCACACGCTGGCTGATTTTACACCAGCGGTCCTGTTCTGTGGTAAATGCAGACAGCTGTTTTGTGGTAGGTCCATGCGTCACATCACGCCATTGCTTCCATTTGTTTTGAACAAAAGGAGAACAGATGACGCTCGTGTAGAGTTGACATTTCAGTGAGGATGATTAACAGTATTTACAAATCGACAAGCTACTCGTTACATTCTGGCATTATGGAAAGATAAATAATACTCGTAGCTTCATGAGATGGCCTAGACCTATTGTGTCAATATTTGTGGTATCTAATATCGTATCCAAAAAGAATGGTTATGATTTGACGGATGAGAAAAATGTTAATTAAATATATCATGTAATTAAATTATGAGATAAATGTAGCCAAGTATTCACAGTAAAATAAAAAAATAACAACGTATCCATTGCATAATCAAAAGAATATCAAACGGAATTACCAGCATTAATTTATCTCGAATATAATTCTTTTCTTAATGAGTAATTTTTTAATACCTTAAAGAACACATCACAAGATAGTATGATAGACAGAAAGTAGGCCTAGAAAAAACTGTAATGTCATTAAAATTTCCTAATGTCTTACACTAAATAATTATGTATTAAGTTAGGAACACATAGAATTGGGAAATTTGTTTCTGGATTGTGAGAAGAGTGTCAGCAGATTATCGTCGGAGAACACTGAACAATTCAAAAACTCCACTTTTTGGTGAGTTATTTTATGCTTTATTAGGGAAAATTCATAAAAATTTCTTCGCAAAATTTAGACTTCTTTACTTCTCTCCTTTGGTTCCTCACACTTATAAACAGTTCCTCCACCCCAAGATGAATATTCTATTTAGACCACCACCCGAAATAAGTAAAAGTGACTTAAGTAAAAATATGTACGAAACTTAATTAATTAAAAGTGAATTTATATTACATTAATCTAGTTTTTTATATTAAATACGAAAATGTATTCCTGATTAATTTGAACATTTATTTATATTTTTAATAATAACGATAATAATAATAATAATAATAATAATAATAATAATTATTATTATTATTATTATTATTATTATTATTATTATTCCCTAAATGCTTCGAGGACGTTCATTTTTCATCAGCATTCACTGTCCATTCCCTTTCGCCAAACAAGTGGGAATCCCCTTCCCTTCGAAAAGCGAACGTGTATTTGAATGGCCCCTTATTACGCTATTATTGTATCACTGAGAGGAATCTCTTGAATCCCACGCCATGACTGACGCTCCGCCGCGCCGCCAACGGCCGCGCCCAACTCCGGGAGCGCATCCGCCTTGCGCCCACAGCGCTCGTGGGCTCGAGTGGCCGAGGCGCGCAACGCCTGCTGGGAGATGCTCCATGAGCCACGCCCCCGCGCTTCCCACGGCCACCACCACCAGGGGAAGAGAGCACGGGAGTAGGCATGGCAAAATTTGGGAAGAGAGCACGGGAGTAGGCATGGCAAAAAAATCCGGGTGAGAGCACGGGAGTAGGCACGGCAAAAAAATCGGGAGAGAGCACGGGAGTAGGCATGGCAAAAAAATCGGGAAGAGAGCACGGGAGTAGGCACGGCAAAAAAATCGGGAGAGAGCACGGGAGTAGGCATGGCAAAAAATCGGGAAGAGAGCACGGGAGTAGGCACGGCAAAAAAATCGGGAGAGAGCACGGGAGTAGGCATGGCAAAAAAATCGGGGAGAGAGCACGGGAGTAGGCACGGCAAAAAAATCGGGAGAGAGCACGGGAGTACGCACGGCAAAAAAATTGGGAAGAGAGCACGGGAGTATGCATGGCAAAAAAATCGGGAGAGAGCACGGGAGTAGGCATGGCAAAAAAATCGGGAAGAGAGCACGGGAGTAGGCATGGCAAAAAAATCGGGAAGAGAGCACGGGAGTAGGCATGGCAAAAAAATCGGGAAGAGAGCACGGGAGTAGGCATGGCAAAATAATCGGGAAGAGAGCACGGGAGTAGGCATGGCAAAATAATCGTGAAGAGAGCACGGGAGTAGGCATGGCAAAAAAATCGGGAAGAGAGCATGGGAGTAGGCATGGCAAAAAAATCGGGAAGAGAGCACGGGAGTAGGCATGGCAAAAAAATCGGGAAGAGGGCACGGGAGTAGGCATGGCAAAAAAAATCGGGAAGAGAGCACGGGAGTAGGCATGGATGTGTTTAAAACATCGATATTTTCGAGCAGAAACATCGATATTATAACTTCGCTGTTTAGCTTTTGATGGTTTTTTTTTTCAGACCGATTTGTCAAGAAACATCCTCGTTTCCAAAGAAAATGTCTCAGGATATATAAAAATAAAATTTTCAGTTTCTAATTCTTTTTAGTTGATTGCTAGCAATCAACAACCATTGACAACTGTCACTGTTGTGGATCCCCAGGCGGCAAGAAAGCGTTTGTTATTCGCAACCTTTCTTCAGTGTTATCTTTCTTGATTATTTTGTACGTGGTAATGTCGTTAAACTGCAATTTGAACCTTGACTACTCAGAACATTAATTAGAAACTTAAGATGACAGTCAAATTTAAGGCAGGATATTTATTAAATTAGTTATGACGTGTTATGTACCACATTCGAACCAGCACACTTTACTTCGAAATATGTCATCGTATTTAAAATATTGATATTCGATCGATGTTTTGTCAATATTTTCATCGACGTCGAAAACCTTCTGGTGATGTATCGATGTATCAAGGTTTTTCTAAAATTAGAGGTTTTGCACCCTCGAACGTTAAGTACTATCGATCTTCTGATCATGGGCAGTGCAAGTTTTGCATTTCTTTAGTGCATCTGCGCATGCACAGAAGATCGATAGTGCTTCACATTTGAGGGTGCAAAAAGTCCCTACTACCTGGGAGACGCTGGATGGGTCACGCCCCCGCGCCCTGGCGCATCGCGGGACTTCCCACGGCCACCGGCCATCACCACCGCCAGGGGAGGGGAGGGGAGGGGAGGGGAGGAGAGCGATGACGCGGGATGACGCGGGCGTGCCCTATCACGAGCTGCCTCTCGCCTGCAGCAGCCGCATCGCGAAGCCGCATCGTGCGCTCTGGGTGCACTTTCACGGTGGGAGCCTCTCCACCGACAGACCGAGACAGTTGGTCTCGGAGGCACAGGGAGGAGAATGGTTGGGTTCACGAAGAACACTTATATACTGCATTTTATTCAGATCTGCTTCTGGCAGGTATCAGCTGTTGACGATTTCATCCAATCGGGGGCTTACATGTCGCTACAGTGACGTCACTATGGTAGCCCGTCCCCGACAACCAAGCTCCCGATCGGTTGAAACCGACAACAGCTGATACCTGCCAGAAGTCGAGTTGAATAAATCGCAATAGAGATAAGTTTATAGCAGGGCTGTCCAACTGGCGACCGGAGGAGCCATTTATTGTGGCCCTCAAAGGGTTATTATTAGTCAAAAGTGAAAGTTCCTTTCATCCATGTCGGGCGAGAAAATTTTGTGCCTAACGCTCGCGCTCTGCTGTGGTCAAGACACCCGTAATATACAATATAGGTTAAGTTAAGATTTAAGGATTTTTTGTAGTAAATTCAGAAATTAAAACTCATCTGAACGTGTTTCACTGCGTTATGAATAGTACTGCCCGATAACATTCATTGTTTCTATTTCCCCATCCCCCGTGTTGAGAAGCCGGGCAAGCTGCCGTGATCAACAATACGATGTAGTCAGGAGTGGGTTCCCTGAGTAATGGAAATATGGCCCGCAATCATATTAAAGGTTCTAGTTGTGGCCCTTAAGTCCTTGCAAGCTGGACACCCCTGGCTTATAGTATAAATTGCAGTTGCGAAGAATGACAGTCAATCGCATTAGGGGGTATTAATAACAACTTGGTATTATTACAGTACTTCTTTAGACACATAATCATGCTGTCACCAATCTATTAACATCCCATTACATTGTCACTGTTTTCATATTTCAGTCGTATTTTAAAAGTCTTACTTGTTTGCAATTAAAGGAAGGTAGATGGATAATATTTCCAGGCGATACCCGACCTGTATCTTTTAAGGTGCACGTTGTTGATGAGTCTTAACGTTCTTGCGGCATGGATGGTGTCGACTCGCTTCTTAAGAACAAGGATGTTTCTTCAAAGGAATAGTATCAGAAGTATCACATGTTAAAAACAAAAATAACAATGTAAACAGGTATGAATCCCTTAAAACGTGCGTGATATAAAAACAGTTGATATTGCACAAATTGCTACTGTCCTACTATATTACTTAGAATTTTGTGAGATTATCGTTTGTAAATCAATGAGGGAACGACGATCAACAAACTACAACTTTACGAAACAACAAACGAAAACTTACATACTGCGGTAGAATATACATTATTCTTGAATTATGAATTCGTTTTCAAGTAGAAACAAGCTGAGTGAGTACCCCTGTGTCAAAAAGGATTTACCCACCATATGAGTCTAAGCTTCATTTTCCATAAGGAAATTCTGCGCGCGCATCCTATTGAAGCCGACACAGGAGACTGCAACTTTAAAACGGCGCCTTAAAGGCACATTACTTCAACTGGTGGAGTTTTTCTGTGCACAATCAAAGATGGGACGATAGGTTCCCCTAGTTCTCACGTTTAGCTGTGATATAGTTATTAACATGTTTTAGTTTTGCATGTTTTGAATAATTCAACCGAAAAATATTTATGTTGTTCAACATCTTAACCATTGAAATAACTAAATTTGGAAATAGCCATTTCGGAAAATTCCTTCTTCCTTTGCTGCTTTCTTCCTGTCAGATCTTCTGATTCTACTGAAGGCGTTACACCTACGTCACTGCGTGTCGCGCATGCGAGGTATGAAACATCGAAGATCTCTTTTGACAAAGTGTTGGTGCAAAGCAGTGGAAGAGTTTTAGCTGCCCAGGCCGCATCCGGATCCGGGTGTCCCCTCGGAACACCATTTCCACTGCGGAAACATGAATCGACCGCGGAATCATTTCAAGCTGATAACGTTGTTTACGTCGGACGAAGGAAGACAGTGGTCGAGTTCAGATGAGCGATGAATTCGGAGAAATTGTGAAAGAGGGAGGTCAAAGAACGAATTTTTAAATAATCGTTTTCTTGTTCGTGTAAATTTGACAACTACACTTCTAATAAAGCTACAGGACTGGCAAACATCATAGAATATCTTTAATAATATTTTAATTTGTTTTTGAGTTTGGTTTAGTTTTATACACAGCAATTCAGGTTTAACTTGTTATATACATGCATCACTAGTTTAGTGTGGTGTCTCCAACACAAACAATTTTAAAAGTATTTTCATACCTAATTATAAGAATATTTTTCATTAGATCAGAAGGATACGAGAAAATTGCCAGCTGTTCACTAGCAGATTGAGGTGTTCTATGGTCAGAAAATTTATGAGTGCATATATTTAGTGAAACTATTAATGCAAAACTTTGTATTTGGTTCGGAGAAATGTTGTAGGCTTATCGTTATGTTGTTATATATTTACCTATTTTATGAACAACTTTGTTGTAAATATTATAAATTTTATATTATCTATAAGTAAAATGTAGTCACACTTTGATTTGAATCCGGGTTATTACTGAAAACAATTAACTTTTATAATCCACACCATTTGTTACGAAGTTATTCAGAGTAGGAAATTGTCACTTTGCGTTCTTTAATTGCTTGTTCTGATGCAACACGTACCTCGTACTTACTGTACAATCAAAGAAAAGAGATTTCTTGTCGGGATAGGCAAGCATAACATACAATTCATGAAAGCCCCTTCTACAATGTTGGACTTCACGGAACATAAATTTCTTTCGGCCTCATAACATCATATTTCACGATCGATCTTCAGAATCTTGAGATTCAGATAAGCAGTAGCTGCGTGGAGAGTGGTGCAGGTCAGTGCAACACGAAGCGTCACTTTTCATTTGGATTATAGAGGGTACGCCGAGTAGAAAGAAATAGAAAGGTGCAAGAAATTCACCATTCGCAAAAAAGTAGGTTAGTTGCTCTTCAGATACTTATCTAGGGCCATAAACAATATCCAAGTTATCGATAACACTTTCTTTTCATCTCGCTTGTAGCGAACTTCGAGATGAGTTTAGTCTTGATGAGTATTTGCGAATACGAAGTCTTATAGCATTCAAAGTTCTCAAATTTTATTTTGAAGAATATTAAAAATTTCAGGATTTTTACTTCGCCTAAAAGAAGTATTGAAAATAAGAATAAAAGAAAAGTGTTGTAAAAACTCAGAACACTGCTTCACTCGATAATATTAAATTAATACCTCAGTAGAAATTTAGTCTTCTTAAAAAACTAATAATTATGATATTCTGTAAAGAAAAACAACTGTACTGTAAATATTTTGCATACTATTTCTCTTAAATATCCTTGCAAATAAACCCCCCAAGAGGTCCTGTAATAAATTTCAAGCACTTTTATTTCAGTAATTTGTTTGTAGAATACACATTACTGATGGCTACTTCTCGGTAATTACAAATAACCTTCACGGAATATTTTTTTGAGAAAAAAAAGGAAAGTAAAAATTTGGAAATACTTTCGTACAAACTGCATTAACAATTAATATCCATCAAATCTGTGATTACCGCATAAATATTGTAGAATTCCATTTTGGACGATGCGAAATAGTACATTATGAAACGATGATGTAATGATGGATATTAATACACGAGTCTGATATTACAATACGAGCGAGGAATGATCGAGTATCCTAAACTTCACACGAGTGTATTAATACCCGTTACATCGAGTTTCACGGTACTTTTTCCACGACTTTTATGAGTTAAACTCTTACATTGAATTGTTTCATGGCCGTTGACATTAAGGATTTACCCAAGGCTACCTAGCGGATGCTCCCTAACCCTACGCTCGCATGCTGCCGCAGGTGGCTGTGGCCACCAGTCCGCCTGCGAGGGAGTACTGCGCTAGCGAAATAGAATCAAAGTAAAATTATGATTGAATTTATTTTAAATAATATTCCACGAAAAATTACTAGTAACAAAAGAAATTAAAACTGACAAGCATAATATAATATCAAATGTAATTTTAATGTACACACAATCGACCGAAACATTTACCAGAACTATTCTCAATGATTAATTGTCAATACCTGGTTTGTAAACTTCTCTGTGATTGATCAAGAAGCTGTATCTTAATGAAAACTGCATCGAAATGAGTTTCGTTATGGAACTGGTTGCAGCCATCAAAGAACAGCATTATGCAACGGGAGTTGAAAAAGGAACTTATTTTCCAAATACGTACACTTTTTGAAAGACATGTTTTTCTTCTTCGTAATTCATAATGTAATATTATTTTTCTTTCATGTATATTGCATCATTTAAAGCGAAGAGAAGAGGAACGAAATGTTCTCACGGGTCCAGCACGTGTTCCTGTAAAACATACTCGTTCCAGGAGGACCTTCCCGTGGCACATTTCCTGCGAACAGCTGAACGAAATAGGTCCCAATCCCCACGCTTTCCCCCATCCTGTAGGACGGACCTTCTCCTGAGACGCCGCCCTCGAGCGAGGGGCGGGGCGGGGCGGGGCGGGGCGCAGCCGCCAGCTGGGCGCAACGGGGGCGGAGGCGGGGCGGAAGTGCGCGTTCGAAATAGCCCCGGAGCCGTCCCCACGCACGCGCCCGCGCAGTGCGTAACGCACAACGACGCGTCGCACCGCCGCCACCCGCACGCGTCGGCCGGCGTGCGCGCACGCACACACACACACACATGCACACACACATGCACACGCACACACACCGCCCCTCCCACAGGGCGTCACTGATACGCGGGAGGCCGTGTCGTCTCATTGCCAACAACGTCGCTCTGACCCCTTCCTCCACCCGTTGCCGCGGTCGCCCGCGCCGCTGCAGCAGCTGCTCGTACCGGGGTTTGGTGCGGTCCAGGAAAAACTAGTTGTCCACGCTCGCCTGTCCCCGAGACCGTTTGCTTGTAATATCACGTTCCTCGTAGGCGTTAGCAGCTTCCAACAGTTTCTGACTTAAGGTTTGAACTCGTTGGGTCTAATATTAATAAAGGTCTATTATAATAAAGGTCTAATATTTGTTTTTGGCTCCTACCCCTTGTCTTCTCTCGTAACATATGAACTATTCTCTCACGCTGTAAAACATTGTAATTATTTTCTCTGTAATTCGCGATATCAGTATAAAACCTCACAAATACAGTGTGAATCATTTCGGATGCGGAAAAAAATAATCACCGTCTTCTTCACAATAATAACAAATGTTTCTATTGTTACTTTGTTGAGAAATGCTTACGTTTTTTAGAGAATTAAAATATTATTAAGTGTTAAATATTTTACCAATGCTGTAGCTTTGTATCTTTTTAATTTTGGCTTAAGGGAAAATGGGAACATTTTTTACAGTTTCATTACAGTTTCATTGAGACAGAAAGTGTTCGTTTGGGGTGTCAATTTACTTCGTAACACAGTGAACAGTGGTCCCCACCAACACTGATGGATCCAGGGGGGCCATGGGGGCCATGCTCCCCCCAAAAGGCGTAGAGTTTCCGCTTGTTACTTCCTTTAATTGACAAAATTGATTTAAATATTTAATTACTATGAATTATGTAATTATTTAAACAATAGCATTGTATAGTATAACATACAATATAATAACAAATATGTTTATTTCTTGACAAAATATGCGATGCCCCCTTCCCCCTCCCCAAATGATCAGCTGGATCGGCCCCTGGCGCTTGCAAAGTGTGAAGATATCAATCAGCCATCTATTCCCAGGGCGTGAACTTTCGGCTCCTGTGCGCTGCTGCCCCGGCCCCGACCACAGGGGCAGATGAAGTCGATACGTTTTTTTTTTTTTTTTTGTGGGGGGGCATTGTAGTTTTTGTTAAATAATAAACATAATTATTATATTGTTTGTTATTTATGTACTGTAGATATACTAAGATTATTGTTTAAATAATTACGTAATTGGAACCTAAATATTTAAATCAATTGTGCCTTATAAATTAAGGTAATGAATGAGAACACTGGGCCTTTTGGGGTGGTCATGACCCCCATGCTCCCCCTGGATCAGCTCCTGGGCGCCACCAATAGTAAAAATCCCGCTCGTGCCGGCGCAGCCTGCCTCCCGTTCCCCGAGCAGGGCGGCCTCCCGTCGGGCTTCCAGGCGACGTCTGTTGCCTCGGAAATATTACGCGCCGAGCGGGCGGGCGGGCTGCAGGGCGGGCGGCAGGGCGGGCGGGCGGCAGGGCGGGCGGGCGGGCGGCAGGGCGGGCGGGCGGGCGGCAGGGCGGGCGGGCGGGCGGCAGGGCGGGCGGGCGGGCGGCAGGGCGGGCGGGCGGGCGGCAGGGCGGGCGGGCGGCGGCTGGGCGGGCGGGCGGGCGGGCGGCTGGGCGGGCGGGCGGGCGGCTGGGCGGGCGGGCGGGCGGGCGGGCGGGCGGGCGGGCGGGTGGGCGGGCGGCGCAGGTGATATTTCCGGGGCACTCCCCACGAGCAGTTCGTTTATATTAGTTCCCGCGCGCTACACGCAGTCATTGAAATGCAACAGCCCGCATCCCGTATTTTTGCGTCAGACAAATTGAGAGGCTCGAGGGAACTAAATGGTACGTGCAAAATGGAGATTTTGACACGAGAAATAGAGATTCTGTGCCCCAACTGAAGATAGGCGCTGGCGTTTGGAAAAGAGTTCTTAGTAAGAACACTTCGTCGGTTGTACGTTGAGCTCTGAGGCAACTTCTCCTGTGAGGAAGGAAAAAAGTGGCGATGAGAAAAGTAATATCGCAATTTTAGCAGAGAAGTTTCCCAGAGACGCTAAACAGTTTCATTCAGTCATTTCTCATTTACTGCATGAGATAATTTTAGTAAGTGTTAAAATTAATGAAAAACTTTGGACTTTATATTGCACTTTGACGGAAATCCATTCATGTAGACAATTATTATTTAATTAGACCATATTATCAACTTCTATCCACTTGAACAATGTCAACAAAAATAAATCTACGGTATTCAACTGTGAAAGAACTACGAAATATTCGAGTTATTCTTATGGGAAAAATTCGAGAGTTTTGCAGAAAAATGAAGCTAAATATGTATGATTAATTATTTATATTAGGTTTTATCCAGTGAAGCTCGAACTGCATTGGAAATTATGATTAACATGTTTGTTTTTTTCGACACAATTCCGAATGATTTCTTAAGTTGAGTATTTGTGAGTCTCAGTGCTACCTAAATCTCACTGAAGAAAAAACTTTATTGCTTTTCTTAGAGCAAAATGTAATGTTTAGTCCTCTGAACCGAGACAGTGCGCTCATTTTTGCTTGTGTGAGCCGACAACTATTACCAGTACCATGAAGGCATTTAACTGCTTAAGCAAGCTTAATGTAGCATTCCACGAATGGGTCGTAAATCTTGTCGTAATTAACCTCTCGGTGACTATAATAGATGAATCTAATTAGAGACAAGTTCCTACAATGCAAGTGCATCCGGCGTGTGACAGTGATGCAGAATAATTTCTGTCTTCCCCCTGTATTCGTCTTTTTCGCTTGAACTAGTACTTACTTGCCTCTCTCTTCCCACTTAGATTCTTATATAGTGCGACTATTTTATTAGTGCGGATGAGCAGAATTTTCTATGATGCGGCACACTGAGAAAATAAAATGTATAATAATAAAATAGCTAATAAAATAGTCGCACTGTAGTACTGCATGTTCAGTGACGTCGATAGTAAATGAATTACGTATATAAAGTAATATCTTCGTTAAATTAGTAGAATAACTCACACAATTTAATCACTTCATTTTACCGTTAGAAAGCCAATGGTTAAGATAATAATGATGGTAACCGTATGCGATTTATGGTCAATAACACTTTTACTAACTTTTCCTAAAGTATAATTAATCAACTAGAAAGTAGTACAACAGCAACTGATTTATACGGTAAATAAGTGCTAAAAGTAATACAAAATAATACATTACGACCTGCTACACGAATTACCGACATAGTTTACGTGTTTTTAAAATAGACGGAATAATGAATGCTTCCACGCTTGGAAATCTCATGACGAGATGACGTGAACAAACGACAAAAACGCGAAAAGATTTCCTTAAGCTCAGCTACTTGGAGGTAGGGTTGCATTCACGTCACGATGCTAGGGCTGAGTTTCTTTGGCCTCACGTCCACACCCTCCCAAAAAGGAGGCGCCTCCAACGGCGGATTCTGGCATTTTTTTTCTCGGGCGGGGGACAAGCACAGGCACGAGGGCATACCGTTCACACAAGAGTGATTTCGAATGCTTTTACTCGAAGAGTTGCCACATAAGGGGCGCTGAAAAACAATACTTCTCAAAATATGTTCGAGAATAATATATCTCAGGTGGTAATTATAATAAGATGTTTCGATGATGTCGGGGAAAGCGAATTGACATTCGCTTTCCCCGACATCATCAGTTCTCTCCCTCATTGCCAACTTTTGTTAAGGAGATGGCACCAGAAGAAGAAGAAACAAAATACATATTGTGCATGTATGTAAATGAGTGATATTCTTTCCTGAACGTAAGCGAGTGATTCAAGTTCTCCCCTTTACAGGGCAGGAAGTTACCTTGCCTTCCAATGTAAAAACTATTTTAGGGTGACCTAACGGTAAACGGTGAAAGATGGGGGACGAGAATATTTTGATGATGGCAAGGTTATATTACGTCGGCCCCGTGACCGAGATCGCTATAGCAGTAGTGCTGTAGTGATCTTGGACCGTGGGGTCGCGGGTTTGAGTCCCACCTCTGGCCTGGTTGTACGTGTTCGTCCTTTCATCCCCTATCATCATCATCATCATCATATCGTTTCATCCTCCTACCATAACGTTACATTCAATAGTGGTCGCTAATGATCTAGTAGTTGATGCGACTTTAAATAACAAAAAAGGGGGATATATTACGATGAACAAGGATACTAACAATGTCACATCCCTCCTCCTCAGCCCCGCCACTGGCAGATCCAGGGGGGGGGGTCATGGGGGTCATGGCCTCCCCCAAACGGCCTAGAGTTTTCGTTTACCTTCCTTTATTAAGCCAACTTGATTTAAATATTTATTTATGTTCGAATGATATGATTATTTAAATAATAATATTGTATAGTATCATATCTACAGTACATACATAATATACAATATACAGTAAACCCTCATTAACACGAAATCCAAAGGACCGAAATAATCGGAGTTCGCGTTATAAAAATTCGTATTATCAATGTCCGTATTACTGTAATGCCTTGCCGGAGTTTTGTTCGTGTTACAGCGAAATTCGTCCTTACGAGGTAACAAATATGTTTATTAAATAACAAAAATCTTCGATGCCCCTCCCCCCACATGATCGGCTGAGCCCCGCCCCCTCCGTCCCTCCTCGGCCCGTCGCTTCGCGCCGCGTCGCCTCATGCCCGCGGGACCGCATTCCCGGCGCGTCGCCGCCGCCGCGGCGGCGCGCCGCCGCGCGCGCGCCCCACCGCAGCCTCCCAAATCCCAGGCGCGTCCCGCGTGACGTCGTAAACGCGCCCGCGTGCCTGCCTGGCAGACGCACGCCTGTCGGGCGGACGGCGGTGCAGCTGCGTGACGCGTCGCACGCACGCGCCGCCGCCGCAGCTGCCGCCCCCGCCCCCGCCCCGGACGGCTGAATCTGGACCCGCTGCTCCGGGCGAGCCACCTTTCCTCAAGACCAGTGGCACAGCCTGGGACGTACAGTAAGTGTAAATAAATAAGTGGAACCATAAACTAACAAGAAAATGAATTCATACATAAATAGAAAGAAAATAATTCTCATGATTGTCGACACATGACTGGGATCAAACCCGCGTCCTTACAGAAACCTAAAAAAATAGTTATATATTCATACAGAATATAGTATATGCATACTAGTGTTAGTATATGCATACTACATCTTTCTAACTATTTATCTATTTATAAATAATAGAACCATGTGACAGACTCGAAGTGATATATTTTTGTTTCTTGTAGGGGTAAAGTTTATACAAGTGGAAAATGCTATTATAATTTATTACTTCTTCATCCAAGAATATCTTTGTTTTCACATATGATGTCGAAGTATTTTAATATTAATATCAACTCCTTTCACGAAATTATCACAATTGAATTTTTTAAAGAAATCTGTAAATGAGTCATTTTCCAAACGTCTCCGCAAATGGAGCACTGTTTATCAAACGATTAGCACTAAAATCACCAGGATGGTGGAACAAAGCATTCAATGTTTTAAGGGATTAGCCTTTCGCCTTCTCAAATACTGAACAGATCATTCTGTTTCAATATCTTCTGACTGTCTTTGGGTTTTAACAAGATTTCTTGTCCAGTTGTAGTTTACACGATACTAGTAGACTGTCTAAATGCAACTGGACAAGAAATCTTATTAAGATCACACTGTTCATGATCGCCTCAACGCGATCAGGACAAGCATGAATGAGCACTCTTCGCAATCCGCATAGCGGACTCTGCCCATGTTTCGCATCCCACAGAACCATTGACAGCGAAATGGAGAGGAAATTGCAACTTTTCAAGTTGATCTCGATAATTTCTGGAAGGATATTTCTGCGGAAGGGAATCCCTTCTTACACAGTCTTTGTCAAAGGCGCTACAGAGTAACACAAATGAGTGAGGAGCGGATTTTGATGACATAATACATTGCCAAAAATGATCAATAAAATTCTCTTAAAAATGCTGTGAGAATGCTCTAAAAAACAAGACAAAATGACGCAAAAAATTTGATCAAAACCACTTCAGATGAACAATTCATGGTGTTGGGTATGTTACTGATGAAATCGAAGCTGCTTCCTTCAGTTCAAGTGAACTCAGTTTCCAAACTTTTGGTTTGAACTATTCCTTATAAGAAAATCTCTGCCATTATTTATAGTGAAATCGGTCGAACAGACAATGGCGTCGATAGGCGCCACAGGAACCTTGCATTACATACTACTCACAAAGGTTGACATTACAATATGTGAGCGAAGAAATCGAATAGACTGCTCAGGAATTGTGTGATGAACATTTGTTGCATCTCGTAAATATTGTTTGATGCAAGTGCCATTAAAATGATATTAAAATCGATTAAATTAGCGAAGAATGCATTAAAAATTATGTAAAACGGTAAAAAAGACTTACTAGCCGAAATCAACGAAAAAGACGTATAAAAATGGATAATTTCCTTTGTCATAACATCAAGTTAATTTCTACACTAAACGGCTTTGTTGTAAAGTGACAGGAAAAAAATAACGTTTCATTACAATCCGCCCGCTACAAATGAGTCTCCGGGAAAGCAGAGTGGGGAATTTTGGCGTTTAAACTTCTTACCCGTAATGGGAAAAACTTCTCTGGAACGTGCTTTCTGTCAATGCAACGGGAATGTCAAAAATAAGCTGGAAACAATTATACGCGGATCTCAGTCATGGCGAAAGAAACTGCCCATAATAATCATGTGTGCAATGAGTCATGCTATCATTGCGAAAGAAACGGCCCGTAATATCCATAAACGTGTGCTATGACTCTCGGGTTGATACTCTTTCTAATCAGCAGGGTTCTACAGGCTGAGATGGCTCAGGGCAACAATGCCAATGCAGCATCTCTGAACGCGAGGTTCTAGGACCAATAAGTCTCGACGGTGGCGGATGGTTGAATGTAGCTAGATAGCTAGGTCGAACACAGCCGCTATCTAGAGGAAAATTCTAATGGCCCGTTGCTCTGACCGCTAGTTTTCCATGGTTTCTCCGAACAAAACCAGACGAATGCCGGAACTGTTCCTTAACAAACGCGACATGGACCTTGCGCGATCTTTCCGTCCGCATCCTTATCCCTTTCTCCTCTCTCTCTCTCTCTCTCTCTCTCTCTCTCACACACACACACACACACACACACACACACACACACTTTCAGGCAAAACACTATACCTGGAGGGCAAAATCCCTCAAGCCGCTCTGCAGGTCGGCGCCGGATTTCACATTCCAGCATAGAAAGAACACCACCACCTCCCCCTCAGATTATCACATGTACTACACTTACGGGGAAATCCAAATGGCCGTTAGGACGCGCCCGGAAATTCCAAATGATCCATCAACCATTCAGAAAGATTCTCTTATTAAAGAGACTCTACGTATTTGTTGATCTATTTATGACTACGTCTATTAATCCAACTATTCGTCTCTCATTTAAAAAAGTATTTAGTGGTGGGGCTAGGGCACCGGAGTGACGCGCGGCGCGGCATGCGTCCACGCGCGACTACGCTGATCCCCTCGCGCCACGCGCTCCCGCCCACGCGCTCTAAATATGGCGCCGGCATATGACGCCACCTAATACCTGCCCGCCCTGCCCTGACGGCCGTCGCCGCAGCTGCCACTCGTCAGCTCTGACGGAGAGCGCTCCACAGGACGCTCCGAAAATCTGACGCTCAGCCACCAACAGGCAGAGCATCACTGGCGGATCCGTGGGGGTCATGCCTAAAATGCCTAGAGTTTTCGTTTACCTTCCTTTATTTGGCGACGTTGATATAAATATTTATGTTCGAATTGTGTAGTTATTTAACAATAATATTGTATAGTAGCGTATCTGTACATATATAATATATAATATACAATATAAAAACAAATTTGTTTATTATTTAACAAATATCTACGATGCCCCCCTCCCCAAATGATCGGCTGGATCCGCCCCTGGAGAGCATAAGGTCGAATTCGCTGGCTAACCGAGATAGTTAACTCTTTTAGTGAAAGGCAAGAAACAAAAGAAAATTTAAAGGTATTTGGACAATAGACGTTTTGAATACAAAATCACAATTTTTTCTGAAGCAAGATAATATTTTATTTATCTATAACATACAAGATTTTAGTATTTGATTATAACACAAACAGCAAAATACTGGAACTATGGTACATACGTTAATCAACGACTCTAATAAAGGTTTGAAATATACATATAAATATGTTTCAGATCTATGTCTTTGGAGATTCCAAGGAACATTCTGTACCTCTTTTACGAAATACATAATAAAATGCGTATATATGCAATTCATAGTACGATGCGTAATGGATAAAAGATGTTAATACATATTAAGACGTTTGAATGACATGCTTTTGACTTATGTATTTCTAAAAATGTTCGTTAGTTTAATCATACATATACAAACATTATCGTAATATTAACTAATATGCTCAACAAATTTACGCTTCATTTTTTCAAGACTTCTTGAAAGTATTTACAGAAACATTCTCTTTTGTAATCGATGTTGGAGTTTCCCAACCTATCACGAACGATATAACAGACTGCTGCTAAGTCGGTACGGAAAGTAGTGCATTTGTCCGAAATGTAACACGATTTATCTTATCGTCACTTAAGCTCGTGCAAATGCCACAGGACCCCCGATCAACAAAATCCATCATTTTTGCACAAATATTCACGAAGCTGGATTCATGGTTATGTTTTTCATCATGTCTTTTCATCTTCTCTTTTGAAAGAAAGTTCACAATTTAAATGAGAAGTACGTATGTAATGTGAACTAGTTCATAACTTCAATTTATTTTGCGGGAAAAGTAAAGACTTAAATAAATATACTTTTCTGTTTGAAAAAAAAGTACCCGAGTTCTAAATGTGTCCCACGACACGCCATAAAATGGTAAGGAAGGCAACCTTATCGAAAAGTGTGTACTCCACTACAAATAAAACTCTTCGTCATACAGTAGTACCAGCGATAATACTCCGTAGTAATACAACATCCAACACGTAATATTTTGTAAAGCCAGACAGCATGAGAGATTGGGAGACGTCAACAGCACGCCGAAAGATACAGAGGGCGGCTCTTCCTTCCGCAGCTGGGAGATAAGAGCGGCTGCGGTCCTCTAAACGTCTGATAAAGCAACTGACGAAAGGGGTCGTCCCCCGAAAGATACGGATGGAGCTTTGAGTGCTCCCGGAGCTTACAGTTACAGCTTCCGCGTGGAAGCTCAGCTTGCCCAGTGTTAAACCGCGATAAACATAACTTGTGTAAATTAAATAAAAGATGTACGTTCACTTTAATGTGCACTTTAATGACGAAGATACTAATACCAACGTAATACTTATTGGATAGTATTTGATATTGCAGCTAGATTTTCAAATATATGAAGATATATATTTATTGTTATTAAAACTAAGACAAAATGCTTAATTAAGATGCCTATGCGGGCCAACTACAATTTTGGGCCCCCTTTTCCTTCGAACTTTTATTTATTTATTTATGAGATATCTTAATAGATTTTAGTAGGATAAATCTTAATAGGAAATGAATAAATGTTCCAAGGAGAATGAAATAACTTTAATGTTACAATTAATACATCCACTGATTTTATGTTAAACCATTTACTCGATTGCTTGACTTTATGTTGGACAATTTACTCGTGGCTTGGAGAGCTTCTTCTCAAAATGTTATCATTTTATCATAATTTCCCAAATTCTCAGATGATATAAAGGGGGTTGTCCCGGGTGTTGAACCGCAATAACAATAACTTGCGTGAATTAAATACAAGATATACGTACGCTCTCATGATTAACTTACTATTACCAACGTATTACTTATTGTAAAAGCTTTGATATTGCGGCTAGATATTCAAATATTTGAAAATGATTTTTATCTGTATTAAACAAAGATAAAAACTTTCATTACGATGCATAAGCGTGCGAAGCCTAAGGGACCAACATTTCTGGGACCCGTTATCCTTTGAACTTTTTACGGCAAATCTTAACAGTAAATGAATACATTTTTCAAGGAGAATGAAATTATTACTTAGGGTTACAATTAATAAACCAACAGATTTTATTTTAAACCATTTACTCGATTGCCGACAGGTCGTAAATGTATTAGTTATAGAAAAAAAAGTGTTAGGTATTTCTTAAAGCAGGGGTGGATCCCGTAATGAGTTTTTGGGGGGGGGGCGGCGGGTCAAAAGGTGTTGGTCAAATGTGTCATGTTACAGATTATGTAGAATGACGCAGGCTTAAGTCAGCTCATGTTTCGATACGACTTTATTCATTTTAATGATTATCCGAAAATAATTTTGCTTGCAAGTTTCGTGACAAAATAAAATTAACAGTCGCTGAAACGTTCTTTTCGGAGAGGGGGTGAATTTCCCTCCCCGTGGATCCGCACCTGCTTCATGGCAAGAACGTCGATCCTCACAATTGTCCGCCTCTGCCGCACGTTTCATTCCGTTCGTTGAGCCCATGCCAACGTCAGCCCTATTTCCATGTTAATGGGCCAATGATCGCCTAGGAGCGCCTAGCAGACAATGCGCTCGCGCGGCCACCGCAAGGTCGCGGGGGCAGCGCGCAGGCTGCAATTTAGCACTCGCGGGGGGGGGCGGGGGGCTGACCTCCGGGTCGCGCTCGTTGGGCTCGTTAAGGCCCGGTGGCGGCGCAGGAGAGATTGGGCGGCGCCAGCCAGGCAGCCAGCACGCGACCGCACGAGGACACGTGCGACGCCCATGGCAACTGCTTACACTTAGGCTAATGGGCTACTACTCCATTGCCTCTCCGGCTATTATACTATATAGAACATGATTCAATAATTGTTAGTGATTCCGGGCGCGTCAACTGCTAAGGTCATTTGTCCCGTAAGTGTAGATCATGATTTTTTCATTGACAGATGACGATGGCTTTCCGTTGCTGGATGGCGAGATCCGGCGCTGATCTACCGTCGACTAGCAGGGTTTTCCCCAATCAGGTATTTCTCATGAGCGGTCCAGCCACAACCTCTAAGTTCCCGACCAGTCTCTGGGCATGTGTTGTAGTGTGTGTGTGTGTGTTTAAGTAAGGATAGGACAAGAAAGAGGAAGGAAAGATCACGCGCGGTCCTTGGCCTGTTTGTTAGGGTACTGCTCCGGCATTCGTCTGGTTTTGATCGCAGACATTATGGAGAACTACCGATCAGAGCAGCCGGCCGCTAGAATTCTCCTCCAGACAGCGACTGAATTCGACTGACAAGATAGTATTGAAAATTCTGCCACCGTCGGAACTCTAACCTATGACCTCCACCATTCCTGTGATAAACTATCCAGAAAAGGGAAAGCATATACGCAAAAACCCTTCCCCTTAGCTCAGAAATTAGTATCAATCGCATCCCCTACAAATACGCCGTTTCAACGACTAATACACTACACATATGGTGTTATAAGTCATTAAAGCATTGGTCTTCTACAAGATCAATATGTTTTACTACAATTAACGGGGTGAGAGGCAACGTAGTGATAGCTCTTATTTTTGGCAGTTACGCCAAAATACTTTTCTTGAGCACACAAGATGCCTCACATGCCAACAATCCCGTAATTTTACATAGCGCCCTGAGGCTAATGCCCATAATAGCCAGATGATGTCCGAAATTATGGAATCGTCGTCATTAATACAGCTTTCTTCAGATTGAGGGTCTAATGTGCGAATTAATCTAATAGTTCTCGAATTAGCCGTATTTTAAACTTAAGACTAAGAGGCGCACGTCCCGCTTTATTCTATAGAACTATGGTAGTTCTATGAACATATTTGTCCTGCAAATGTATATGTTTTACTTTTATTTCCAATGTCTGGCATGCGGGTTATCAATACGTTGCCTCGACCCGTAGTAATTGCAGAATTAATGTGTGTGAAAATAATGTAATTACGCCTGCATTTTAAGATGGATGGAGTTTGACGGACGCGAGACCAAGCACACGAATCCAGACGAAAATGATACGTGGGATGGCGTCAGCCATAGCAATGACCACTGCTCTGAGTAATGGGGATTCGGACGCAATCGTGATGTTACGAATCACAGATCAAGAGATCAAGGAAAATTATGTAAATCAGTTATATAATTTGAGATAACCAAAAACGGAAATAGTATTCATTTCAAAAGAACGACATTGATGCGTTTTTAAAATTGAAAATCTCTTGTTGTTGTTTTTGTTTTGTTTTTTTGCAGTATGTTATTATTAGTATCTGGAAAATATTGTAGACTGCGCCACCCCCATCTGGATTGCTCTTTTCTCCCCGTTTTTTGATCAAAAGCTGAGATGATTCCTTGTTTCGCTTTTTGCAGGTTTTCTCTCCTTCCCCCCAAAAATTACATATGGTTTCCAAACTGTGTTGATTCCTTATTAAATCACAAGCAAACAGTTAAATTACTGACAATATTTTTTAAAACATTAAATTAGTTCATAAAGGTTAATAAATTTATTATACCTTGGTGTGGCATCTACGTCGCTATATTAAGGTTTACAACTATTTTCATTTTTATTAATTAGAAGTTTCTTTTATTAGGATCCGAAAAATGGCCCGTTTTCTTCTTGAAACCTGAAACGCGTCGAATGACGCTCGCTTGCTCCAAATGGTGAAGCGGATCTAGGCTGGGGTAGCGAAAGGACGGTCTCAAGCAGATGACCTGATTATTCGACGTAGGAGGAAATTGCCAGAAGCAATTTTATTGCCCTTAATATAACTCTTATTATTAGAGATCAATTTTCCGTAGGGTGTTCACAATGGCACAATTCTCAAAAGGGTTCTTCACACAGATGACGAAATGAATGATGCCTGAACTTAATGATTTGCGACCTTTGGGCAAAGCATTTTTACTTGTTCCCTCCCTATATAAAATATGAAGTGCATTGCAAAACTCTGAATAACACCTTTTTTCTTCAAATTAGAAGATCATTCAAACATGGTTAATTTAAAAAATAATTATCTGGAACTATTCGGTACTGATTGATCGTTTGATTAATGATTATGGGAGCATCAACTTCTGGAAGGGATGAGTTCCGAAAGTGTAGTGCATGTGTCTTTGCATGCGCAGACCTTCCATCGGCTAGCGGGAGTTCTCCCCAACCTGATATCTTCCATCAGCGAGGCACCGTCCAGGGCAAGCTCTAAGCTCCCGACCAGTCTCCGGTGCTTGTAGTAGTTAGTGTGTGTGTGTACGTTAGTGTGTGTGCGCGTTAGTGTGTGTGTACATATGAGGTAACCTAGGACAAGGAAGAGGAACTGCTTCGCCAGGTATTGATCGGAGAAACCACGGAAGACTACCAGTGAGAGCAGTCGACCGCTAGAATTCTCCTCCAAACAGCAAGTGAATTCGACCTATCTCTCCAGCTATCTAAACATAGCTATCTAGTGAGTGTCGAAAATCCTGCCATCGTCGGGACTCGAACGTAGGACCTCCCCGTCAGAGGCACTGCAATGCCATCAAATGATGCCATCCCTCCCGGTATCTATTCTGTAAGTAATATTTTTATTAGTCACCCAACAGTTGGAGGAAATTATTTACGCTTTAAATTTGCCCGCAGGGACCCTAGCCCAAGGCCCAAACCAGACATTTTTCGGGGGTGAGGGATTGAGGCTCCATGACCCCCTCTATTATACTACGATTTTCCTAACTTTGTCCCAGACAGGAATCAGCTGTTTCGCTGCCATCCAATCGGGAGTTTATATTTCGTGATAGTGACGTCACTATGGTGACGTTTAAGCTCCCGATTGGATGAAACCGTCAACAGCTAATTCCTGTCAGGGACAAAGTTACGAAAATCGAAATACATAGGTATGGCCTTGCCCTGGCCCGTTCAGCCCATCTGCAAATGCAGCCTTGGGCACCGATGGCCCGGCGGCGAAGACAGCACGCCAGGGACGTCGCCGTCGCTTCCAAGCAGCAAGTGGAGCGGCGCCACGCGGCGCCTCATCGCATTGTCTCGTCGCTAGAGTCCCCAGATACAGAGAGTAGCGCAACCGCCGCCATTTAATATCCAATCATCCGATAGCCCCATCAAGCAGAATTCAGAAGTTGAACGGAAATGATAACAATTGGTGACGTAATGGGTATATCCAAGAATATTACTATGGGTTTGGGATAGAATCGTGGTTCTCAACACATAGAATACCACACACTTTCAATATTCCTGACATCTGGACATAAAATGGCGGGATCGGTGAA
Source organism: Acheta domesticus (assembly GCA_031308135.1). Lineage (NCBI taxonomy): Eukaryota > Metazoa > Arthropoda > Insecta > Orthoptera > Gryllidae > Acheta > Acheta domesticus. The sequence goes on from JAHLJT010004567.1 coordinate 195,057,946, forward strand.
CAATGGAATACGCTACTCTCTGAAACCAGGGATTCTACTCGTCGCGGCGTCGCGGCGCCGCCGGCCGGAGATGAAGCACGGCATTCGCTGCTGCGCCGTCAGTCGCTGACTCACCTTGAATTCGTTACAGAAAGAGGATTCGGAGGAAGCAGCAGATGCGACTTTGCTGTCTGTGATGTTTTATACGTCATTTGTAAGCCGCCCTACTTACATCCACAGTCAGGATACTGTCGGTATTTTTCCACTGAGGTTTGACGTGGAAGAAAGTTTTACAGGTTTTCGAAAGCATTTTTTTTACAATAAATTAAATACAAAGTTAGGATAATATTATAATGCGATTAAAAAATAACTTGAACAACTATTTATCTGCCTACGACATACCTCTATACGACGGAACTGTATATACAAAAAATTTAAAGATTTATATTGTTGACCGAGGACATTTATTAAAATACAATAAAGAAATCTGATACAAAGGAATTTTATTATAAATTAATGTACCTAAAATTTTAATTGAAAAAGAACGGAGAAAACCAAACTGACTACGGCCGACAATCCTCCTCTGCTACAGTTGTGGATTTTAATCTCGAGGAAGTACTACTGTGATATGGAAAGAATGTCGAACACCACAGGCCTCCTTTATTAGAGACAAATAAAAACAATATTTCGTAACTAACCACTGATACTAAATAATGCAACCACTTTCTTCATAGAATTGTTCTTAACCACACCCCACTCAGCTCACATGCCAGATGCATTCCATAACATTCTACACTGCTCGTTTCCGCGATCCAAATCCGGCCCTCCGCGCGTCGAGCGAACTGCACAGTCGATGAGTAAGCCCCAGTCCAGACTCCCTGTCGCACCTCCGTCCTACGCTCCGATTAAAATAAGTTGATGATTGACAGTTGTGCTTCTGAAGCTGTTGCTTCGTACAGTCTATGATTTGGTTACTTTTATAAGTATTTATTTCAAGTATTTATTTTCGTGTCCCTAAAACACGTGCCAAGTGGTATGCAACCTGTCAACGTCGCTCCTTTCCAATTGCAGCTATCAATCACCAACTTCTTTTAATCGGAGTGTAGAAAGGGCAGTGAGGCGCGAGGCAGAAGGGGCACCTGGCGCCGGCCGTGCGCCCCACCGCTAGGGGGCGCCGCCCCGCCTCCGCAACGCAGGGGCGCACGGGAAGGAGTTCGTCACGCCGGAGAGCTTCCGGTGGCGCCGACGCCGGCGCCTGCGTCGTCCCCCCCCCCCCGCGAAGGAAAGAATAGCTACCGGCGCAGGGGAGATGACGGACGAATGGCCCTTTTCTTTTCGTACACTTTACCGCCAGGACGAAAGAAAAATCTAAGAACATCAAACTATCCTTATCCCTATTCTTTTCCTGTCCCTTTCCCCACCATCGTCCAGGCACCGTAATAAATAGGGAGATGATTTTTATGCCCTAAATATCTTGAAATAGGCTTTTAAAAATATGCATTTATGACCTAAAAATTCTGAAGTATGCACTTTAATATGCAATAAAAATTAACAATATTTCATTTCATGTACAAACCTTTCATAATAAAATTCATGAGAAGCGGGCTTGGAATGAAAAGATATATTTTTGAGCAAACATAATATAACCTACCTTACTTCGCGGGATACAATACATAGTTGAGGTAAATAAACACCTTAATGAAGTACATTGTATGTCTTATTTCATTTTTTCTGTCTGACTTAACAAATATGATAGTATCAAGAAATATCCAACATTTACACAAGTATTTTATCATCTAAAACAACTCAAATTGTGACAAGCTCTTTCTAATCAATGAACGTTCACAAATAAATAGATTCTATAAAAAAAAAGACTATTTACAAAGAAATCCCTATTTTCACGAAATATGCAAAATGTGCTTCTATAATTACACGAGTATGTATAAACAGGAAAAATCAGCCAAATATGCACTAACATATTAATATTAATGACATACAATTCTATCCAAAGCCAAGAAATTTCACTCAGCATTGCCCTAGAGCAACGGACAAAAATTTTGCAAAATCATAGATATCCGCTTCCTTGTAATAAAATAACCTGACGCACCAACCATCACAGGCGGATCCGCTGAGGGGGGCATGGGGGTCATGACCCCCCAAAAGGTCTGGACTTTTCGTCTACCTTCTATATTTGGCAAAATAATGTAAATATTTTTATATTTGAATTATGTAATTATTTAAATAATAATATTGTTTTGTGTCATGTACAGTACACAAATAATATACAATATAATAACAAATGTGTTCATTATTTAACAAAAATCAACAATGCCGCCCCCCCCCACCCCAATGATCGGTTTGATCCGCCCCTGCCAACCATCCAGTCGAATCCTCAGGAAGAGACCACAAGCAAAATCCCTACAAGGACACCACAATAATCAATTTTGATCCCCGATGGCTGAGATCGCTAAAGCAGTAGTGTCGTAGCGATCTCGTACCGAAGGATCACGAGTTCGAGTCCCGCCTCGGGGATGGTTGTATTTGTGTTCGTCCTTTTACTCCCTATCATCACCATATCATGTCGTCTTCACAGTTACCATAACGTTATACCCATAGTGGTCGCTAATGACCTAGATGTTGCTGCGACCTTAAATAAAAAAAAAAGAAAGAAAGAAAGAAATCATCAATGGAATGAAGTCTCCCAACGGATGCAGATATTCCAAGCACTACAAACCCTCCGAGCAAGCGCGAGCCAGTTGCTGATTCGGGTGACGCAGACGTTTCACAACCTCTCTCCGTGTCCCTAATCCTCGGTCCGAGTCCAGAATAAAGCAAAAGTAGTATTTTCACTCACTGTGGAGAAGGATGTCACAAGGTCAGGTCACCATGTTGTTTAACAAAGGATCGGATTGTGAATTTTAATATTGAAAATTATAACCCCTGAGATGACAAATTTTATTTTTTTCTATGCCTCACAGCAAAATAAGTAATGGCATGGTTTTATTAATACTAATTATAATAATTTGCGAAAGAATACTTGAGAAGTATGACTGCCGAAGTTCTTTCGTCACAAATCTGGGATGGGAATGACGACGTTAGCGATGTATTTATAGGCAACTGCTGTCACAACGTGACTCTGTGACGCTGACGGTTGCAGGGAGGAGCTCGGCAATAACATTGCGCGGCACCGGACGCTTCGAACATTGCGGTGCAGCATCCGAATATGCCGTAACGACGCGACGGTCAGTATGCCACACCGGATGGCGTTGACGCGTCGTTTCCGATTAGAAGCGGATGGCAGCGATTCGCTCTCGCGGGCAGCCGGATGGCACTCAGCTCGACAGGAGCCACAAGGCGCCACCGGCCGCAAATGTCAAAAGGTCCGCTCGTCTGATGACCCGCCGGTTGAGTAATATATCCGGAGTTTCAAAAAAGTTGTGTGTTCTCGTAAATTCAGGTAATGTTCTTAGGGGCCATTCAAAACATCTGCTCGCAAAATTTTAATTTTCCAATACCCCTCCTTTGTAAAAACGTATACGAGTACCATCATCCTTATGAATATACCATAAGCTTCAAGAACTTTACACTTGGAACACTTTCCCGCTCCCTGAGTTAATTAAAAGTAACTTTTCATGGAGGTTTTAAAACAATTTTTAAAATTTAATCATAATATTTATTTTTATTGATTTTTACATTCATTTGTGGTCTAAAATTAATAACATTAACTTTATTTATCACAAAAATGTTGCCTTTTTAATCCTCCTCTTCCTCCCCTCGTTACCTTAGGAATCCCATTTGCTAAGGAAATAATTGTTTTCGAAAAGCCCATCAGATACATTTTTATCATCTAATAAAAATATACTGGTACGAAAATTTCTCACGCTGTGTGTATCTTGTGGAAATGGAAACGTAAAAAATGAAAATTATGCTGCAATGGTTGTGTCGGAGAATGTGAGTGAAGCCACTGGTAAGTTGCGAGAAATAGGAAGGGATGTTGAGAATTATTCACTCCTGCATTACAATAAAGACTTTTAATAACATTGTTCACAAATCAAAAGATTGATGAGGAAATGCGAATTTTTCAGTTTCAGAAGAAATATACACAGATTTCTCGCGAAAAAGCATAAGGCAGGTTTCAAGGAAATGCTCCAATAATAGAAATAAACAGGCCTTTTACTTTCCCCGGAGCTCGTGTAACAACCTGCCAATTAAAGTGTGCAGACTGCATTCCAGATAGGATTATTTTACGAAGATTATAAAAAGATAATGACCAATATAAACACTGGTAGTATACCTTCCTGGAAATAATGACGAATCGATCTCATTAGCAACTTTGTTTCTATACAAAACTTTAAGTTAACTTAAATAATTTATAAATTATTATAAAGACAGTGTAGTATAAATTAGTATAATATATTTTATTTTAATCAATGTATTTAATTATTTAGACATCATTTGTACTGTTTAATTCTGGCACACTAAATATGTCTGTAACAGTACTGTATTTCAGCTTCCGAGTCAAAACCCAGGTTTTGACCAGATTTTAGAGCCTTGATCCATTGAGCTAATGCTAAAAAGACCCGTTGTTTGGCTTCTGGCCTTAAATGTAGATTCACTACGCCTCATGTAGATTCACGTTGTGGTCAGCTCTCCTTTTCCTAGATGCGATAATAATAAATCTGGAGGGGAAGGGGTGTTGTGAGTGGCTATTTCGCTAGCATTTTGTAGTTCGTTTACCGATGCGGCTATTTTTTCTTTTACTCGGAAGCGAACATTTTTAGTTATAATGTCGCTAAACATAATTTTTAGTTCTTTTATATACCATTAAACTATTATTAATAAAAAGGAGCAGACTGTGAAGCTGAAGAAAATCTGAGCAGTTTGTACTTTTTCTTCGTACGTCGCATATAATTGTTGTTTGTATGTTTTTCTACGAAAATAAATTAAATTACCATTTGCAAGACTTTTTCATAGTTCAACTATTTTGTGTCTGATCTGTTATTCTGATCCTTGTATAAGTTTTAAACATAGTGAATACTTACAACCAAACGTTTCAGAGGGTGCGAGTTTTAAAGAAAGTTTACAGAAAATATAAATTGTTCATCAACATTATTGCTTATATTAGTTTATATTATGCGCCAAGAATCAAGAAAAAATTATTTTAAAAGCTGGTCCTAAAACATTCTTACAAAAATAATAATTACATTCTCAAAGACATTCTCTACATACGGTCTCTCAGAAATGGATGCACCACGCTATCAGTCTGACCTTTATCGGACCTTCATCTGACCTCGGAGAGAGATTCAGCGCTTTTCTCCTTTTATCGTCACTGACACTATTAACAGAGAGTATTTTGGAGCTGCCTTATGTATTAAATAATATTCCCAGCCCCACATACTCTCCGCGATCGAGGTGCAATATTATTCTGGGGGAGGGAGTGATCAGTATGGAATGTCTCTTCGGTGTAACTCAATTCAAAAGCGCGAGGATTACACCCAGAGATATCCCCTTTCTTAGAATTTATTTTATCTGATCGACCAAATGGCCTTACAGAAATGGGAAAATGTTTACATTAAACGTAATGGGAAACTTCCTAATGTTACTTTGAGCGTTGTTACTCAGCAAGTACCATAAAAAATATTACAATTGAATTATATGGATGATGGTTAATGGTTTAGGAAAAGGGTATAATAGGTAGGTTTTTAAGAGTTTGGAAGCTTTTTGTTGTTTTTTGATCTTAAGGCGGTTTGAAAATGTCTTTAGAGAGTCTAGATTTGATTCTATATGGGTTGTTTGCTTGTTGATCTAGTTGAAAGTGAACTGTACTTGGGAAGGATGGTAGGAGAGTGAAACATTTTTGGTCTGTAATTAAAGGTATTTGGAGTTCATAATGTATTTGTTTATTGGGTATAAGCCGTGATGCGTGGAGAGGTATCTCCCGCAGGAAGCCCGGGTCACTTTCGCCCGCTGCATTTTCGCCGGCGACCTCCTCTCCCGCCGCGCCCGGGTGGCCAGCGGCCTCTGGGCGCAAAGGGCGGGCGGAAGCCGTGTGACGTAAGGCGCGCTCGCATCCGGCGGAGGAACCGTGAACTTTTCGGAGGCGCCTGCTCCCTGTTACTCTCCACGGCGCGGCGGGAGCCTGATTAACGTCACGCGGCCCGGACGCTCGCGCTGAACGAGAGGGGCTGCTTATCCAAGGGGATGTTATCGCCGCTTTCCGCAGGCGACTCACGGCCTTCTGTATACCTACGAAGGCTTGACTGCGTAAATATCCGCGCTTATTAGCAGGATCCTTTGGCCATTGTCGGCCACTCAGAATTGAGGAAAGGATTATATTTTTCCGGTCCCTAAACATTACATTTATGAGTTTTCATTTTGGTATATTTTCTCCTGTAATGAATTCTTGACCTGTACAAAAAAAATCAAAAACAACCCCCAAATGGAGTAAGACAAAATCCTTTTTCTTTGTTCAACAAAAGTCTCGAAGCACAAGAGATGTACTACATATATTGTGATGAAAGTCCATCGTCCATCTATGATCGAAATTGTCCATCTAAGATCACAAGAATGGGAAAATAATGTATTTCATGGCATACAATTTACCATGTAATTCTACAGTAAACCCTCGATAACACGAATCCGAAGGGACTGAAGTAATCGGTGCTCTTGTCACATAAAAAATTCGTGTTATCCGATTTTCATGTATATCCTCATTACTACGTTTCTTTGTCGGGACCCAAATTTGATTCATTTTACGACAAATTTCGTGTTAAGAGAGTTCGTTCTAACGAGGGGTTACTGTATTGAATACTTTTCATTTCCAACTTAAACCTCACGACGTAAAAGGAATGCTGGTATTAACTTCGGGCCTAACCTCGGGCCATTTAACTTCGGGCCTCCAGTTTTTGTATGTAAAGGAGTAATTCACGTTGAATACCACACAAAGAAAGAATATCGTCAGATATATGCATCATTTCTTCATCGGTTGGATAAGACAACTTTTCTCGAACAAGCAGGAAAATATCATAGTAAATGTTGCTATTTTTGTACCTAGTTATTTTTCTGCCTTCTTAAGAGTTGGTGGTGAAGTGATCCCTTCCTCTCCACTATCACAAGTTGAACATACCCTTGTCCTATTCCAGACACCCAGCAGGACCGATTCTGCTGAATGCAGTTTCCGCCATGGTAATTTACCATGGCGGAGAATAATGGGCCGTGAAACCCTAGGATTCCGTGAAACCCGTTTTAAGGTTCCACAAGAATTGAAAAAAATTAAGTTCAAAATCGATATTGAAATACAACTTTTGCATTAAACTGTCCGAAGTAAAGAAGGGTTAAAATATTGGAAGCAGAAAATTGCAACAGATTCATTCGTGTAGTTGTAAAATGTAATGTTTTCTAAAAAAATAACTATTTGTAATTTCATGTAAAGTTTCCTTTACAAAATACATAAATACCTTTGGGTTTTAAATGCTATCTCTTAACTTCTCAACTAATACGTTAGGCAAAACTATTAGACAAATAAATTCACTGAAAGATGGATGTTGGTGACTATGAATTTAACGATCGGGTAAGGGTTCTTCAGAAGAAAAGTGCCTTTAAAAGGGGTTCGTGGAGAAAAGAAGTTTGGAAACAGCTGGCTCACATCAATTGGACCAGATTTCCAACCTTCCGTGGGTACAAAACTAGTACCCCACTGCTCTTCGTTCGGCACATCAAGGAATCACGCCTCGATAACCGCTGGTTTGCGCGTCACTAATACGCGGCCGCTCAGCCCAGGAACCTTGTGACGTAGCGCACGACGCTCGTCCGCTCTGGCGAAAGCCCTCTATTTACGATACAACTCCGTCCTGCTGAGGCAACGGCTCCTCGGCCACGCAAACGACCCTGCGCTCGCAGCCTCCCACGTCCGGCGAGCTGACCCCCCGTCACGTGAGAGTTGCCACCTTTTGAAATCTTGTGACACGCGGATTTTCGAAAGTAGCAGGGGATATCACGAGGTATATTAAGGCTGGAAAAATATTTTAATTACTATTATTGTAAGCCATCCCACTGCGATTTAGCATGTTGGCTTCCAAAACCTGATTTCGTGGGTACAAAACCGGGTAGGGACACACGTGAAAAATCTTGTGACCTTGCGTGTAAAGGTGTTATGTGTGCCTGGACCAGTGATAAATTAAATTCCCCGATATTTTCCATCTAATCTAAGTGCTCAGCCAGAGAAAGACTCGAGCATTGGACATCAATTATTATTTCAATAAATTATTGTTCTTCATAAACAATGCAAACTCTGATCGTGTCTACAGTGGCAAAATATTGCTAACCATTAAAAAGAGAAAATTAATTTAGATTATTACATTTTATTATTATTTTTCCATTACATCACGACTAAAGATCTTTTGAGTCGGCTGATTATAAAATCTACTCCAGGTTGCAACCAGCTACCTAAGGAGCAGATCCGGTGACTATGAGTGCCTCTACAATACTTTACGCAAAATGTGGGCTGTTCCAAATAAAGCAATTTCTTGCACTTCCCAGTCTTTTGAATTACCGGGGAGTTTAGACAAGCTCTTACTCAAATTTTGCGGAACAAATCCCAGAGCTCCGATAACTATCGGGACGACCTGTGCTTTTACGTCCCACATTCGGCTGATCTCGATTTCCAAACTCTTGTATTTAAGACGTTTCTCTGCCTCCTTGGTAACGACGTTTTGATCGCAAGGTACAGCAACATCGATAAGTAAACACAATTTTTTCGCCAAATCCTGGATAACTATATCCGGTTTGTTTGCCGCTATCGTGCGATCAGTTTGAATTTGTTGGTCGTACAATATCGTACAGAATCCAACAGACGTCACCGGTTTTGGTGAGTGTTCGTACCACTTGACGCATGTGTTTGGAACGTCGAGGGCGGTACAGATCTGCCAGTGGAGGTAGCTACACACCGTGTCATGTCTTTTCAGGTATTCGGTCTTTGCTAGGATTGGACAAGCTGAGACAATATGATCAATGGTTTCTACTTGCTCCAGGCAAATGCGGCATTTATCATCTTGGGAAATTTTGAGAACCGCTTTATCATTATTATTATTATTATTATTATTATTATTATTATTATTATTATATTTATTAAATTAACCTTATGTATGAATTAGACTAATGAATTAGATTGCTGAGATGAACAGGATATTTATAACATAACTCCAGAGCTCGGAGATAATGTTCGAAACCCAGAATCTCGGGGTGAAACTCAGAAAGGTGCTCGTCTCCCCTCAGACGAGCACTGAATAACCGGTCATCCACGAATCATCTCCACGATCACGAGCCGGAACTGCACTGTTAACCCAAACCGAAAACTCATGTTTATAGAGCTCTTTGTAAACTCAAGAAATGTATTAATTACAAATAATTCTAAACCCTAATTTCAAGAACGGAGAAGGGCTTTTGGTTTCCTTAAAAACGAGATATAACTGAAAATAGTATGCATCTTACACACTAAAACGCTGTCAGTTGAGTGATACACGAATCATGTATAGTTTTACTCTTCGCCCTGTTGTTTGGTGAAGTAAAAAGCGATATATGAAAACGTATCACTGTTGGTGAAAACAAACAACAAACAGTACAAATATTCACAGCCACTATGAGAAAAAATCATTTTGAGAACAGGTAAGATCATATTTCCACCTCATATTTTCCTCCTAGTCTTAATAACACAGAAAGTCAAGGTATACATTTTAACGATTAAAGTACCGTGCATGCGAGATACACCGATTTTTCAATAAGAATCCACTAAGACAACGACAATTCACAAAGTTCATTGTCCTGTTCGACCTTACTCGTCTTCGTTTGACTCACTAGCGCGATAACACAATGAACAACTGCGTCGACTACGGAAAAAACCTGTTACCTATAAATCATAACAGATGCATGAACCTCAACCAGTAACCCGGGAGACACTGCTTTACGATTGTTTCTTCGCTGCTTGCCGTGTCGCCTTTCGTGGAACTCGTTCTCTCTGTTCTCCCACGGGCATTTATCGTCGTGTTGATCTACTTCTTAGGGCTTCAAACAGATTTCCTGCGGATCCCCTTTCTCTCTGTTATGCAGCAGGTTTTTAATTCTACGGGAACTCCGGAGTCATAAATCACTGGCTTCGATTTATTCTGCACTTCCTTCCAACACAATTGAAAACTTTTTCCTAGTTAGATAAGTACCAGTAACTTGTTTTCAATTCTACATTGCAGGGGGGTTGTGAAAAGAGATACAGCCAAGTTGGTTTTCTTTTAGATTCAAATCATATGATTTGATCTTTATTGTGAGTTTTACAATAATCAAAGGAGAATTAAAACCAAGAGTTTTTACTTCTTTTATGTATCATCAAATTTGAGACAATCATTGGTATAGGATAAAATGGAAACACGTCAATTAAAACACATTTATTTGGATTTTTAAGACGCTTGTGTTATATGTACGACGTTTCCCGAAACGGTTTTGTTCGCATCTTCAGATACATAACTGTAAATAGTCAAATTACTCTAAATTAAAATCGACTGTTGAACAATTTACAAATGTATGTACAATTAGTAAAATACAGGTACATTTTACTTTGATTGAAGACGGTTTGACAAGCTAGCAATATTCTTCACGTCAAATAATTCAACAGAAACGTATCACTGCTTGCCTACACCTTCATATGAACTATTTCACTCGTGAAATTAAAACCAATATTATTTAACTATACATACAAATTGCCCCAATCAGGGCAGTGTATCTCAAAAAGTTTATCGCTTCTTCTATCCGATTTTTCTTACCTCTTCTCCCTACTGGCCAACTCTTCTCCCTCCTGACCAATCATAAGCTGTGCCTCATCTATCTTAGGAGACGTTATACGTCGATTGCCATGTCGATGTTCAATAAACAGCGTATGTACTATAATATAAACCTTTTTTATTGTAGCACAGCTTTCAGTTATTTTTAATATTTGACGCATTTTGGAACTCTGTTAGAAATAATTTCACTCGTGGAATAGTCCTATTAAATACCACTTGTGCTTTGGAAATTCTCAGATAAATCCCCTCCTCGCTTCGCCTTTCGGGAATTTATCGACACTCGTGGTATTAAAGCACTGATGGTGGCACTAAAGCACTTGTGGTATTACGGATGCTAAATTGAAGGTACTTAATAATTTCGTTTCCACACAAGTGATAGTGCGCAAGCTGATGACGATGAATACATTGCATTAAACTTCAAACTAATTCCAGAGAGACCAGGATATTTATTTCGAAACGCTATTCTTCATCTTGTATTCAACAGTTAAAATCACGCAGTTAACTCCCTCATTAGCCAAGAATGTAGTTTTACACCTTCCACAAAGGCCAATTACTCAGGTTACAAATCAGTGTTCCAGATCACCCGCGCTGAGCGTTATTTTGTGTGCGACCGCGCGGGTGGCAACACTCCACCCCCCCTCTCACCACTTTGTGCATCGTGAGCGCAAAGGCGCCACCACCTCTCCTCCCTCTACAACAGAGTGGGGCGCGATGGCAAGGGGTGGGATGGATGTGAGGTGGGCGCCGCGGGGCGGGGAGGAGCGGGGTGGGGTGGGCAGGGACGGGGTGGGGTGGCGTGGGACGGGGTGGGGTGGGGCGGAGAGGGGTGGGGTAGAGCGTGGAGGAGCGGGGTGGAGTGGGGCGTGGAGGAACGGGGTGGAGTGGAGCGTGGAGGAGCGGGGTGGGGTGGGGCGTGGAGGAGCGGGGTAGGATGGGGCGGGGAGGAGCGGGCTGGGGTGGGGCGGGGAGGAGCGGGGCGGTGCGTGGAGTGTCGGGGCGGGGAGAGGAAGAGTGGATCGGGGCGGGGAGGGGACGGCTCGAGGCGGGGCGGGGTGGGACGGAGCGGGGCAGAGGCGGTGGGCGGCGAGCAGGCGGCGTGGGGGTGGGGGCGTGGCGGAGCGCAGGTGTGTGCGAACGCGAAAGGAGACCGGAGGAAGCGCGCGGGAGGACGCTCTCTCGCGGCGCTGGGGCAGGTAGCGCTCCCGTGGGAGTCGCATTTTCTCTGCGAGTGGCGGTGTCGGCGGCGGCGCCCTGCTTTTGCGCGCCCGCCCGCCCGCCCCCGCGTTCTCTCACGCTCCCCCCTCCCGCTCTCTCCCATTGTGGCCGCCGAAAGCGGCGCCTTCGCTGGGGGCGGTCTCTTTAGAACGACACCACCGCCGCCCTCGCGTCTCACGGCCGCCCGCACCTGCGCGGGTGGCGTGGGGCGGCGTGGGGCGGCGCGGCGCGGCGGGGAGCCCGGGAACGCCCGGACGCCCCGCATGACGCGCAACATGGGTTGCATTTTGGAGGAGCAAATTGTATGGGGGATTTCAAGAGCGCTGGCTAGTCTCCTTGACGTGGGGAAAAGCCGGGAGAAGTTATGAGCAAGAAGAATGAGGAGAGGAGGCTTAATGTTTTCAAGGAATTTACAAAATCTTCAGGTGGACAAAACGATGAATGATTTTGAATTCAATTGACTTGATTTGTGGTCATTATCAACATGGCAGATGAATTTCTGAGATATCCGATTAGGAGCACTCTCGAACAACATAAAATATCTTTAGAAAAAGTGAAGAGGATTTTATTCCGTAACAAGTAGAAATGGCGGGGAACTCGTAGATGGTCGGTAGACTCCCGTCGTTGTGTTCAATTTTGGAGAAGCAAATTGTATGGGGGATTGTTGAGAGTACTATCTAGTGACCTTCACGTCTGGGAGGGCCGGGACAAGTCCCTGGGAGAAAGAATGAGGAGAGGAAGCTTAATATTTTCAAGGCATGTACAAAATCTTCAGCTTGACAATGCTGAATGATTTTGAATTCGTTTGACTTGATTTGTGGTCATGAACAGCAAACCGGGGGAACTTTTTTGCAGATATCCGATTACAAGCACTTACAAAAAACGAAATAATCATTGGAAAAAGTCAACAGATAGAAATTATCTTCCTCCGCAAAAATTAGAAATGGCGGGACACCAGGGAAAGTTCGGTGATCTCCCGTCGAAGTGTTGCATTTTGGAGAAGCACATTCTATGGGGATTCTCAGAAGCTTTCGTTGCGTCCTTGTCGTGGGGGAAAGCCGGAAGCAATTATGGAAAAAGGATGAAGGGAAGAATGAGCAAAGGAATCTTAATGTTTGAAGGGGATGTTCAAAATCGTCAGGTTGGCAAATACTCTACGATGAGAGATTTTGAATTCGTGTGACTTAATTTCCGGTCAGTATCATTGCACACGAAATATAAAACGTACCTTCAGAAAAAGGCAAGAGAATAGAAAGCGCTGTGATGCTTTATAGCACGAATTAGGAGGAAGAAATGAAAACGTAATAAGGAATTGAAATGCGGAAACGAAATGGCTGTTGGTAAAATACTGGTGACTGACCAATTTCATTAAATGAATAATTCCTTTATCTAACAATTTGGATTAAAATCAGAATGATTTGAATTTCAGTCACGTGGTTAAGTGAAAAAAAAAATTAAAATCGCCATCTGTCCCAAGTGTTGTTTTTTTCTTTCTTTCAAAACCTTCTGTTGCATCTACCTATTCTTTCTGCAGCACCTCAACATTTCAACCATATTATTACTGTGGCCTCATGGCTGCACCGGCTACTGTCGGAGAATCACTTTACTTCCTCCTGAGAAGCTGTCGACCTTTGTCGTCGCTCGCGGCAGGTGCATCGCTCGCTGGAATGTTGCCTTGAGAATTTAATCGCTCATCTTCATGCTCTGGGATTAATTACTGCTGGAGAATTTAATAACAATGCGCGTTAAAATTACTATCTCATGATTATATTAATAAGAAATAAGAAGCCAGCGAATAATACAAATTACATTACTTTGAACGTTTGCTTAGAAATTAATGTCACACTCTGGCTATTTTCATTTCATTCAAAGTCAGAAAGAAATCTGTCGGTTCCTTATTAAGTATTTTAAATTTGTTTCGAGGTACTTGAGCCGTCTCGGCAGAGCAGGGGATTCGAGCAATGGGGCAGTGCTGCAGGGTAGAAATGCGCAAGACTTCGTTGTTGTCACGTGATTTCAAATCACGTGCGGTTGTCATTTCACAACCTATCATACCCGTACTTTCCGTCCATCCATAGCGTTTCATTCCCTTATCATCATTCACCCCTGTTGGACACCCCTGATATTAACAATGCAGTGAACGGCAATAACAGCACTAAGATCAACTGCCCAGGAATAAGGACATGACGTAAGCGTTGTACCCGGCCTATGCACAGTTGATTGATTGTTTAGTGTTTCACGGAGTATCAACAGCTAAGGTCATTATTCCCGCATGCTTTTTTTTATCGCAGGAGGTTTGGGTGATCATCCCATTGGAAGGCGAGGTCCGGCGCCGACCTACCCGTCGGCTTGTGGAGGTTTTCTGAACCAGGTATCCTCTATCAGCGGGGCAGCACCCCAGCAGAGACAAGCTTTTACCTCCCGTCATGTGGGGTAGTGAAGTGCTTGTTAGTGTAAGTGTATGTAGGTAAGGAGTAAGGATAGAACAAGGAAGAGGAAGGAAAAATCCGAACGGTGCGGGCCCGTGGCCTGGTTGCAGGGGGACTGCTCCGGCATTCATCTCATATTAATCGGAGAAACCACGCTAAACTACCGGTGAGAGCAGCCGGTCGCTGGAATTCTCCTACAGACAGCAGCTAAAGAAACAAGTATCTTTGTAGCTAGTGTCGAAAATCCTGCCACCGACGGGTCTACGCTCAAAACCACAATGACACATCATTATCACTGTCATTATAAGGTGGTATTCATTTTTCAAGAAACATCTCGAATGTGTTTTCACCTGAATGTTAGAAAAGTAGCATCATGAGTACTTAACGCATTAAATTATCTTGTTCGTCCAATTAAATATATTGCAGCGTTTCTAGGAGACAGTTAGGCTCACGCGATTCAGCGATATTGTAAAATTGCATTTTATTGACACACTTCAACTGGATGTGGGGCATCTTCATATTCTCATACGCCGCATTTACTGTGCAGTTTGAAACCTGAACGCGATGGTCTCATGGGAAGTTTCAGTTTTCTCTCATTTCCTCCGTTGTAATTAGATGATATCTTGGCAGTTCCTTACTAACTAGCCAAGGTCACTTTCACCCGTTTCCTCACCCACACAATATAGCTTCATTATTCCGATGCGTTCTCGCTTGCCGACTACTTGGCCAAAATAGGTCTACTTCATATCTTGTTTCGCAAGGCCTGGCAATGGTTCCATCATTGAGACACTCGCGCCTACTTACAACCGTTTTCGTTCACATCCCGGACACTACTGATAGCATGGAACACGGACAATTTGGCCTGGACGACTTCCTTTAAAACAGGGCTCTGCACACATCCTCCTTCCTGCTTGTGCCTTTTCGTTTCAAGAACAAACTCAAATCAACGTGTATAGCATTGAAATGTAGTAAAAGGCATGCCATAAATTTTAAGGGGTGGCCATGTTTTCAATGAATGCTGCAATTTAGAAATTTGAGAAAATTTGGAAATAGTTTTTAAAGTCCAATAACTTTTGTAAATCTTCGTAAACATGTATTGATTCCAATCGTACAATTTTAGACACAGAAACTACTCTACAAAAAGATCTGCAAGAACGGCGCTGCAGAAATGGAATATATGCATCTAGAAAAAAATGTGATTACCCACGCGTGAATATTACCTCATCGTGTACGATCGGAACGCAAAATGGGGGAAATCATTAATTTATCTGCTAACCATCCAAAAAATTATTTTTAGTTTTTGAAGTCATTGAAATGCCAATCTGTAACGATGTCATGTCAGCTCAATTCAGAGACACAGACTGTAATTTCTCAAACATCCATTTCAATTAAAATAACTCCCTGCGTGCTACAGTGATCGACGAAACAAAGAATACCTTTGCGTGAAATCGAACCCGTCCCGGAGACACTTAGCGAAACGACAAAGATATCCCGCCGCCGCCAAACGCCATCCTAATTTATTTGTTCAGTCGGTTCCCGTATTGCAATGCCAACTGGAAGCGATTCCGCGTCGCATGCCAATGCGGCGGCGGGGGGACGTCCGGCTCCCAGGGCGAATTTGGACCCCGCGCGGGTCGCCGCCATCAGTATGAGCGCGGCGGCGGCGTCTAAATCGTCGGGCGACAGGGGCCTTGAGGGCCTGATTCGCAGCCCGGCCGCACCCGGCGCCCCGCCGGCAGGCCCGCCCCGCCCTCGCGCGCGCCCGGCCGCCTGGCGCCGCGCCGCCCACTAGAGGGCGCACGCGGCGGCTGCGGCCACGGGAGTGGCTGCGAGAAGAAGAGCCGGGATAGAGATTGGAAGGGGTACATTTAATCGTCATACTGGGAGAAGTCTACACATTACCACTGTTAAAGAGGAAATCGCTTCTGAATCTGTCAAATACCAACACAGACTCGATAACCATGTTAACCATCTGGCCATAAACATCTTAGATGACAGCACAATGACAAGAAGACTAAAAAGACTACATCCTCTTGATCTGGACCAGAGATATAAATAATACATTTTGTAATAAGTGGTACTGTAGATTAGACCATTTTCATTTTGCCTTTATTTTTACTATTGTTTCTATCTTTGTTTTGTATTATTGTGATTTTTATGTGATGAATTTTTTTTTCTAATTGGACAAATGTTTAAAAATAATATTTAGGAAGAACCAGAATTAGCTGGTTTCTTTGCAGGTCAATAATTGTATGTACAATTGTATTTGCTGAATGATCGAGTAGATCAAATTGCAAACAAAGCAGATGTAATTAAAACATAAATTAATACTGAGAGAAGTGGCTCAAGGCATCAATTCAGGTCACTACACTGCCTCTGACCGCGGGGTCCTGGGGTTCGAGTCCCAACGGTGGCAGGATTTTCCACACTAGCCAGACTGCTAGGTCGAATTCTGTCGCTGCCTGGATGAGAATTCAAGCGGCCGGCTGCTCTGATCGGTAGTTTTCCGTGGTTTCTCCGATCAACACCAGGCGAATGCTAGAGCAGTACCCAATCAAATAGGCCACTGACCGAGCGCGATCGCTTCTTTCCATTCTTTGTATTCTACCCCTTACACACACTTACACCTACATGAACTACACTATCCAAATGCCTGGAGACCGGTCTGGATCTTAGAGCATGTCCCAGCTGGGGGCCGTACCGTGCTGGCGGAGATACCTCATTGGGGAAAATCCCGCTAGTCGACGGTAGGTCGGCGCCGGATCTCGCCATTCAGCGGGGGAAGACCACCGCCACTTCCCGAGCAAAACATGCATTACACTTACGGGACTAATGACCTTCTCAGTTGACGCGCTCGGAATCACTAGTAATCAATCATTTAATCGTCATTATTGTCATTACCATTATTAGCATCATTACAAAGCTAGCTCTCAAAAAACAAATTCGAAAAGAACTATCAAAAATTCTTTGAAAAACTGGTTAAATACTTCCCACCTGTTTCTAACATTCACTTTCAGCTTGTCCAGCAACAACAAACCTCTCTTTGGGTAATTCAGCTCTACCAAATCCTTGAAATAAAACTCATTTCTCCAAAGACCTATTACAACAACCATAATTTGCTAGCTCATTTTCTTAAAACTATCTACTTCTCTCTAACAGATTTCCGTAAGTTCTCATTCATTGAATCATCTAAAATTAAGGGCACTTAAAGGTTCCATCCTGGAATTACCTTTCAATTTTTTTGTAATTATTAAGATTAATTTGTCAAATGTTGTATTTCTTGCAAAAACCTTGCATTACATTACATGAAAATCTTTGAAAAACCTTATCGCGGAACAAAGATGAATCAATTTTAAGAAGTAAAACCAACAAAGTGTGCAATAGTGCGGTCGTTTCTAATTCCGTGACCTGCAGAAGTGTTTACATGATGCCGGTCGTAATAAGGCAATACGTGACAATATCGAAGGAAGCGGAGAAGACATACTCCACTTACCTACATCACCGATTCCCAACTTTTTTTTCCTTTCTCGTACCCGTTGATTAGACTTTAAAATTATAAGTACCCCCTGTTCTCATATTACCCTCCACGCCTTTCTCATCACACAATGTTTGGTAAACGAATTCTTTCATACGTTCATTGAGTGGAGATAAGAGAGTTGATGATACCTAATTATTATATTTAATGAGAACTGGAAAATGATCACACAATTTAAAATAATAATAGTTATACAACGAACATTAATTTCTTATCTTTATAATTTATCTCAAATTAGAATTGTATCCCAACCATTGAGACCAGTCATACAATCAGAAAACAGTTTGTACAAGATTAAAAATATTACTGAAGCCCCTACAAATAGTACTTTTATTCTTGCATCGATAATACTTGTCTGTATATTAAACAAATGAGAACTTAAATTAACATGATTCATTTGTGACAATGCTGTTCTTGAGCTTGTTCCAATATACTGCGCTGCTCTCTCGCGCACACACAGAATACAATTCAATCTATTCATTGTCGCAGCGGACGCCAATATTTTTCTCCACCATACTCATTTGTTTAATGGATATTCATTTATGGAGTGTCAATTACGAAGACATAGTGCACTCACCGGCGACGTAGCTCCAACCTATTGATTGAACTGATTCAGCAGAGAAAGGGATCACATTATTTGTTGCTGGCCTAAATAAATTAGTCATTTTGTTTTTGTGTTCTATGTTTCTGTTATCAGCCGTTATTGGAATTATTTTTGCCCCATCTGGTCCGCTGCGTACCCTCGGGAGTAAGCCTATCCCAGGTTGGGAACTGCTGCCTAGAGAATTTAAATATTGTACATGCCAAAAATTAATGCTTGAACATACGCAACCGTGGAAACTTGATAAAATGAATATGCTTCTTTAATTCATTATCTTAGAAAAACGGTATGACAAACAATTCAATAATTTACTAGAAAACTTATTGTAATATATTTCGGTGAAGGATATTAAACGTCCCATAACGATTATGAAATATATTCATAAAGAAATAAAAATTAAATTAAATTCCAAATGCAAAGTTCTAGCGAGTGGATTAAAGTGAAAGAAAGAAACAATATCTATTTCACACACAATGCTCACTACAAAATACGCACTTGCTTTGTTTAAATGACAAAGAAACACTTTCCTGTAACAGAACATTCACTTTTCTCAATTTCAAGCGCCATTATATTCTCAATGCGCTCTCCACTGTTATGAAGACAATATTATCACCACACAGTTATTAAACCAATGTCTCCTTTGTACTTTCAGCTTCTTCACCACTGTCTCCTAACTCCGTCGTCATCTGCACAGCTAAATTCACCTTCGTTACATTTAATTATTCTCATCGTCAGTGCTACTGCTATATTCTCCTGCTCTTCAGCCATCCCCTCCGCCTTTTACATCCCCAACTAGAACTTCATCCTTACTATTTCATCTTCACAAGAAATAACCCTTTGCGTCGTCTACACCACTTCTACCTCCTCCGCTGTGTCAGCAACTGTCTAATGCTCGAATTAATTTTACTCTAAGTCGCGCGCGCTCATTGGCGTGTGCGTAGGGGCATTTTTGGAGTTATCTGGTAACTTTTTTTCGCGTTTTCTATTGTTGAATTACTGACATTGCCTTCACATGTCCAATCACTTTCGGTGGAGCCTACCGCCATTTGCTTCACAGCGGCGTCTCCTCCGACTTAATCACAGGAATGGAGCAGCTAAGCAATGTATTAAAAAATTCGAACCGTCGAAAATCATGAATACGCGACCTCGGCTAAATCACCAACTTGTAGCTTAGAGAAACTTCAAACTTGATTTATTCTGTTGATATTGACTTCTTATTATAAATATAATGAGAATCGTGAGGGTATGCCAATAAAAAGTCGGTTTTTTACAGTAAAAAACGGACTTTTTATTGACCTACCCTCACGACTCTCTACATTATATTTAAAATTGATTTATATGGTTCGTTTAGGATGTACTGAGGATATAATACCAGCAAATTTAATCAAAGGAAAAACAATGAAATTTAACTCGAAATGTGCGTCTCCTCATTAGAACGCTGAGAGTTACTTGGGATATCACCACTCCTGCTGCCATTCCTCATCTCCAATATCATCAACTAACTTTACCACTGCTCTCTCCTTCTCCGTCTCTACCATCCTTCTTCCCCTCAATGAAATATTTCCTGCATTAACCCATTCTCATTACCAGCACCACTGCTATCACCTCAGCAATCCACAAAGCCATCGACTCCTCCTTCGCCACCTTACCATTCACCGCGGCGTAGTACGCATGATCATCCCCACACCACCTTCAATTTCACATTTGTTTTCTTTATTATATACATTTTAGATTTTACAAAGTTCAGTTCACACTCTATATTTTATTGTTGACTTAAATTAAACAGACTTGTATAGTTGATTTAAACTAAACCAGACTTGTATTGTTGACTTAAATTAAGCAGAGCCCATTGATGAAGAGATCAGAAAAATTTTAAAGTTAATTCCTTAATTCTAAAAATTACATTTCTAAAAATTACATTCAATTGCACCTTACATTAATTTTACCACTCTCATCGCCACCACATCCCTACATCGATTGACTGATGGAGATTTCGGAGGCGTCAACATCCAAGGTCATAAGTTCCGTAAGTGTAGTGCATGTTTTCCCTGGGGAGGTGGCTGTGATCTTCCCCCATTGGATGTATCTCCCACCAGCCGAGGCAAGCCCTAAGCTCCCGGCCTGTGTGGTGGTGTAGTGCAAGTGAATGTGTATCCAAGGGCTGAGGATATGACAAGGAAAAAGAAGGAAAAATCGCGTGCGGTCCATGGCCCGTTTGTTAGGGTACCGCTCCGGCATTCGCCTGGTGTTGATCGGAGAAACCACGGAAAACTGCCGATCAGAGCAGCCGGCCGCAAGGATGTTCCTCCAGACAGCGACTGAATTCGACCTATACTGCGATTTTTCTAACTTTGCCCCTGACAGGAATCAGCTGTTTCGCTGCTATCCAATCGGTAGCTTATATTTCGCGACAGTGACGTCACCATGGTGACGTTCAAGCTCCCGATTGGATGAAACCGTCAACAGATGATTCCTGTCAGGGGCACAGTTACGAAAATCGCAGTATAGCTGTGGAAACAGCATGAAAGGCGTAGAAAAGCGCGCGTATCCGAGCGCGGCAGAACGAAAGAGAATCTCTGTAATGAAATATTAAAGCTTACATTCAACTGTCTGGCTCACTTTCGTTATTACGCCGCTCGTAATACGCTTCGCAGATTAACTGCGTTCGGATTATCTAAATGCATCAAACGGCGCGAGAGATCTTACTTTGCAGCAATTAATCCGGCCATTAATGAGCGTTGAGTAAACGGAGTATCAGATTCCGCAGCAGGATGAATCGCATCCTAATTGGCCCAGCGGCGCGGAGTGGGGGGGGGGGAGCGCTGGCAGGCGGCCCGGACGCATTAGAGGACGCAGCGCGAGGCACCGGGCGTGCGGGCGCTCCCCGCTGTGCTGAGAGATATACGTCCGCCGCGCACCCAGCCGAAGCGACGACGCGGCGCGGCGCGGCGGGCGCGGCGGCGGCAGCGGACGAGGTGGTGGTGGTGGTGGTGGTGGTGAAGGTGATGGCTGTGATGCGCACCGGGAGGCATGTTTTGAATTTGCACTAGACTTGTGCATGGGACTTATTTTAGAGCTCCCTGATTGGACATTGCGGTGGCGCGCGAAACGCAAGCGACACCTCTTTGAGGAGACAGACAGACAAACAGCTATAGATAGCTGGTGTATTGGAAAAGAGTAGTGGCAGGGCGCTTGTGAGAATATTAATAAGGTTTATGAAAGTTGGTTAGTGTGAAAAAGAGTTTGGGGCTGAATTTGCAACTGCGAGGTGTGAAATAAATGAGACATAACTTACAACCCGTTTTGTAAACGTGGAAGTCAAAAGAGGAGAATAAAAGTAATTGCTTTTACTAATATCTGTCTAAATTTGTTCCCCACAAAATATGCTAAAATTGTTTTTTTCCTTCAAATATCAATTACGTATCCCAAATTTCTTAAAAAAAGTATGAGAAGCCCTTTGATAATTTTGTAATTTTTTTGCAATAATAAACTGCCCCAAAATTTTTCAATTAAGGATTACCATTAAATTCGGATGACATAAATTATACGTTTTATAACTGTTTGGTGCCTCTAATTGTACTTTCATTAACCTCACTATTATTCCCACAATCGCCTTGCCACCGCTCT
Organism: Acheta domesticus; assembly: GCA_031308135.1. NCBI lineage: Eukaryota > Metazoa > Arthropoda > Insecta > Orthoptera > Gryllidae > Acheta > Acheta domesticus. The sequence goes on from JAHLJT010004567.1 coordinate 195,080,158, forward strand.
TTTCAAATGCACAAGCTGTCTGTCTGTTTCTTCAAAGTGTATATGTTTCAGAGAGATGTGCCACTTGCGTTTCGTGCGTCGCCTCACTATTCAATCAGGGAGCTCTAAAATAAGTCCCAAGCACAAGTCTAGTGCAAATTCAAAACGTGCCATCCAGAGAGGAAGCTCAGGACATCAACTGATGGCACTGCAGTGCTTCTAACCGGAAGGTCCTAAGTTCCACTCCCGACGGCGGCAGGATTTTCGAACCTGGCTTGTGAGCTCGGTCGAGTTCGGTGGCTGTCTGGAGGAGAATTCTGGCGGCCGGCAGCTCTTATCGGTAGTTTTCCTTGGTTTCTCCGATCAACACCAGGTGAGTGCCGGAGCAGTATCCTAACAAACGGACCCTCGAGGAAAAACCCTGAAGCCGACCTGTAGGTCGGCACGGCATCTCGTCACCAAGCAGGGGAAGCCGCCACCTCTTGCGATAAAACGATGCACCACACTTACGGGAAGAATGACCTTAGCAGCTGACACGTCCGGAAACACGAATCAATCAATCGACCCGTCGTGTTTCTCTCTGTTCCAAGAACGTATATCTTCTTCTTCTTGTACAATAACAGCCCTGACAATCGTGTTCTGCCTTCGACGCAGCGGTAGCATTTCGCTGCAGTATAATGCGCGCGACGGCCGCCGTGAAATCGCTCGGCTCGTTACGTTTTTGGGCCGCGGGCCCCTCCCGCCCCCTCGCGGAGGGCGGCCCGTCGCGTCGGTTCCGCTTGGAGCGGGCGCAGGAATTTAACAATAACAATCGTCCCGCGCTTCGTCGCGCCGCTGCATCGAAACGATCGCATCACGCGGCGCGCACCGCCGCTGCAGCGCCTTCGGGGACGACCCGGGCGAGACGAGCAGATCGCGATCCCTGGGCGTCTGGGGGGAGCGGATTTGCAGGCTTTGCTTCCCACGCAATAGTTGTATTAAATGTTTATATTAGTGTTAAGGGTTATCCATAAATTATGTAATGCTAAAAGGGGAGGGAGGGGGTCTGAGGCAGCGTTACGCTGCGTTACATAGAGAAAGGGAAGTTCGTTACAAGGAGGAAGGGATATTGAAAATACTCGAAATTTGCGTTATGTTTCGGGCGTGCTTCCAGACGGGAGACACTGAGAAAGAAAACCCCAAACAATTAGTTCCAGCTGTAATAATGTTTGGTAACATGGCTTATAGAATTAGAAATTAATACAAGTAGTACTCGTGTATATATACATATATAATTATACGTGTTGTATGTATAACTGCAAGTAATAAAAATTAATACGTGTAGAATAAATGAACTTTATAACAAGGCACACATATATTTCATACAAGAGCGGATGTTCATGTAACTGCCGCTCACTGTCTTGATGCTGGCCGTGATTGGAGAATTTTGACCAGGCCCGTGCAGAACCATTTACATTACACGACTCAAATGTTTCAATATAATAATAGTTTCTGTTTTCGACATGTTGAATGAAACATTATAACTCTGAAGGAAAGTATCCTAAACCCTTTGAAAAATATTGTTAGTTTCTTTAGCACGAAACAACAACAACAAAATATTAATTACATCTCGATATATAAATGTAAGCGATATACATTGTAATATTTGGATTCCTATTCTTTTTGCATCCAGTTTCATATGCTCAAAACTATCTTCTCTGTGACCTTTCTGTTGAGACAAAGCAGCTACAGACTTGAACTTTTATGACTCTGGAGAAGAGTTAACTTGTGACAACTAAACAAAAAGATTCTTCATAATGTGATGTTCTTGAAGACCATTAAGAGAACTTCACTTACTCTAAACGAAGGGGAGATTTTGTCGAGCGTTCTCGGTGCAAGAAGTGGGACGTCAGCAGTAGTTTCTCTACCAGCAACAGCTGATTCATTTCCATTCGCTAATAGAATTCTTCCTTTCCATTCAAAAACTTGAAAGAAACTCACCTGTAAAAACGAAAAGGATAACATTAACACAGATGCATTTATATTTCATTGGTGAATTTAAATATATGCGTATTCTCTAATTTCCCACAAAAAGCTCTAAAATGTACGAACTCTACAATAGTAGTAGAACAATTAAAATAGCAGAATCAATAGATACGTATATTTACATGAAATTCTTGAGACAAAGATCAAGAACTATAAAGTGAAAGAGAATAATGTTAATCATCCATTTTAGAGTACATTCTTAGTTAAACGAGGCAGAGTTCGACAGCTGACTGCAGCCTCGTCGTGCTCATCCTTTCGGGCGAGGGGAGGTTGGACTGGGCGTGACCCACAAGGGAGCAGGTGCTCCTTCGAATGCACTTCAGGTGATGGCGATCATTGGCTTGAGTAATGACATGTAATTCAGAAGAGATTGTGTTGGCCATTATAGGATAAGAAAATTAAGAAGAGTAACGTTGAAGATTGTTAAGTGTTAGCTTTAGGTATTGTAATACGAATGAAGCCTAAAGAATTAAGAACAATGTGAGGGAGAGTTTTAGGTAATATATTTTCATAATTAGAACACAGCTATCACAGTGCTATTATGGGCTCTATCCTCTACTTAAGGAAAATAATTGATTAATTACGATAATTCGGTAGCATAATGAAAGAGTCAAACTAACACTTGGTTCGAAACAGTGGATTTGTTTGGATATTTCTCACGTATTTTTCTATGAAAGCACGCTCATCAGACTGGATGAGGGATATTTTAGAGTTTCCAGCCCCATTTGACATCTGGTTCACTTAAAAATGTTAAAGAATTAAAGTTTAGAACTTGAACGGGTCGTAATAGTAAAAAAATAGTAGTACTAATTGGTGGTGGAATGGGATTCAGCGAGCAGGCTAAAGTGATGGACGCAGAGGTCGAGATGATGACGGATGTGATAAGGGAGGTGCAGGTGTAGATACTAAGGACGGTTTCAAAAATAGAAATTGCATCTGAATCGACAAGGGAAACGGGTGGTGGAAGAAACGAATTTGATTGGGGAAGTGGAAGTAATAATCGTCGTCGGCAGTGGGAATAGGTGGAAAGGCGGGGCAAACTCAGGACAGCGGGCAAACAAGTAGCCGCGAAAGTGAAACATCCACGAGAGAAAGTGAAAATGTCGGGGATGTCGTAGGTGTTACGAGATGACAGGAGCAGCAAATGCGACATGAGACTTGGAACTTATTACATTTGTTGAAAATAGCGTTGGAAATATCATAAATTGATGATGATGGAAAGGGCTCTCTTAAGAATTAGGGAGGGTTAGATTCTAAAAGATATGTGTGGTGACTTGTTTCGCAATTTTATTTTTTCACGTATTTTTAGCTATTTTTAAACATCGTAATTTACAATCTCATTAAATAATTAACGAACCTATTTTTCAATTTCGATAAGCGTCACTAATAGTTTATTTTTATTGAAGAACCTAAAAACATAAGTAAACAAATAATGACGAATGTTCTCCAGGGAAATCATCATTGACTGGAATGTTTTTTCAGGGGAAATGATTTCCAATTATTAAAAATAACTTACCATTAATTGTTTGATATAACTATTTTTTGTATTTGAATTCTCAAATAAATACACCAGCTGAGGTTGCTCAGGGCATCAATTGATATCACTACAGCACCTCTGACCAAAAGGTTCTAGGGTTCGAGTCACATCGGTGGCAGAATTTTCGACACTAACTAGATACCTCGGTCGAATTCGGTCATTGCCTGGAGGAGAATTCTGGCGGCCAACTGCTCTGTTCGGTAGCTTTCCGTGGTTTCTCCCATCAATACCAAGCGAATGCCGGAGTAGTATCCTAACATGGGCCACGGACGCGATCTGTCCTTCATCTTCCTTGTTATTTCTTTATCCCTTATTTACACACACTTAGATGCATTACACTATCACACATGTAGCAAGCTTAGAATTCGTCCCTGAGGCGGTGCCCCGTTGGTGGGAGTACCTGGATGGGGAAACGTTGCAAGTTGCCGGGTAGGTCGGCGCCGGATATCGTCATTCAGCGTGGACGGCACACACACAGGCACAGTGGTACGACATGCACTGCACTTACGGGAATAATGACACTAGCCGTTAACGAGCCCGGAATCACTGACAATCAATCAATCAATCAGGCTTTAGGAGGTGGCTAGTAGAAACGCTTCCGACCATGGCATCTGAGAGTTGATACAAACGAGACATGACACTGGGACAGGTACAGAGCTGGGGCGTGTCCTACCGAGAAACGCCAACACAGTAGCAGCGCCGGTAGCTTCGGCAGCGTCCGTGGCAGCGGCGCAAAAGCTTCGCCCCGCGGAGGGCGTGGGCGAGGGAGGGGGAGGGGAGGAGGGAGGTTGGCGTTCTGCTCCGCCGCCCGCGAGGCTCGAGTTTCCTCGCCCTCCGACGCCCTCTCGCCCCCCTCGCCCCGCCTCACCACGCCCCGCCTCGCCCCGCCTCGCCACGCTCGTGGAGCGCTTTCAGCCAGACGTCTCCTCGCGGCCGCTGGGAGGCGTTCGGTTCATTCATTTTACACTCGCGGCCAGGGCGAACGCCGCTTTTGCAATTCACCTGCAACGTGCTCGCTACTACAAAACAACCGGCTGAAGTCATTGCTTCAGTGTTCTACTTCATAACATTCCAGATCTAAACGCAAATGTAAAATAAATTAATATTAGGTTACTTTATACTTCATTAACATTAATAAAGCAATTTGAAATTTCCCGCCCTTTTGGTTGACGTGGCTAAAGTGTGTGAATCGGCTCATCGCCTGGATGAGAAGGACCGAGCGTCGGAATTGTACCTTTTACGAGTTTCGAAAGGTAAGTTGTGATAGTGAGTTTCGAATAATATTTATAGAAGAAGAAACAACGAAAATGTGGTTAAAATGTGGGTAAGTTCGACTCGTGGATGCGATGGATCGAGCGTTTGAATTGCATCGTTTACCACTTTCAAAGAGTAAGTTGTGATAGTGATCTTCGAAAAATGTTCATATTGGAAGGAAAAACGAATACTTGAAAGATTTGTTTGCATAGTCCTTCACTAGCTAAAAATAGATACATTAGAATAACATCTGAGTATTCAATTCTCCGTTTTGTAAGTAGAGCATCAAATGCTAGGAGGAAATCACTATCAAGTTGAGAGCAAATAATAGAAAGATATCGAGGACATCTCTACAAACTACCAGCTACTACCAGATACTACCAGCTCTGTAGAGGAATAATGATTAATCGGTATTGAAACTACAATCATTTATTGAATTCAATAAAGCAAAAACTATTACGCTTCACTGAAATATTTTCCGTCCAAAAGTTACGTACAGAATCCTTAAAGGAACACAATATGGTTCAGGACAAAGACAAACTAAGAACACGCTTCAGAACGGCGCTTTCCACGTTCCTGTACTCCTCCGCAGCAAATCCCAACCCGTGCATGGGGGCGCGCGCGGGGCAGCTGACTTGGGCAGCTCTGGGCTGCCCTTTAATACCGTTTAAAGAGCGGCGGCCGCGGCCCACCTGCTGGGCGGGGCGGGGCGGGGCGGGGGCGGGGGCGGGGCCGCAGCTGACGCGGGGGCCCGAGGGCGGCAGGTGGGGCGGCGCAGGGCGGCCGGATTCCTCTCAAGGGCAAGGGCCGGCGCTGCCGCGCAGCCTCGCCGCTGGCGCCCTCACGCCGCCCGCCCGCCCGCCCGCCCGCCGCCGCCCGCGCTCACAGCGATGTGCTCCATCATAGAGCAGCAGCTGCTCGGGCGCGGGCTGTGATATTAAGACCAACTCACGATTGTGCCTGGAGGCCCAATGCCATGAGCATCAATGTATCCAGGTTTAAGAACGTGCTCAGGTTAAGTAAATCCATCCAGAATATGACGTAAAATTAAAATAAATAAATAAATAAATAAATGAAAATAATGATCGTGCCTGCTATTCGAAATGGCTTCCAAAGTTATAGGTCTCGGATTTTGCTCACAATGAATCAATTTGCTCCGTGCGCTAATTGCAGCGTAAACGAGAAATCATCTACTTCAGTGTCATTCTTTCAAGATCAGAGGATTTCTTGTTCTAAAGCCATTTCCTGCGGGAATATCGGGAACCAAGAATAAATAATTAATACTTTGGATGTCATGGGTATTAATGAAATGAATGATGAATTTCCGTGCTCCTTCATAGCACGACAGCTGCTCGGGCTATGATGTTAATGCGGAGAAGTCCATCTCACGATTGTGCCTGGAGCCTCGGAGGTTCTCCAGGCTCAAGAACGTGCTCGCTATTAGACGTAATAGACGGTTCCAAAAGATACAGGTCTCGAATTTTGCTTACAATGAACCAATTTGTTCCCTGCGCTAATTACACTGTAAATGAGAAATCATCTACTTCTGTGTCATGCTCCCAAGATTAGGGGATTTCTTCTTCTAAAACCATTTCCTGCTGGAATATCAGTAACCAAGAACGAAGAATTAATACTTTGTCGTGGGGATTAACAAAATGATGAATGATAACGTTGATGGTGTGGGATAAATGATACTTTGCCATTGCCACCCAAACCAGTTACAATGTACATGGCGTATTTCCATGACATATGCAGAATGTGAACACACGCACACACCGTAAGACGGCCGCCGCAGTTTTAGCCTATCAATTAGGCTGGAAAGAGACCATAAAATTAAATGCTCATTTTGGAGGCTTCGTATGAAATGCATTTTGTATGAAGTTACTTCAACTGTTGTTCTCACTGAGCGACCAAGACCCTCAGCATTCGTACAATCCCTTGACGATCCACTTGCACATTTTTTGTATTAAGACTCCACTACCCAATGGAGATGGAACTTTCAAGAAACTACGATACGTAAGTTGGATGGGGAATCCCTTCATTGTGAAAGTTTGGAAGACAATAGAATGTGCAATAATAAGGAAAAGTGACTGTCACAAGAAGAGTTAGTCGAAGTCGAGTAGACAGAAAGCAGGCCACGTGCAGAATAGGTTGGACATTTTTATGTACCTAATGCTATTGTCTCTCAAAAACATCCAGGAATATCTAATTTCACTTAAGACTCGAAAGGAAAATAAAGAATAATTTATAGGATAATACTGTAATGAAGAACATTACAAAAATTACTCTACTTATATTTATACATAGATCTGTATTTTCCACATAAATCTACTTCTTCAGAAACTTTTTATATTTTGAGTTTATTATTATTTTTATTAACATTATTAATAATATTAAACTAATAAAGTTGACGTTTGTGATGAAAAAGTACCATGGTGAAACAACCGCAACTTCTTGAATTTTCTATTCCAGAATGACTAAGTGGCATCTGTCTCTGATACCAGCAAGCACCCGAGTCTTTTAACGGCTTCACTTTTTAGATAGTTCTTATAAATCACGGCTGCGAGTTCCCGCCTCCGTCTGCACTGCGTCCTTGCCCGCGTCTGCCGCCGCGCCGTGCCGCGCGGCCCAGCTGCCGAGACGGCGGCGGCGGCGCAAGGGCAGTAAAAAGCCACCTGTGGATGTGGAATGATAGTAGAGACGGCAGCCACAGCGGCCAGGGTGGAGGCTGTGACGGCAGTTCTCGACAACCATGAGGATAACGACCAGAGGGATGGGGCAGCCTGCCGATAAGATAGCTTATTGAAGGGGCGGAAAAACACCTGGAATCATGAACTAGGATGATAATCGAAAAAACGAGCGTGGTAGAAGAAACAAGTTGTGATGACAAATAAACGGAAGACAGGAGAATTTTTCTCAGGAAACGGGATGGAGAAATACGAACCAGCACGTGTCTAGAATATTTACAAGGATTTTTCGTTAATTTTATCTAACCGTCTTATTTTCTAAATCTCGTGTTTTTTCTGATCTTCGCATATTAGGCTACTTAAACTACTCAGGTTTGATATGACTATGATATTTTTATCATTTTCGTAATATGATTTTATAGTAGTATAATTTAAGGGTAACAATTCTGATTTCCTCATGTTAATAGGTTCACTGTAAATTTTCATCCAGTTACCTGTTACATTCGAATTTCTAATTTTCTGGGGTATACTTGTTTTCAAAGTGAATCTTTTATAATGCGTTTCAGCCATATTGTTTCAAATATAATACAGCTTCAGGGATACCAGCTTCAGAGCTCAGCAATTCAGCAAAGGCAAGAAATACGTGGCAAACTGATGGAGGGAAGCTGGGAGAAAAGTGAAAACAACGAGAGATTCGACAATCGAGTTACGGTGGCGGGGACAAGGGCTACGAAATTGACAGAAATGGAAGGGACAACAACAATAATGTCGAAGGCAAAGGAAGTTGCGTGGATGGACGTGAAACTCAGTGGGCAGCGTGGTATACGGGTCTCAGGCACCGAAGCGGATCAGGAGGAGATTAAATGTAGGGCGAAATAATAGGCGAAATAATTCGACAATTCCAAGCAATAATATTGTACCTCTAAAGTCTCTCCACTGGACGCACACAGGGCTCGCTAAAACACGATGAAAATATGTCAATAAGCCGGAACAAGCAAATTCCTTCATCCTAAAGCCGCGACGACTCTCAAAACTCAATGATTCGATACACGGTTAAAATGCGAAAAGCTACCATAATTCAGTGAAAACACGAAGTGATTTTGTACAAACAATTAAGAATTTCCAATTATCAATCTGTTCACCACGAGAGAAAAATATACTGTGGTCAGTACAGATGTAATAAATCCGTATCCGCAAAGCTGAGTTGTAATGCTTCTACTTGGGCCCGTGGAATGGACAGAGGAATCTCGAAAACGGAATTCGAGAGCCATTGATAGGCATGAACTGTTTTCTGAGCAAAGACGATGGAAGGGGCTCTTGAGCTGAAGTTCAACTGGTGGGTTAGTTGAATATTTTGAGTTTCCGGGCTCGGCAATTACTATGGTCATTACTATTGTAACGGTAGTATGTTATCCTCAATAAGGTGGCGATGTACCTCCCCTGCTAGTACGTGATATTCCTTGACCCACCTGTACGTCGGCTTGCGTCGAGGTGCCCATCCCACGTAGCTCCGTCAGCAAGGCACCGCCCCAGACAGGTCAAGATCTAAGTTCCTGACTGATCTCCCGACATGTGCAGCGATGTAACACATATTGGTGAGTGTGTGTGTAAGGCGGGAGGAGGAGACAAAGATGAGAAAGGAAAAATCGCGCGGCCCGTAATGCTTTCGTTAAGGCTAAGGCAATCGCGTGGTATCTATCCGAGAAACAAAGAAAAAGTACCAATTAAATCAGTCAGCCGCTAGAATTTTCCTCCAGACACCCGCTGAATTCGACCGAACTATCTAGTTCAGGGGTGTCCAACTGGCGGCCCGTGGGCCGCATGTGGCCCATAAAGATTAATTATTAGTCAAAAGTAAAAGTCCTTTTCGTTCATATCGGATGAGAACACAGCGCGCTTAGCACGTGTTGTCAGCACCCCTTCATGTAAAAATAGGCTAAGATTAGATTTAAGGATTTATTCTAGTACTTTCAGAAATAAAAAATCTTTTCAAAGTGCTTTCCTGCGTTATGCATGTTATGTCCCGATATCACGCATGATTCCTTCCCCCCCTCCCATCTTAGAGCTGTCGGGAAAAGTACCAAGATCAACAATATGGGGACGTCGGGTGTGGGTTACCCGAGGACTGTAAATATGGCCCGTAACCGTATTAAAAGTTTTTGTTGTGGCCCTTGAGCCCTTACAAGTTGGACACCCCTGATCTAGCTGGTCTGGAAAACCCGCAACCATCGGGATTGGAACACTACGATGTCCAGACCAAAGACGATTCAGTGGCAACGTTTGTTGCCCTGAGCCACCTCGGCCGGCCTCTACCGGTCGGACAGGGCCGCAAGCTGCAGGGGTCCGGGTTCACATCCCGGTCGTGGGGCTTTTTGCCGCTCCTCCGCTGTCTCGGAGTCTTTTCCGCGGCGTGCTTTTCTTTCGCTGCGCTTTCGTTCCGGACATCTGCTCCGCTCGGTTTTCGACCCGCTCGACACATACATCTCGACGTCTCACGCTTGTCTTTCCGTGAGACAAGAGAGCGATCTAAAGAGCGAGTCGGCGCCCTTTCACCTCTTTCATCCAGAAGAACGGTCGCACGCGTCATAAAGTTTCGTTTTCCCATTTATGTAAAGGCTACTTAGCACCTTTCGTAACTCTTTATGTTTGATCTAATCTTCTCAACGCGGCTATTGTTTGCCAGAATTTCATCTAGTTGTCACTCACAGGAGACCGCCAGAAGTCTCTCTCGAGCCACTTTCTCCGCTAGTTGGCCCGTCCGCTTCCCAGCCTCAAGAATGTCTTTCTGGAGCATGACAACACAATTGCTTATAATGTGGTTTCAGATGGCAGATATCTGTCCCGGAAGGCTGCCTGTCTATCTATATTAATGGTTCATTTTATGTAAACACAGAGCGATGTGTATACTGTGTATCACTAGTACATTTTTCATATTTTTTTATTGATATTTGTTTACAGGATTGACATTACAAGTGTGTGCCGTCCACAGTTCAATCTCAGAAGTGTTCAATTACATACGGACTTCCGTTATACTGGTACATAACTTAAAATTCATGGAATGGTTTGGAAATAGAACATGCCACTTCGTGTGTAAAAATCTAGCAGAACGAATAATCTTCTGGCCCTTTCTGTTCCATCCAGAATAAAATTCATTTCTCCTTCGGAAGTCAAACACGACATTTCGAAACTCAAAATCAAAAAAGCCTCAGGATATGACAATATCTCAAATAATTATAAATGTAATCGCCAATATAACTGCTACTTTTACGCGGCTGAGATTAGGCTATTCACCAAATGCATGCAAAATTTTACCATTTACCAAGCGAAATAAAAATCCCAATAATCCAAAGTTATCAACCAAAATTACCAGCCTTCTAATGTTTAAAACAATCAAATCTAAAAATTATAACAGAAAAATAATATTATTCCACCCCCACAATTTGATTTTTATCAAAATTATTCAATCTTCCATCAATTGCTGAGGGTCACTGAATTCATAGCTAACAATTTCCATCACAAGCAATACAGTACAGCTGTCGTTTTAGATATTTGAAAAGCATTTGACAGACTGGAAATTAATCAGAGTAAAACTCAAACATTTTTACATTACGATAAATTAAACTCAATTCTCAGTTATCAGTACGCAAACGCTCGTTTTAACAAAGCCGGTCCGCGTTTACGTTTCGACAGTCTGCGCCATAGGCAATTCCAAACGTTTCTTAACGAAATGGCTGCAGGGGATAAGAATGCAAAGTATTACACAGAGATGCGCTGGCTCAGTAAAGGAAGGTTTCTAAAACGAGCATTTGATCTCAAAAGTGAAATTTTCTCCAGGATGAATGTTGTGAAGCCAAAACTGAACAACAGACTTGCCGACGCTCTCTTAGAGAACTGCCCTCGAATTTCTTTTTCCAATATTAAAGCCAATACTTGGAATTAACTGACAAAGAAAGTATCAGGTGCAACCGCGGTGCCCGAGATCGTTAAGGCAATAGTGTCATAGCGATCACGGACCCAAAGATCGCAGGTTCGAGTTCCGCCTCGGGCATGATTGTACTTGTGTTCGTCCTTTCACCCCCTGACATCACCATATCACTACAAAACGTTAAACCCATTGTGGTCGCTAATGACCTTGATGTTAATGCGACCAAAAACAACAAAAAAAAGGATCAGGTCTCAGTTTAAATTTCAGAATGTTACTGAGTGTCTTTGTTTTATTCCTTAATGTTGCAACATGGAAGACAAAATATAAAACAAAAACACGGTGGAGATATAATGTTATTAATCCCTACATTTATTGTAAATTTAATGTTGATATGTTACATCATTATCATGATATTTTGTGAATAAATCAATGCGGACCACTAGTATTTCCCCAAAAATCAAATGGCCCTACAGTAAAAAAAAAAAGGAAAGGAAAAGTTAAAGACCACTGGTCCACACGGAATGAACGCACCGGGCCGTTACTTCAGCGTCCTCCGGCGTAACTCAGCGCAGCAATTTCTTCACGACACCCGATATCCGAAGGAAGGAGTTGGAGCGGGGCACTCGGGAGGGCGTTGCACGGCGCGCGAAACAAAAGAGAGAGCCCTGCTTCCGGAATCGATCGGAACCAGCGTGGCGCAACGTCTGCCCCCACGCAAAAAGAGGCGCGCCTCCTGTAGCACGGCGCGCGCGGGGTCTTGGCAGTCGGAGAGCAAGGCGGCGGTGCATCCAGGAAGAGCCAGGTCACGAGCATCACGAAAAATTTAATATTAAGGAGAGGATTTTTATGCCCTAAAAAATATTGAAATACGATTTTAAAAATATGCATTTATGATCTAAAATTCTGAAAAACGCACTTCAATATGCAATTAAAATTAACAATATTTCATTTCATATAAAAAAAACTTTCTGGATAAAATTCAGGAGCAGCATGCGTGAAATGAAAAGATGTATTTTTGTGCAAACATAATATAACCTCCCCTAGTACGCGAGAGAAATAATTGAAGTAAATATTCATCTTAGTGAAGTACATTATATGTCTTGTATTTCTTCTGACTGGTTCTAAAAATGTTTTATCAAGAAATATACTACATTTGCAACACAAGTATTTTATCATCTATAAAAAAATGCTATGACAAGGTCTTTCGACTCAATGAACGTTTACAAATAGATTCTATGAAAAGATGAAACGTTTTATAGGCAAGTCTCTATTTAAACGAAATATACAAAATATGGGCCTATAGTTACACGAATATGCACCAATAGGAAAAATCGGCCAAATATGCACAAATATACACATTAAATAACATATTAATCTATATAGCATCATATTCTAACCAAACGTCAAAATCTTTCAGTTAGCTAGGCACTGAAGCAACGGACAAAATTATGCAGTCATAGAAATCCGCTGCAAACGTATTATAACCACCTTTTTCAATTAGCAGTCTTCGACCTTCTAAAAACTAATTACATAACGCAAATGGCGAACGTTTCCATTCTATTATAGGAGTCATGATCTTGTCATGTGTGAGTGCGTGTGTGTGTGTGTGTGTGTGTGTGTGTGTGTGTGTGTGTGTGTTGGATTTTGGGCGCGTCAGCTACTTGCGTCATTAGTTCCGTAAGTACATGTCATTTCGGTAGGTGGCGGAGTTCCTCCTTCTCTGGAATGTGAAATTCGACGCCAACGAACACGAAGGCTTGCGGTGTTCCTCTTCAGGTATCGCTCCCAGTGGCGCACCTCCTCAATTGGGAGAAGCTTTAAGATTTCGACTGGTCTCCCGTCATGGGCGGTAATGTAGTGCATGTACGTGTGTGCGTAAGAAGATGGAAGATGAACAAAACATCTCGCGAGCTCAGTATTCCATTTCATACGGTACTACGTCGGCGTTTACCTGGTATTGTTTGGAGAAACTATGGAAAATTATAATTTACCCCAGCCATCCACAAACTTTATACGCCATACAGAATAGCACACCAGAATTATACGCCGAATTCGACCCAGCTACGTAGGTAGTGTCGAAAATCCACCACTGTCAATTCTGGAACCCTGGAGGTTCCCGGTCAAATATGCTGCAGAGGCAACAGTGGTCCCTCTAACATACCCAATGGGTTTAATAATGTCTACTCGGTGTATATCACTAATAGTGATATATCTGCTCATATAGGGGTGACTCCATTGTTTGTTTTCATTAATGGAAGTGCGATGATGTCAGTTCCAAAATCTTGATTTGATTGAATACATTTTGTGTTTTAAATGATTGATTTAAAAAGTGTTTACACCTTCACAACTGTTTTACTCATAAACCAACAATTACTCATATCCTCAACAATAAAATCGAAACGTTGGCCATTTGCAATTTGGAAATAATTTTCTCTTTCAATAAGAACAATAAGTCTTAAAATAAAAATGCTAATAATAATAATAATAATAATAATAATAATAAAAAAACAACTTCATAAGCCGGTCCGGATAGCCGAAATTGTTAAGGCAGTAGTGCCATGGCGATCTCGGACGGAAGGATCGCGGGTTCGACTCCCGCCTCGGGCATGGGTGTGTTTGTATGTGTGTGTCGTCCTTTCACCTCTCATTATCATCATCCTCATTTCATCTTCCATACCCCCAGGGCTAGCAACCCTGAGGGATAAAAATAGGATCTAGCTAAATGCTGATCCCTCAATAAAAATGACATGTACCTGCTACCGAGATAAAGAATTTGAGACTCGGTAAATGCAGGGTGCATACACACGTGGTCCAAGGCGCGGGCAAAAAAATAAATAACAATTCGATAGTTAATGTTAACAATATTACATTAACAAAACCTTGTTCCAATGAAAACAAATTGTTTGCACATGAATCAACTTTAGTTCTAGTCTCGTTTCAACATTGATAACTAACCAGTGACTCTTTGTCAGGAAACTGTTCTCCTCTCTGACGAACTCGCTCAACGAGTGAAATCAACTTCTTGTTGTTGGGAAAGAGAACATTGTGGATGACGCAGAGAACTGGTCGTTTGGCCAATACTATTGTGTCGTCACGGAATCTCAGACATGCACATGCGACGTCCAGAGTCAATTGCCCACAACCTGTTGTGACTTCCTTCATGAATCCGAGCCTGCCATTGTCTCGATTTCAACACACTGCGCGCTTCTCAGATTAGTGACCATTCGATAAAATCGCGAAAACAAAAGAAAGTTGGGCGTGGATGCCGTGTAATCCACAACATATGAATATTCATTCTCGATGTTTCTTAGATATGACTCCCTCGTCCTTGAAGAATATCAGATTTCCTTGGCGGCGCAACGGATTCTTATCTTCTTTATACGGACTTGTGGAAGTAAGAAATGTAAAAAGGTAAATAAAAAAACAACAAAAAAGGCAAAGCTGAGAATGGAAGCTTCACTATGTTAAATTATAAATTTTTAAGCTATTTACTTCACTTGGGCGAGTATTTCCTAAGACATAATTAAGAATTTTATCGTTTGTAAGAGTGTAGTAAAGAAATCAGTAGGCTATTCATATTACTAGATCATTTTGAAAGCAACTGAAACCTAGAAAATATATACACCAACATCCATCAACAAAGAGTTTTATACTTTTTACTTGTCTCTCTAGGAATGATAATGCGCTGTCCCTCTTTTATGGGCAATGACAAAAATAAGGGATTCACTGCATTCCTACATGGGCAATGACTCACCTTCCGTCCACTGTTTTTGTGTCGCGACGACAGGTGGCGACTGGGAAGTTTGCAGGCAACAGGTAACGTGGCCAACGTGCCTCACAGGCAGGAATTTCCTTACATTGCAAGTGATTTCGACATTATGCACTCACACAAGATGTTTATGCTTAAGGTCGCTAGACTACCCGAATATTCTGTATTGTAAAACTGCTTGTCAGGTACAGAAGATTATTCTTTTTCTTCTTTTCCTTTTTCTTCTTCTTCTTCGTCTTCACTTCATGGATTAGAAGTACGTCTCTTCCTACCTCTTAATAGTTTCTATCCATCCATCGTTTCCTATGTCTTCTCAACTCTCTTCTTTCTCTTGATATAAGCAACTTTGGGAATGCGAGTGTCTTCCATTCTATCTATATTGACCGTTTACTATTTTGTATAGCGAGAAAATACTAATTTATTTTCTGTTGTCTATGTTTCTGATTTTGTCTATGATGCTGCATTTACGTACTTTAAAAATACTTCAGCAGTTCAGTCATAATTTTTTTATATCAAATACAGAACAAACCACTTTAAACTATTTCTTGTCTTTAATATATCCTCTGAGTATCCGTGTACAGTCGTGTATTCGTAAGTAAGAATATAGTGAAGGGCAAACGAATGGAATATGAAAGAAATTTCTTTTTTATATAAAAAATCACTGTTATTTTATAGGGTTTCTTCGCTCAATTTTAAGTCAATACAATCCATTTCAGAACAATTTAAATAAAATTTTATCCTAATTTTATCTTTATTTTCTAACGTCCAACATTACATCAAATATTCGCTGTTGGAAGTAGTAGGTTAACCTGGATTTCGATGAAATACATACACACTTGAAAAACAAGTAGAACAAACGTATAACATTTTTAGCAATCAAGAACCAAATTATTTTTTGTGTTGAAAGTTGAACTGTACTCAAAAAAGACGTATAATGAAGGAATTATTATTCACAGTAGAGTATTTCTAAATGTGCTTCTAGTGTTGTTACATAGTTCGGCGTACCACTGAATTGATTACGCAACTATGTAACCCGTTTATGCTCAATACAATGCGAGCAATAAAAACACACTAGACTAATAAATTGCAAGGAGCTTCACCCAGCCACACAACACCCACAAACCACACATTTGACGTCACGTCCAACTAAAAGGCACTTAAGGAAACAGACGAGATTCGATGGGCGAGGGCCTGGGGAAGACACACGCGAGGAGGGCGACCCCGCGCCAGCGCGGCCCATCTCTCATAGTGCGCGCCAGCGGGCAGCGGGCAGCGGGTCAAGGGGCGCGGCCCAATGAGCGCGGAAGCCTCGCGGAGATCGCAACGAGCGGCGTCCGGCGAGGGGTCGGCCGAGGGCCGCTCGCGCCGAATCAACGCCATTCAGATGGCCATGGCCTCCGGAAGGGCAGGAAAGACACAGCCGTTGGCAGAGGCGTATCTACGGCATGGCAGGCATGGCACGTGCCATGGACGCCAGTCACAAGGGGCGCTATTTACAGTATACCCGGCAAAACAAGTAACAGCAATTCGAATTTGAAGTAACTTGACTGAGGAGCAAATTCTGTGCTTGCCAGGGACGCCTGATTGCTTAGATACGCCTCTGGCCGTTGGACAGCCATCCTGTCCAAGAAGCTTTTCCTAGGCTCTGCCATTTTATTGGTCTAAAACAGGACCGTTACGAGTAGAGACCGGAAGTTTAGGTATTTATTTTACATAAAATAGGCAGGTAAAAATGCATTTATTTTTACTAAAATAAGCATGCAAAAACACATTTATTCTGGCTAAAGTAAAAACATAGGAAACATTGGAAAATCACCGTTTAATAGTAATTATTGTAAAAAGCTAATAATTAAAATGATTCACATTTTTATTCTAACTCTAAGCCCTACATTAGGACTTACGTGGAAGGAAAATACTTTTTCTTTGTAATTTTGATTGCACATGACCATCCTGTATGACAACTAAGAATTTATTTTACTCGTGACGAAGTTTCCACGAAATGCTATTGTAATGCCTTTTGAATCTTGAAATGGTATCAGTGAAAACGCAATTATAGATTTCGATCTTCGCGGCGGCGGCGTTAGTGGAGGCCTTGGCGGTAGCGGTGGTGGTGGAGGTGGCGGTGGAAGCGGTGGAGGCGGTGGCGGTGGAGGCGGAGGTGATGGAGGCGATGGAGGTGGTGGCGGTGGAGGCGGAGGTGGAGGCTGTGGAGGTTGCGGCGGTGGAGGGGGTGGAGGTGGATGAGGTGGAGGCGGTGGCGGTGGTAGAGTTGGTGGCGGTGGAGGTGGCTGTGGCTGTGGAGTGGCGATGTCGATGGCGGTGGAGGCGGCGGTAGGAGTTGCGGTGGTGGAGACGGCAGTGGCGGTGGGGTGGACAAGAGGGAGGGGTGGTGACTGCTCCACATTCCCCCGCGGCCACGCCTCGGGCAGCGGAAGCGCCCACTTGCGGGCGTTTGCAGCGCTGCGCCCCCCCCCCCCACCTCGACCCCCGCGCGCTCGCTGATTCAGCTGCCTTCGCCGGCGTTCGCCCAAGACCTCTCGCCCGCTCCTCCGCCCGCACGATCTCCAATTATTCGCCCTTTCCTCCCATACACGCCTGCCTCGCCCGTGCGCCCACACCAGCCCACGAATCCACCAGCCACCCTCCAACTGCCCACCTTCAACCCATCATCCCTCAACAGATCGTGATCGGGAGGCCTTAGGATTTGAATCCCCTCGGTGGTGCCAACACACTAGCTACGTAGGTACGTCGATTCATCCGCTGTTGGATATTCATCCGCTGTTGGGCGGAGAATTCCAGCGGCTGGTTGCTTCGATCGGTAGTTTTCCGTGGTTTCTCCGATCAAATGTCGGAGATCAAAAGTTGGTTTGCAAAATTTATTTCCAGGTAAAAATTTGCATGATAGAAGCATAGAAACACTCCAGAAACATGTAAATTGTTTATTATTTACAAAAGAAATTAATATTTTTGTTCAGAAAGAAAAATTAAGCGAGAAATAAAAAAGCACCCAATTTACACAATTCAACTCCTTTTTTATTTCTCGCTTAATTTTTCTGTCTGAGCAAATATATTCATTTATTTTGTAAATAATAAACAATTTACATATTTCTGGAGTGTTTCTATACTTCTATCATGCAAATTTTTACCTAGAAATCAATTTTGCAAACCAACTTTTGAGTGCTAATAGCGGCTCAATCATTCGGAATATCCATGTGGTGTATTAGGCAAAATATGCTTAGAATTGTCTTAAGAGCTTATATTCGAAGTTTCGACGTTTCCTCCCCGGACACCCTGTATATTTTACATATTTTGGAACTTTTACAATATATTTTTTATTCTATGAATTTTCTTCAATTTAATTACATTGGCGATCGTCGACGTTTAACATTCAATACGAGTTCTTCACGCTGCAATGATGGTATTCTGGTCGTAAATATCGCCAGATTGTACAATCAAGGATGTTATTATATTTATTGCGTCTAGACAGACTGCAAAACTACGGACTTGGATAGCACTAGATG
Organism: Acheta domesticus; assembly: GCA_031308135.1. Taxonomy (NCBI): domain Eukaryota; kingdom Metazoa; phylum Arthropoda; class Insecta; order Orthoptera; family Gryllidae; genus Acheta; species Acheta domesticus. The sequence goes on from JAHLJT010004567.1 coordinate 195,098,855, forward strand.
AAGCTTCTACTACTAACGGAAAAGTTGTACAGTGCAAAGTGTGCATCAACTTAAGCTCTCGAAATGATTTTAAGACTATTATATTATTTTTAAAGTTTGTTTAAGAAATTTTTATAAATGTAATTTTGTATTATATAAATGTGTTTCATAATTAGATTACATACATATTATTAATGTTACATACATATTATATCCAATTTATTACATATTCTTACTGTTTTCATTACATATTTGTGTTCATACAAGTATTTTGACGTTCCATACTACATATTTTTCCGGTCTCTTCTAATTAGGCCCCGCGCTCACTTCCACGTGCTCCCTTGTCGACTAACGCACCAGCCTCCCACACGCCCACTCTCCTCGCTTGCTTGCATAGTGCCCATCAAAGAAATTGCTCAGACATGGCGTCGTCCGCCCTGTTGCCCGCCAACTCAATTGTCCCGAACTGCCATCGCCACGCTTCCACAGCCTGCGCCGCCGTCCGGCCCGCCCCCGCGCCCCGACTTCCACTCGGGAAAACCTCCTCGCCGGTTCACTGAACGCGACGGCGCGGCGCCGCGTCGACACTTTTAGTCGTCTGCCAGCGGTTTCGGAAGCCCTGTTTCTTACTGTTCACGCTCATCTAACCCTCCGACCTGACTCGACTCTGCAAAAATGTCATTCGATCCTCTCCAGCACCACAACTTCTATTCGCCCGAGGTTCAGATTAAATCGTTTGACGCTCACAGTTGCTATCATGTCCCATTTCGGAGTGTACGTAGAAACATGCATGTTTCATTTCATGAAATGAAAAAAAGCAGATGAAGAAAAGAATTATTCCAAACTGCTATATTACATTAATATTTCATCTATCCTAAATTTCAATTACTAAAATTTGCGAAGAACTCAAGAATTTGAAAATACATGATATAATTGTCAACCAAAATACGAGTTACCCGTTTAGGTGTAGTATGATATTTTCGTATTAGTTAATGAGTAAAAGACTTACAAGAGCTGAATTACCTAGATAAAACTCTCCTAGCACAATGAAGATTACGAAACTCAGCTGTACACAACTTACTATGTATGTAAAAGTGCAATTATACATGGTTATCCCACTTTCAGCGTACATACCACTTTTTAAACGTAAAAAGTTTAAAAAAATCAAAACGTTTGAAGTTACAGTAATTGTGATTTCTAGGAGACAAAATAAATAAAATAACTCTCTGCGGTTCACTTGACGCCAAGTTCCATTCAGGTTTAGTCACCTCAGCGCCCTCGGCCAAGCTTTCCGGTGATGAATTCCGAACTTTTTGTGCAAGAGAACTCGAAAAAAAATCTCGTCATTCCACGCGGATGCAAGCCGCGTGTCAAGAGAGCGGAAAAAGTGTGGTCGCAAGGGCTAGCGCATGTGATTCCCTTGCGACACATCGAGGAAACTACTTTGCGAGAGCAGCAAGTCCTCACACTGTTCAAATGAAATGATCATGACGTTCTCTTCTTCTACGAGCAATCGTGATGATTTTCACAATTTCAGGATGTCCAAATATAGGATTATAGGAAGCATGTGTGAATGAAAAAACTCTCAATTGAAATGTGAGTCACAATGGTATACAAAAACAAACATTTTCCTTGTGCTGCGAGGAAACGCGAAGATAAAACAATGGTCAGATAAATTTAAAAGTTACGATTAATTTTACAGTTGCAGCTTTAGAGAGAACCAGATACCCAAAAAGCAAAAATTCTAAAACGCAGAATAGAACAAATAGAGAAATGTTTTTCCCAAATATATGACCAAAGTTACAAAATCTTTGCATCATTTCAAGTGCAAAGAAATATCTTAAGGTCGATTAAAGAACTTTTTGTGAGGTTCTTTATTTTAATTGTTAAAACCTAGATTTGAACATAATTAAAAGAAAATTAGTAAAATAAATACAGTTAGCACAAATTGCTTTGTAAAGAAAAACAGTGACGTATTCGTATTCGTTAAGATTTCGAAATTGCTTTCTTTTCTAACCAGAACCCTCCTTGACTTTAATTTTCCCGTTGAAAAATGCAAAGAAATGAACATAAAAGTAAATAAACAATACTTTTTCCAACCCGGAAGAACTTTATAACACAGCAATAATCAGTCGTGTTCTCTTGAGATTTACAACGGAGTCGTGCATATACTTTCCCGCCCACTGCAGACTGTGTGAACGGGGCCGGGCAAATCGAGCCTTGCGAGATGCAAGAAATGACCCACTGAAGGCGCTGTAAACATACGGCGAACATTGCCCGGGCGGTTACCGCCCCACCCCCACCCGCCCATCCCCCTTCCATCCCTCCGCTCCCGTCCCGCCCTGTTACGACCCTCCCCCGCCCCGTCCCGCCCCGCCCCGTCCCGCCCCGTCCCGTCCCGCCCCGCCCCGTCCCGCCCCGCCCCGTTACGTCCCGTCCCGGCCCGGCCCGGCCCTGCTCGGCCCGTTCCGTATCGCCCCGTCCCTCCCCCCGCGCCGTCACGCCCCATCCCTCCCCCGACCCGACCCGCCTCGTTCCGTCCCGTCCCGTCCCGTCCCGCCCCTCCCCGTCCGGTCCCGTCCGTCCTGCCCTGCCCCGCCCCTCCCCGCTCCACCGCGTTCCGCCCAGTCCCGTCCCACCCCGTCCCGCCCCGCCTCTCCCCGCCGCTCGCCTCGCGAGCATTCGCGATCCTGCGTAACCGCACGCGTGAGTCACGCGTGCGCACGCACGTCACGCAGCGCCACGCGCGGTCACCGACAAGTGCCGGCGGTGATGTCACGGCGGCGGCCGCAAGGCTGCTGGCGGTCGGTGGTAAAGTGAATTTCATTCATAGAGTTTTATGAAGGTCAGACTTTTTAAGACTGTTGGTACGTATTAGCTATACGGAATCTACCATACTGACGTCCTAAACCCGTTTTGGGGGTTCGAACCTTGCTGGGGTGATGGATTTGTATAGAGTGGGAAATCCTCAGTGTGACAAGCCACGGTTGTGGCATCTACAAATCGTCTGGCTAAATGCCCGACAAAATCCTGATTAATCCCGCGACAATTCCTATACTATTCATGTCCCATAATCTCTCATTCAAAGAACGATACTTAGTAATGTTAGATAAATATCACTGAGATTGTTGTTGTGTCGCATCCTAGAGGCAAATTTACGAGTCAAAAGCAGGCAATACCATTGGACGTCGTATGATACTAAATATGAAATTGCCCACATTGATGACGAGCAATGGAGAAATTTCCAGAACTCGGGCAACATTTTCAGAATAAGCTCACTTAAAGGGTGACCTAAATACGACAGACGTCTGAGACAGCTTCGGAAGCAACGTGAGGTTTGTGTTAGAAATGGAATGGATGCGTTCGTTCTCCGTGTTTGAGGTGCGAATTATCGATCTTGTAAATAGGCGACATGAAGGATATGAAGAATGAAAAAAACGAGACACTATTACTGAGTAGAGAAAGGTTTATCAAGAGAGTTACCGACGTGCCACTACAATACCAATATCTCATTCGTCCAACAAATTGCAGTTTATAACAGAGAAAAATAATTTCGTAAAATTTAGTGTTTTAAACCGTTCTTTTCCGTTTGTAATACATGTAAGTCACAAACATGTCTTCTGTGATGAAAGTTGCATTTGGTATCCTCTCACTACATAAGTTAAATCTAAGCAACTTCATTAAAATTGTGTGAAATTTTATACACAGTATATTAATAACATTAAAAAAATTGTATTTAAATTATTAATTTTAATTTACAATGTGAAACAAAACGAGTAACATGAACAATTCTGAGAGATCATTAATTTTCATCAACCTCCACCCGGCTCGAATATTTAACCTCACTTCTGGAAACTGATGCTATGAGAAGAATATTTAATGAAAAATATAACTCACCTTTCCATTTATAAACAATTATTTTATGATTTTAAACACATAGTTAATCATGCACCACACGTGAGTGCATCATAAACAATTTACATTGTTCTTATAATTTCATAAATTCATGTTCAGTAAGCAAATCCATATTTTCAATGCCCTATAGAAACTACAATGTACTACATGAGACGTGAGTGCATCCTCAACAATTTACAGTAGATTTAAAATATCATCAATTTGTGTTCAATAAGTAAATACGTAAATCGAATGTCCTACAGAAACTACATCATCATCACACGTGAGTGCATCATCAACAGTTTACAATATACCTAAAATATCATCAATAGGCGTGTTGCACATGTGCAATAAGCAAATCCGTAAATCGAATGTCCTACATGAACTACAATGTTATACATTGGGACTTATCAACAATTTACACGGGACAATTGTACTTATCAACAATTTTACATCTCACGGGACTTATCATTAATAATTTTAAGTATTCCTATACTTCGGTTTTTCTTTCTTGGCGCACGGGGGTGTGTCAATAAAATGGAATATCTCACGGTATTTCGCGTCGTTCTCGGTAGTGCCGCAAGGGTCGCATGATCGCGACTGTATCGAGCAGTGCTGGCGAACATGGGACTCCTGGCGGCACAACAGAGAACGACGGGAAATACCGTGAAATATTTCATTTTATTGACACCCCTCCCCCGTGCACCAAGAAAGAAAAACAGAAGTATCGTCAATTCGTGTTCAATAAGCAAGTCCGTAAACTCCGTGTTCTACAGGAGCCTCGATTTAAAAACAAACATTTTTTTTCCATCGTCGCTTCGACTCGGATCGGCTGCGAGCGCCGGGCGAGGCGAGGGGGCGGGGCGGGGCGTCGCGGCGCGGGCGCAGGTGCGCGTGGGCGGCGCAAAGTCGCCGTCGCGACGCGGCGCGTCACGCCCTCTGGAATCTGCCGCGAGCGCGTGCGCGCGCACACAAACGCCGCCTTCCACGCGCTTCCGTGCGCCCTATACGGCAGCACCGCCTGCGCCGCCCGCGCCCCCTGGTGAGACGACGCGACGTTTAGGTTTGCCACTGGCTGCGTGCGGGACGCGCAGGGTCAAGGGCCGCTTGATTCATTCGTCATTTCGTGTTTCCGCGCGCGGTAACGGATGAGGTTATTAGTCCCGTAAGTGTAGTGCATGATTTTTATCTCTGGGGCGGAGGGGATCTTCCCCGCTGGTTGGAGAGATCGGGTGCTGACCTACACGTACTTGGTATCTTCCACCATCGGGATACTGCCCCAGCTGGGACAAGCTCTAAGCTCCCGACACGTCTCCCAGCATGAATCTTTTTTAATTTTTTTATTTTAGGGTAAGATTTATTTTTTTAGTCGCAAGAGCTGCAAGGTCATTAGCGACCGTACATACAATTATTTAGTATGCATCAAATAAATTTATATCCTTTAGAAATTTGAAAACATATGTGAGATTTCCAGTGGCGTAGCCTGAGTTTTGGCTTAGGGTATGTAACTCGAGAAATGAGAAAATAATTTAAAACTTTAATTATAATTTAAATATTTCTCATTCACCAATACCATTTCTGTCACTTTGATCAATTAGAGCACACAAATAATTTGTATATTTAAAATAAAAACTGATCCAGTAAAAGTAATAATGGCTCACGTACTTAATGTAGTTTACTGGTTGAAAGTTAGAAAAATTTGACTTATGTTCACAACCTAGCAAAATATAAATGTGTGTCCTCAAACTTTAATAAAAAGAGCACTATCAAACCCAATGATTTTGAAAATTGTCCAATTCATAACATTTCGAACCCAATAGAATTGGTATAATTTATACAATGGAAAACAATGATCTATAATAAAAATATAATAGGAAAGAGAAAATCAATCAATTTACAGCCACATTACTGAATTACATTAATGAAAAGCAGTTGACAGTTGTCCTGTTTGCTGCTTACATCAAGAGTTTCATCCAGTATGGCAGAGACAAACGAGGCTTTAGAAATTTTATTTTAATTTCATGGGACTTTACCGTGCTTACACTTGAAATTCAATGAATCTGAATTTCTGGTGAAATTGCACGAAGCACTGGAATTTTCATATCATCCTTGTCAGTTTTATCATATTTCATTATTTCACTTTTATATCACATGAGATTTTCTCTGTTTGATGATCCCCTATTTTCATTATGGCTAGAAAATACAAACCCTTGTCTTACAAAAAAGTATACAACTCGAATGAAGTGTGACAGAATTTCCCTATTTTCCCTTATACCACCGTTGCATTGCTCAACATAGCCTGTGTTTGCTGTTTAAATAAAATTCTATCCTCTCATATTTTTTACAAATATTTTTAACTGTTTCTCACGTGCTATAATTTGGGCACAAAAATACGACTCCATAATTATGTAGGTACTTTGCATCGCGTGGTGCTCGCCATTCCAGGGCACAGATGTGTATTGCACAGTCACATACCCTTGTGCATTCAACCAGCACAATCCCTAACCTAAATTGGCTACAAATATATAGTTGCTAAATGCATTAAAATAAGGTAATAAAACTTAAATAAAGGGACAATGTTCATTAATTAACTTTGTTCTCTTACATACACCGAAGAGAACAATCAATTTTCGTAAAGTTTCGCTTTTTCGTAGGCACCTTGGATGTAACGGGTCACGGTGCATCTGATTCACAGCCGCATTTCAGAATGATTCGTTCATCCTTGTGAAGAATCGAGTTCTCAATGGCGCAATGTTTGAAATATAATGAAATATTTTGTAGTAGAAAAAGAAAATAACAAATTGACAATTTACAATAATTTTAAAATAAAATAGCTTATATTGTCAGGGTATGTAACACATCACCCACATCCATGGACGCTACGCCCCTGGAGATTTCTCAGTATGTAATTTGAAGACTACGAACATTACGCCAATGCTCACAGAGCATTGGGACATATAACGTTAGGCAAAACACCGCTCCTGTTCTTGTCTCGTCCATCCAACAAAGCAAATATCGAAATAGAGTACTATCAGGGAAAATGTATGCTCTCATTCTTGAATATTTATATTCTAATTATTTACCCAATATTTGTATATTTTTGATATTTGCGCTAAAAAAATTTCAAGACCACATTGCACAAATTAGGATTTAAGAAACTGGTATTTGAGTTTCCAAATATAGCCAACTTACGACCTCGTGGTGTGAGCGGTTACCGTTTCCTCCTGTTTCGAGAAAACGAAACCGAGATAGAGCAAAGAAAAACTATACCTCAGGAATAGATTTCTCAAGATTTCGTTTCACGGTATACGCAAATTCGCGATAATCAAACTGGTCTCAATTCGAATGAATTTCACTTAAATCAATTTCTAAAGAAAACAAGAGTTCCTTTCTGAAGTTAACTCAAAAACAATTTTGTTCTTATCATAGTTGAAAATAAATCCAATCAAATTTCAAAAAATCAATCAATCAGCATATCACATCTTTGTAAATCTCATAAACATTTTGGGATGTTGAAGCTATCTGAAATGAACAGTCAATACTACCCAGAGAAACCAATACAAATGGGAGAGAGCTAGAGTCCTCTTAGAGTGATGGGTTATTACATGAAGCACCTGCTTTCTGCACACATTGCATAGGTAGACAAATAGAGAGTGCAGAGTCTCGAATCCTGCAACAGTAGTAATGGCAGACATGATCTATGCAATCACACGAGAAAACTCTTACATCATGTTGTTCCAGGAAAACTCACCGACGACTACTTCTCTCACGCCTTTCTCTTGCCGTGTCACCATCCGAGGTCAGAGTCCATCTCTAACATACCTATCCCACCTCGTCACTATCATTGCTTGTTACTTGTTAGCACTGTTCATCTCACTTCCAGTCGAAGGCATACCAGGAAAAGCCAAGGGATGTCTTCTGTTGGTTACTTACAGCAAGCCAAGGACAATTGCACCACCTCACGAACGCGTGCCAAATCCAGCGCGAAAAACCCAAAACTCCAACACAAAATGTACTGAGGTCAAAACTTGCCAGCCGAACCCGTCGAACTTCTTTCCGCGTCCAGCTACTCGGTTACCACTCTCTCGAGTTCTTGCCAAGGACACAACTTACGATCTTCCTTCTCCGGGCTTGTTACATCAGATAGTTCTACAACATCTATACATAAGGATTATGGCGTCGAATCAAGAACCGTAAGAAACACGGATGCAAGCTATAAACGTGTGCACAGTAAAAGAGTATTACGAATTCGACAAATGCAAGAAAGTATGTTAATGTTTTCCCTGCTGTTCGCCAGTTTACGTATTAAGTCGTATTCTAGATGAAAGAACAATTTAGAATAATTATAAGAATATCAAAAACAGCTGTAAAATAACGTGTACTAACTAGTGGTGCTTCAACAGCACTTAATCGCATTATTTGCAACTTTTGAAATTTTCGGCAGTTACGAACTTTTAAAGACAATAGGATTTGCGCCAGTTTTCAGAAAAAAATACGTGGAATTAGGCGCAAACTGCTCGTATTTTTAAAAAAGTTCGACTTTATTTAAAGATAAAATTTTTTAGAACAGAATTTATAAAGGAAAATATGCGCATCACCAATATTGTAGTATT